>RJVU01059333.1:7621585-7660320 GCA_003731715.1 Anabarilius grahami | reverse complement strand
ATTCACTAAGTTACAGTTCATTTTCTGAGAACTATCAGATTGGACTTCGTTCAGAGGGAGACGAGAGATCACGCATCATGTTAGTTTTCTTTATTTTACAAAAAGCACAACATTTTGTTTTTACTCTGAGTGTACACAAATAAAAGAAGATATTCCACAGATTAAAATGGTGTATAACTCTTAATTATATGTGCAACATTGATGGAGTATTTTGAGTCTCTTTCACACTGGTAAGAAAAAAACCGCGATGTATCGCCGGCGTGACCGTCAGACCCCAGAGTGTTAAAGTTAATGAAAAAACATCTCTTGTGTGTGCTGAGATACAGTGTACCACTGGAAGAGACAGATTTTTACCAATATGTGATTTTATTCTCAATAAAGTGCTGCTTGCTCTTGGGAAGCAGCTGGAAAGATGACTTTAACACACTGTATTTTCAGTAATTAGTATTTATTGTCTCATCGCAATAAAATCTGATTATGTTTATCCTGCATGAGGCAGTTTTTTAATTTCTGAAAGCAATTACGCCTGATAAATTCTTCATTACCTAAAGATCATCTAAAGAAGCATGCATTAAAGTGATGCGTAATTTGAGATGGGAAAGAGCTGAGTTTTTGGTTAATGAAACATTCAGCACTAGTAATAAGAAATGTGTAATTTTAATGTTAACATTTAAAAATGTAACACCCTGAGTTATCATAAGAGGAGTCGGAGTCATATATTTTTTTTATTAAAAATGTATTATTATTTTAAGGCACAAGAGTGTTGTTACTGGAAGAAGCAGAGAATGGATGTTGTAAAATGCTGTCCCTTGGTGAATTTATTTATCATTTTGTTTACATGTTTACAAGTAATGACTTTTGAGGAGTAGATTTGCATTCCCTGTTTTCAAATGAACACAAATGTTGATAGCAGGAAAATCATACATTCATAGCTAGTTCTGTTCTTCCTTCCTCCAAGTCCTTTCATAAACCATATAAATCAATAAAACCATGTCTCTGAATACATGTCCTGTGCACCAAGTGTGGTGACATCAAATGCTGAAATTGAGCAAATAGAAGAGCAGGATTAAGGATTTCTGTTAGATCATAAGAGTGCTGTTTTTTTAGATGTGTTTTCTAACTTTACGCTTGGCTATTGTTTGTCTTCAGCTGTTTCTGTTCAGCTTAGCATTAACACCTGCATTTTCCAGTACTACTAATAAGTTTGGATTCTGCAAGTGTTTCTGGGACTGTGAAGCCATAATTTGATGATCCTCTTATAAGGGATCTTTTTTTGTTTAGGCAAAAGAAATGTAGTCCAGAATGTTGACCATCAACCTGAACACTTGCAGAATTGTTCCTGTTGCATATTATATTGCTAATTAAGCATTAATAGAGGATGAAAATGAACAAAATGTTGGTCTTGATTATAGAATTTCACAGCAGAACTGCACATGTGGGAATTTCTTACTCTGACTTGTATTTATTGATCATTTTTTGTTTTGCAGTAATATAACATTGTTTTGTACAAATAGCCTTTATGGTCAATAAGTTTGCTCTCGGAAGACTTTTAAACATGAAATTAACTAAATATGACCTCAACTGCTAGGCACCAATGCTAAGCTGGGCCTCCGGTGCAAAGCCTGCAAGATGGGCATCCACCACAAGTGCCTGGATGGAGTTGGACAGCAGAGATGCATGGGGAAATTGGTGAGATATTTTTTACTTTGTGAATTGAGTGTTTGTTTTCCCCTATTTTGTTTTTGTTGATATTTGGCTAATCTTGGAAATTGAATGTGGAACTAAAGTATTCAGTGTTTATGTTCATTTGTTGCTTAGGTTAGCCAATGTTTGTTTACCGTAAAAAAAGGCTTATTAAGACATGATATATCAAATACTGTTGCAAATCAAAACACTTTTCCATTCTCCACTGATGCTGAAACCAGCTCCATACTTATAATTGTTATACCACTTTCCTGTTGTTACTTTCTGGCAGTAGGTGAAGATTTGTTGTGCGTGAGTGTTAAGATATGTTACTCTTGACAGTGTTATTTTAGGTGGTTTGAAGGTGTGATTCATCAGTCTGTCTTTTCCTTCTGTGAATTGCTGCGTGAGTATGAATGTTAATGATTCTCTGGTGTGTACTAGAGAAAGTAAGAGAGAGGAAGGATGGGATAGTTGATATGGAATATCAAGATGCATCTATCATGTAAACACCTCTGTGCTTTACTCGGGGGACCCAAGTCACGACTCTTTTGGGAAATTCACACGCCCCCCACACACACAAGAAAAAAATGGCAAAAAGGAAAGAGAGTGCTAAAATTTCCATTGGTTTTCCCATGATTTCACTGCAATAACAGTGAGTCAGGTTTCTCAGAGAATGAGTGACTGACCTTGAGAACAAGTTCACAGCTTTCTCAAAAAAAACTATTATCTATTACTATTGTAGAAATAAGAGTTTTGTATACTTTGTGATTTAAATCAGTCAAATAATAGATTTTATTAATAGTGAGATCTATATATTTATATATGTATGTAGAATTTTAACTGTTGAATACACAAAATAACATTAAAAAAATCTTACTACTACCCCCAAATATGTTATTGATAGAAGAGTATTATGCTTACCAAAGCAGCATTTATTTAATTAAAAATACAGTAAATCAGTAATATTGTGAAATATTATTACAGTATTTTCTATCTGAATATATATTTTAAAATGTAATTTATTTCTGTGATGCAGAGCTGAATTGTCAGCATCATTACTCCAGTCTTCAATGTTCATGATCCTTCAGAAATAATTCCAATATGCTGATTTGCTGCTCAGTAAACATTTCTTATTATTATTATCATCAATGTTGGAATTAGGTTTGCTGCCTAATATTTTTGAGAAGTAGAATGAAAAGAACAGCATTTATTTGAAAGAAATCTTTTGTAAAAATGTAAAAGTCTTTTAAACTATTGTAAAATATATAATAAAGTCCTTTAAATTCAACAGTTATTTATTTCAGGAAAAAAAATCATATTTGCTACCATTAAAATGTATTAAATATGGGGTGAGCCATATTTCAAAAACACTGTGCCGACACCAACAACAAATGTGTAGCCAATCAGCATTAGGGGGCATATGACGGTTGAGGAGAGAGAACGAGCAAGAGGGAGATTTGAAGAAAGACTGCAGAAAGAGAGATGATGAGAAAGAATATCACTGGAATGAAGGTTTATGACTGGGCAAGCGCTTTAGTACCTGCGTTAATATTAGAAAAGCTTTCCAGCTTTGGAGAGAGCTAAGAGGGAAGGCCTGAAAACAGACACCGTGTCTACACTGGACGCGATCTCCAACAGAATCTGCGACAGTAAACTGATGCCTCATTCTATTAATGACATACTGACACGAAGAACAAATGCTTTGCAACGGGAACTTTGTTGCATCCTGTGTAGACGGCTTTTAGCTGTCGCGATGCGAGAGACAGCGGTCGCGTCTGGTGTAGACACGGTGGTAGGCTGCTTTGATTCTGCTCCACACGTGAGTAACACTGGGTTTGAGTGTCATTGATTGTCTAGAGCTGCTGTGCTGTTTTCGACTAACAAAAAAATCTTGTTTGTATTTACTCTTGTGTACTGTACGTTAATTTTTTGCTTCCTTTTTGTTCGTTCATCATCTGCACTTTATTTTTCATGAAGCATTTTGTTCCGCGTCAGCTGTGATAAACAGACATCCACTCTCGCATTGCGTGTGTAACAGTGGCAGCTAGTGAGAGTTGTGCAGGTAAACCACTGCGCACTGATGACCGCTAGAGAATGCTGTGTTTGGCGTCATTGTCAGTGCACTCACCTCGCCTGCCAGCAGCGATTGCCATGGGGTTCGAGACCGACTCAGAGCAGGGTGGTTAGGATTGGAGGGTGAGTTTTGGAGGTCGAGCAATGAAGAGAGGGGTGGGTTTGTTTGGGTTGATTTCAAATATCAACAGTGTCCAACAGCGTTTTTGAAATATCACTTACCCCACCTTTAAGGGGGTCATGAAATGCATTTTCAGGTCTTTATATTATGTTTCTGGAGGTTAGCTTATGAAGCTTGTAAAAAATTTTTTTACCAGTTTTCATCCTCATTTTCTCACTGTCAAAAACACTCAGTTTGAAGGGAGTTCTCTCTTTTAGAAATGCAAGTAAATGCCCACTGCTGTGATTGCACCGTGTCTATGCCCTCCCCCTCAACATGTGTCACACATGCTTGTTTGATGCTTGAGATGACCAGTGCTGTAATAAAGCTTGATTTGCATGATATGGGATCATGTGTAGAGCGATTTCAAATCTTGGCATTTCACATTTTAAACTGGTGCTTTAGCTTTGAGGTATACTATAAAACTTGCACTGTTTTTATTAGTGCTGTCAAACTATTAATCACGATTAATCGCATCCAAAATAAAAGTTTGTGTGCTTACATAATATACTGTATGTGTATACTTTGTATATTATGTATATATAAATACACACACATACATATATATTTAAGAAATATTTACGTGTATACATATTTTATAAATAAATATATATTTGTTAAATATACAAAAGTCTGAGGAACGTTAATGTTTTCACCCCCAAAAAGGGGTTTAAGCCAGTTATTTATATCTTTTGTTGTAGTGTATCAGTAGGAAATATCACTTCACATTTCTAAACATTAATTTTGCCATTAATTGTAATAATGCAGTGAGTGTATGCACAAAACGTCTGACAACAGCCGGTGCTCCACACTGAGATCTGATCTCACCATCATCAAATCTGTCTGTGATTACATGAAGAAACAGATGAAACTGAGACAAACTAAATCCAGAAGAACTGTGGCCGTATCTCCAAGACGCTTGAAGAAACCTACCTGCAAAGCTACCTGAAAAACAATGCGCAAGTATACCTAGACAAAAGCTGTTTTAAACGCAAAGGATGGTCACACCAAATATTGATTTGATTTGGTTAATAGAAGTTAATTGATAAATAAAATCTATTAACCAAATATTGATTTGATTTGGTTAATAGAAGTTAATTGATAAATAAAATCTATTTATGACAGTATTTTTGAAAGCATCCTCAATTTACAGCATTTTTACACAAACTTCTCACAGTACTGTAGCTTTGCAGGTCGGTTTCTTCAAGCGTCTTGGAGACACAGCCACAGTTCTTCTGGATTTAGTTTGTCTCAGTTTCATCTGTTGTACACACATATATATTATGTAAACACTTTCATTTTGGATGTGATTAATTGTGATTAATCGTTTGACACCACTAGTTTTATTGTAGAGGAACCTCTTATGTGTAAATATCAAGGACATTTTGATTTTCCATTTCATGACTCCTTTAAATTGTATTACTTATATATATATATCTGCATTATCTAAGCCATTCTGCTATCTAGAAGGCATTGAGACAAAAAAAAACAAAAAACATTTCACATTTGTTAGCATTTAAACAGTTGTTGAATGACAATTAACCCAGTTAGAGTTCACCATAGAACAACTATAGAAGCAACTGTTGAAAAGAAATGAACACAAGATCTTTGGGTAGAATCGCCTTTGACCAATGTTTTTTATTCTTAGATCCAAGTATTTTTGATTCTAGTACTGTACTATGAGATCATCAACACAGGAAGTGTAAAAAATGCTGTGCTTGTTCTTCAGACTGTTTGGCAGGTTGAAGTCTCCTGATGATGTAGTGGGCTCTCACAGATGGAAAATATAGATGTGGGGGGTCAGGATTAAAAAGAGAACAACTCCCCACAGGATTCGGCTCTAATTCCACTTTTGCTCTAAAGTGGACAAGTTGCTATTTTTAAACTCTGTTTATTTCTCTTGGCTTGTCTGATCAGTGAGAACCTTAGAGCTACGAGTGCTTTTCAAAAGAGTGCTTTACTACCAGCATGACATGAGCTGAGTCCTGATTGTTAGTCAACCATTAAAACTCCCATTATGTGCAAGTGAACTTCACATGGTGTAGCTATTATTGTTCTTTAGGTTGATTAAGCAAATTAATCACATGGACGTTTTTTGGTTGAGTCAGTTCTGTATTTTAGAGCACTCCCAGACATGGTGCACTTTTGTTAAATGCATTTATTAGCATCTACTTCAACACTGAACATGTCTCTTTACACGGTTCCCCAGACGCGTTTGGAGAAATGTGACGTAGTAGCACTGGAGAGCTACTCTCTGGGTTCGAGTGGTACTTAAATTAGTCCCCGACCCTAGTCATCATGGCTAACGAAGAAGTCTTCAATGCAGATTTGAGATGCTGATTGCGTAGACAACCTGTGTGGACTAAACACAACAAATACAAATAAGGGCATAGTGAGCCAGGTTTCTTTATTAGGCTATGTGTGTGCCTGGAGCTTTAGCATCTTTTATTGATTTAAAGCACTTAGCCTACATTTACACTGAGATTATCTTAAAGGTATAAAATCATTCAAATTCATTGAAAAAGCTTTCCTTTACATCATTTATACAGTGTTAGTGAAAAAAAAGACGAATGCTATCAGGCTGATACTGGAATAAACCATTTAAGTCATGACAAAACAGCTGTTTTACCAGACATGAAACAAAAGTACATTGTAAAAGAGGACACTTTGTGTGAGAAAACTTGGAACATTTATCTGTGTGTACTAGTGTATATTAGGACTGAAATATGAAATATATAGTTAAAATTATATCTCAATATTTTTCAGTTTTTTTGACAATAAGTGATGCGTATCTCAATATTTATGTATTTGTTCTGAAATGGATAAGAGTAACCAAACAATCAAGGCAGGTTTCCCACACAGGTTTTCACCAAATTAACACAAGGAAGACTGATATATAATTATTTTTATTCATATGCATCAATATAACAATACATTATGTACATCTATTTTTACTTAAACATTTTAACATGGGAAATAATGCCATGCAGAGACTTGTAGACATTTTGTAGTGATAATACAAATGAATTGTTGAAATAGAGTTTTGAATCAATTAACTGCAAAAACCAGTTTGAAATGATTTATCATGCTGAAATTACTTATTAGTTCAAGCACCATTTCATCTCTTTATTAACAGGGTTATAACACTTTGACACTATGTAGGAAATGTATTTGCCAAAAAAATCACATTAAGTCATTGTAATTTAGAGTTTATCTGAAACTTCTTGGGTGTGATTTTCACTCATTTCAGTCCTAAGAATCAGCTTGAAATTTGGCATGGCAACTGTCAGTGTCAGAAATTAACCAGGGCTCAAGCTAAAAATGCCACTCAAAAGAAACAAAAAATGCCCTATGTGTTTATCATGTTTTGTGATTTTGTTTACATTTTTATTTGATGTTGTTATCATTTAACAATCAATTGTTCTGATTGAGAATAACTGGTGTTTTAAAGGGGTTAGTTTACCCAAAAATGAAAGTAATGTCATTTTATTACTCACCCTCATGTCGTTCCACACCTGTAAGACCTTCGTTCATCTTCGGAGCACAAATTATGATATTTTTGATAAAATCCGATGGCTCAGTGAGGCCTGCATTGCCAGCAATGTCCCCAAACCTCTCAAGATCCAGAAAGGTACCCAAAGACATATTTGAAACAGTTCATGTGACTACAGTGGTTCTGACGAGAATACTTTTTGTGCGCCAAAAAAAACAAAATAACGACTTTTCAACAAAATCTAATGATGGCCAATTTCAAAACACGGCTTTGAAGCTTTACAAATCTTGTTTCGAATCAGTGATTTGGATCATGTATCAAACTGCTGAAATCATGTGACTTTGGCGCTCCAAACAAATGATTCGTAAAGCTTTCCTGCATGTAAAGCTTCAAAGTAGTATTTTGAAATCGGCCATCATTAGATATTGTTGAAAAGTCGTTATTTTGGGGGGGTTTTGTGCACAAAAAGTATTCTCGTCGTTTCATAATATTAAGGTAATACCACTGAACTCGCATGAACTGTTTTAAATATGTTTTAAGTACCTTTCTGGATCTTGAGAAGTTCGGTGACATTGCTGGCAATGCAGGCCTCACTGAGCCATCGGATTTTATCAAAAATATCTTAATTTGTGTTCTGAAGATGAACGAAGGTCTTACGGGTGTAGAACGACATGAGGGTGAGTAATAAATTACATAATTTCTGGGTGAACTCACCCTTTAAATAATTGAATCAGGTATTTAGCATAATTTTTTTTACATATCCTTAACAAGGTACACATGAAAACCAATTCTGGGTATAAAAAGTTTATTAATGAAATAATAAAATCCACTGATCCTGTTTGTGTGATTTCAGCCCAAAGGTTTTCGAAGATATTCTAGCTCCCCTCTGCTGATTCAGGAACAGTTTGGCTGCATTAGGGAGGTTATGCCTATTGGTGAGCAATATGTAGAATTATTTTTTTTTACTTTTGCAAAATATGTCATAGCATCACCAGCTTGACCATCCTATACACTGACATTTTGTATTATTTTGACTCATCTTTTGTTTTGTCCTAGCCTGTGGCAGTAAAGTTGACCCGGTGTATGAGACTCTGAGGTTTGGAACCTCTCTGGCACAAAAGACCAAGCGGGCCAGTGGATCGGAGTCACCACAGAGAAACTCTGTAAGAAACACTTGTTCAGTGGTATCCAATTTTTTGGTCATACCTTTTAAAAATACATTATTCTAATTAGTGTGATTAAATAAAATATTTAAAATATAATTCAAAAATATAACAAAAAACAGTATTGTAAACTGAATTTTCAAATTTTGTTTTGGAAGTTACATAGATAATCCAATCTGATGGGGCACGTGATGTGACAGTTTGAATGGATGCTATACGTGTGTGTGTGTGTGTGTGTGTGTGTGACTGGTGTTTGGTCCAAGCTGAGTGTAGTAAACATGCATCCATCATTTACTTGCAGGCAATCTGCTTCAGTTTAGGCTTTTAAAAAGATTGATATCACATTTTAATGTGCATCTGCTTGGCTGCTTGTGCAGAGAGTGAAGCTCATGTGATAAAAATGGTAATGATTATTTCAATGAAACACTCAAGACAATTCAATTTAAACTCTTTGAACTTGAAGTCCTAATTTACAATCATTATTTCCTCTCTACATAAGAAGTGCTTCTTTATTCTTTTATTAAAAACATTATCACAGGGATCTGTTTCTGTAAGCCATTGTCTGTTATAAAACAAGAATGTTGTCATCATTTTGTTATTTATAGCAACATATTTGGTCATATTGACTCAATTTTATTACTTTAATACACATTTTTTATGTGTTTTTTTTTTCAAACCACCTAATGTGCAGTTACTATGGTTGTAAGGGAATCTAGGCAGCCCAGATGTAATGTTTTACTGCTTGAAACAAACACCGTCACAAACACACCCTGGAAGGAAGCGATGGTCAGCTTCAGATAATGCCTCTCTAAAGCAAATATAACCAAAAAGGGAGAGAAAAAGACGAGAGAGAATAGACAGAAGACACAACATGACATGATGAAGCCAAGATTAAATAAATCATCCATGAAATTATTTGCAAAAGAGAGATAAAAGGATTATTTATATGGTATTTAATAGATGTAAATCTCTGAATAGTAAACAGATAATATTAATCTTTTCATGTCTAAAACACATAACAGAGAATTCATGTGTGTTTACACATTTGTTCAGACCAGTGACATGGCTCAGGTAGCAGAAGAAAAGGCGGCCCACAGCAGTCGAGCTCAACTCACCAGGAAACCCAGTGACAATGGTGAGAACATTCAAACTTTATTTCAGGAAAATTTGAGCTTTCCTAAATAAGAATAAAACTACAAATTTACATAAAAAAAAAAAAAGATTTTACAGTTTTATTTAAAAATAAAATGTATTGACCCCCAGCTTCAGTGAATTCATGTGCCCATGACTGTGTTTGCTCTGGGAAGAGAGACAGATATTTTTTCTCTGGTGCCACATAGGTGCCAGCATGACCGAGAAACTATTTTTGTCTAATTAGTCCACCACTCTGACCAATGACTCACTACAACAGCCACATTAATTTAACCTCTTGCAATAATAAGAAAACCATGAGTCCCTCAGTATCAACAGATCTTTACTCACTGATTTTTCCTCTACTGTTTTAGTTTTTACACCCTTGGAGAATGGAACAGAACATTTTCATATTGCTGAAAGGAAATCAGAAGAATCATCTGTAAGCATCACAAAATCTCTTTTCACACACTTTGTATAATATTTTTTATGTTGTTTTTTATTATGCCATTGGCAGCTGTCAGGTGTCTATAGGTCAGTCAATATAGGCAAATTCCTTAAAGTCTTGGATACCAAAAAAAAGGGGGAGGGGGGAGTTGTCACCATATCCAGTGAGTTGTCACAATTAAGCAAATTAAACAGTAAAACAAATATGAGGTGCACTACTTTTAGAAAGTTTGGGGTCAGTAAGTTTTTTTTAAAATTATTATTATTTACCAAGGATGCTCAAAAGTGTCGACTTTTCATTGTTACAAAATATTAGAAATATTTCAAATATAGTTTCTTTTGAGCTTTTTATTCATCAAAAATCCTGAAAAAACACAAAAATAGCATTCATAGCTATTCACTAGCCCTGTTTGATGCACTATTCACTCGCCTGTTTGATGCTTTCTGAAAATGAACCTTTTTAAGAAAGAAAAGGTACAGAGACCATGATATTTTAGGCCAGAGGAAAATGCTTTTTATAAAGAAGCTTAGTCAGAATTTTACATGGTTTGTGTCGATTCTTTCTGACGTTGATATGATCCAGCTAGCTGCACTTCATTCACTCATGATTCTGTATCAGGATTTAATCACATCTGAACTATTCTGAGGGCATTTGAGTGCGTGTGCGTGTGTGTGTGTGTGTGTGTCTGCTTGTACTCACAATTTCCCAGGAGCTGGTGGAAAAAGTCCAAATTTAAGAAACACATCCACCTTAGCCAAAGTCTGCAGCTCAGTAATGTTTGGATTCTGGAATAATTCTTTATTTAACTTATCCTTCTGTCAATAATATTTCATTATTAATATTTTCCTTTCATTGCATTACATAAATTCAATCTGAAATATTCAAATTCAGAAGTCATTCTATAACCCTCCCCCTATTTGTAATAGTCTCTTTCTGTTTATGTCCCTGTATGTTTAAACTGAAGTCAAACAGAGAGCTGAAGAGGGACCCCATGCTGCTCAATACTTATGTGGCTTTGTTTGGATTCATCCCCCAAGACAACCAAGACCTGGAAATGAGGTGAGAAGAAATAATTTTTTTAGCTTTCAAAGGAGGCATAAGCTGCTGTTTTATTCCTTTCCAGTATTTATTTTGTGGTATCAACAGCAGATGCTAGTATTCTACTAACAGCTATAATAAACTTCTTGATCCCTCACACACCCACAAGAGAAGTGCTGAGTTATTCAGTGTCACAGCTGATTTGAGTCTTTACACCTGTATCATGTAATATTTGTAATTTTCTCTATTCCCATCCAATATATCCTCAACAGGATATGCAATTAGTTGTCACGGGGAGGCTGTTTGCTGTCTGCTGGACAACTTCTTGGTGATAACGATTAGCTCAGGGTTTCTTAGTATGCAGAACACACACTGTGTGCTTACCTACATTGACAAGCATTCTCTTGAATAAATATGTTTTGATGGGGGAAAAAGTTGTAGCTTTTCAGTTTTCTGCTTAGACTGCTTTTATGTTGTTGCTTTTAAAATGTTGTTGAAATAGATGCTGACCTTTTGATTAAGGTGCGGTCAAACTTGGCTTTGAGCATGCAAAATTACTTCAGAATATGGCCAACTGCACAGTGTTCCCTATCTGTCAGTCACATTTGATGTTATGTCGAAGACTGACAAATGGAGTCTTACTTGGGAGCCCTAATCACCTCTGAGTTGGCCTCATGTAACGAGAATTTCAGCCTCATCAAAGCTTTCAATCCAAAGTTAATTCCAAAATTCATTTTGTACTATTGAAAGGGGATGAAACGTACTACTTTGTCCTAATGTGTTCCTGTCTCCCTGCAGACCCGGAGATCGAATAATCCTGGCAGATGATTCTAATGATGACTGGTGGAAGGTAAAATCATGACAGATTTGCAGACTGTTTGATCCAAGACTTCCACTTTCATAGTTAAAATTTGATTCTCTCTGTTATGCGACATTCTGCATCATTCTGCAACTTGATAATTTAAAACGATGGTCACAAATAGTCAATTAGAAATACATAAATATACATTGTTTTTGTAAATCTATAGTGCTATCTGTAATGCAGTTAACCACCAATAGATGGTCAACGTGATATTTGGTTGGTTCCATTAAAGTATTTCAAAATTGAATATACAGAAAATGTTTCAGTGCCCTTTTCCATGCAATTACAAATTGATTTGTGGATTAAAGCTTTCCAAAAAATGACACCAAAGCACCATAAAAAAATAATTGAAAAGGTCTATATAAATGTTACAAAAAGACCAACATTTGTTTTTATGTCAA
This sequence comes from Anabarilius grahami, assembly GCA_003731715.1. Classification (NCBI taxonomy): domain Eukaryota; kingdom Metazoa; phylum Chordata; class Actinopteri; order Cypriniformes; family Xenocyprididae; genus Anabarilius; species Anabarilius grahami. The sequence continues at coordinate 7,647,865 of RJVU01059333.1, read as the reverse complement.
ATGGTATGGCTTTAATCAACAGTATATTTTAACATGCGTTTCTGTGAGTTAAAATATTTGTTCTTGTGTATCTTACTAACAATTCCAGGGTGTGATTGAAGATAGATTAGGTTTTTTCCCGGCATCCTTTGCGCATCAGGTGAGGGCAGGCGACAGGGTGTTCAGATGTCACCGAACCTTTATTGGCTGTAAGGAACAAGGGCAGATCACCCTGAAAGAGGGACAAGTGAGTACATTTCTTAATCATTTCTAATTTGGATTCCTGCCACAAACAGCTTGATAACGCTGCTCTATCGACACACTTTCAGATTTGTGTCAGCAGTGAGGATGAACATAATGGCTTCATCAGAGTAGCCAGTGGAAAAAAGAGAGGATTCGTTCCCTGTGACGTCCTGGAGAATTTATGAAATGAAAGAACGGAGAAAAGAAATGGTGTGGTTAAAGAAAAGAGACTTTCCAGGGCGATGACTCCAGCACTGCCTCCTGCCACCTGTAGGGTGAGCAGACACTGCAGGGCTTTCAGGAGGGATCAGAACAGCCCTGTTCTAACCCCTGTCTCCCTCAGTGACAAAGGAAGATTGTACACTGACTCCAAAGAGTATTTGGACACCTAAGTTGCACCTAAAAATTCAAAACATTTCATGTACTAACAAAACTATCAAATTATCTGCAAACAAATGTTGCCATGCTTTTCTCAGAACTAATTTCACTTTTCTAAGCCATTTTTTTAACCAACTACTGTCAAGGTTGACAACTAGAAAGTGTCTTTGTTTTTAACAGTATATGTATTATATCATTTAAAACCTAAAACTATATTTCTTTAAATGCCACTTGGTTTGATATTTTGAAATCTAATGCAATGCATACTTCAAGTTTAGCTCAATTGTCCAAATACTTTTTGGGGCCATTGCATGCGTGTTTCATTAAAGGGATAGTTCACCAAAAATGAAAATTATCCCATAATTTACTTACCCTCAAGCCATCCTAGGTGTATCGGAGTTATATTTAAAAATATCCTTGCTCTTCCAAGCTTTATAGTGATTACAGTTTATAAAGTTTATACAGTTTATTAAAAAAACGAATTGCTTCGCTTCAGAAGGCCTTTATTAAACCCTGGAGCTTTTATGAAGGATGGATGCGCTTTTTTGGGCTTCAAAAAAATGGCACCATTCACTCCCATTAAAAGCTTGGAAGAGCCAGGATATTTTTTAATGTAACTCTGATTGTGTTTGGCTGAAAGAAGAAAGTCATATACATCTAGGAAGGCTTGAGGGTGAGTAAATTATGGGATAATTTTAATTTTTTGGTGAACTATCCCTTTAACTGTTAAATGTCATGTTTTTTTTCTGATCTGAGAGAATTGTTTTCTGTATTTAATTTATTGAATGTTAGTGTAACTGCAGCAGTTTTAACTATCAAGTATTCACTATAGCATCAAAACTCAGTTCACACTGTTTTGAAATCTTAATTAAGACAACATATTTTAAAATTTTTCTTCAGATTTTTCATAAAATTCAATACATGTCTGTTGCTATATAATATGTTATTTTTCAGCCATTTTTATTCCAATAAATGTGCAGGTGTTTATTTATTTAATTTATATTTTATTATTATTATTTTTTTATTTTATATTTTATTTTGTTTCAGTAACACTTCAGAATTTGACAATTTATTTTTATTTAACTTACTTTCAAAATGTTATTTTCCACTCGTGCTTCTGAGGAAAAAGCAGGAAAGAACAGATCTCAGCTGTGTCAGGATTATGAGTGTTTTCAGATGTTACTTCTAGTACAAGGCAGAAAAAACATTCTTTGATCAAACACACCCCCTGGACTGTGATAAAACCATGTGGACAAGGGTTTCACCTAACAAATCTTGACATGTTTTAATGTCCTAGTGTGTTCAGCTGTCTCGATTTCTCAACATTTGATATGTGCTACATGTCATACCGATTATCTTTTATTAGGTAAAAACAAGGCATTATAAGAAAAGAGCATTTTGATGTTCGAATTTTGAATATTAAAAGCTAAATGAAGCAGAAATAGGTATTTGCTGCACCATCACAGCAGGTATGAATGAAGATTTTTAAATGAAAGTTATTATTATTTGAGTCTAGTCAAATAATATAGGCATCATGTGTTGTCCCTTTTAAATGACACATAATCTCTGTCTCTTAATAAGATGTTGCACAGAGCTGATATAAATATATATAATTTAACTCTAGTCCGGTCTTTTGATAATCTTTTCATTTGAGCTCAATGAAGCTGGCTGATTGTATAGCATCATGATGATATTTCTGTTTATACTTTATGTACAGAATTAAAGTTTATTTATTGATCTGATTGTGCTGTGCTTTATTACATTTAAAGGTTTTACACATTTAAAGGTAGGGTAGGCACATTTATAAAAAATAAAAAAAAACTTTTGTTATACTGGTTAAAACTCTCTTCACATCCTGATAGAAAACAATAATAGAAGTATCTTCTATGGAAGTCTCAAGAACAAAAAATGTTCGTCCAATCCTTGTATTTGGTTCACCATGTGGTAACCGTACATGTCAACCCCTGATGTTCTATCTGGAGATGTTCGCGTCCTCAGATTTGGATTTATGCGTTCAATGCTAAAATGAATCTGCATCAGTCAGGTGGTACAAGTAAAAGCTCTGAAGTTGTTTACATTCATTATTATTTTTATTTTATGCTTTGAGACATGAGGTAATTTAACACCATCTCTTGTCTTGTGACGCTTTGCAGACAATGCTGTGTGTGTTCATGTCTTTTGAAGGAGGCATGGCTTTGGAGAGAGCGCTCTGAAGGGAGGGTGGGATCTTGCGCTTTTAAAGCTAGCTTGCTATTGCTACCCACTCTGGAATTGCCTACCCTACTTTTAATAGACAAATATATATGAAAAATTGGTTTAAAATATCTGTGTAACTATATTATCTTCAGCTTCCGCTAAGAAAAAATAGCCCATTGCAATATACAAAACAAAAAATCGGCCTAGCAACAAGACGAACACTGCAAAAATATTACAGTAGCCTAATATTTACACACTGGAGTCCTCCAAGGTCATTTTACTACAACCAATAAGTTGCATTTGTGTGAAATCAGATGGCACTATTGACCAGTCATGATGAAGTACTGTATGTCAAAGTGAAGTGTAATTAAGACAAAATAAATTATATGTACATATAAGTGCATATAGTGCTGAATCTTTGTTTGATAAAATGAGGTACATGTTTAGCATCATTACACAAGGTTTTATAAAAAGAGGCGCTGTAATGTCTGATGGCTGCGGGTGGAATTGACTAAATGAGCTGAGTGCAGACATTGTTCATCGTTGACTCTAGTTTCGCCATCGCCCTGTGCTGACACTGCCGTCAGCGAGTCTGCAGTGAGGCTGGTAATAGAGTTGGCCTTCAGTTTGATCAGATGCCTGGAAATCTGTTGTTGTTCACCCAGCAACACAGTGGTCATTGCAGACTGGCAGAGCGTCTCCCATGTGTTCAAAAAAACGCAAGTGCCACGTTTAGCTATGTTCAAATGCACTGTACAAACTCCACCTCACACCACCTTTAGCCTATGTTGTTCTTCTTTCTTGACACTGGAATATAAATTCTAAAGGTGCATCTCTGTTCAAATTGTCTACAAACCAAAGGGAAAATAAATAAATAAATAAAAACGACAGAGAACGAACCATGATTAAAATCCCCAGAGGAAGTGTTTGGGGTTTCTAGAGAGAATGCACTAATATAAAAGTCATTTTTGCTTTATGTGCAGATTACATATTATTCATGCTTGGAGGAGAATGTACATAAACTAATGTTGTCCTAGTGTTTGGTAGCAGAATGGGTTTGTATATAACAGGCAAGTACAATTGGGATTCTAAACTTTTCATGATATTATAGAAGTTAATTGGCTAGTTAACAAAATCAAAATTTTCAGATTAAGCTATTGTCATTAATATTTCCATGTCATGGTAATGTTGTTTCTCTCTTGTGTAATGAGTGTCAGGTTCATCAACTGTCATTTGAATAGTTATGTGATAATTGAATTGTAAGGCCCGCCCAGTAGGCCCAATGGCGGTTTCCCACAGGACGGGGAAGGTTTCTTGCGCGTTCGTTTTTTTTCAGTGTGGCAAAGTAGTTTAATTCCAAGTAAACTTTTATCCGACTCCATTTTATTATGAGCTCGAATTTAGTTTAGAATGTCAACTGATTATTGGTCATTTGTATAATAATACATTTGAATATTCTATTGAACTCTTTACTCTTATTGTACTCATTCATTCGGTTCTCAGAGTCGCACAGGGTCCTCGCACTGGCCATTCATTAATTATGCGGGCCCACGATCACAAACTCGCCAGTCTTGGTCACTAGACAGAGGTAATTGACTATACTGTTTAGAAGGCCGCTTTCGTGCTTGCTCTATCTAAAAGAATTTGTTTAGTCCCCATAGATCTGTATACACTTGAATTAAAGTAACACTATCTCTAGTCAGAGGTCACAACTACTACTACAGGTAAGCCAACCATTATTACTCCTCTGATAGTAGCTTTGGTTTGGTTATGCATTTACATTTACATTTACATTTATGCATTTAGCAGACGCTTTTATCCAAAGCGACTTACAGTGCATTCAGGCTAACATTTTTTTTTTTTACCTAACATGTGTTCCCTGGGATGCCATGGTTTCCCATGTACACTAAGCTAGAGTAACATTACATTAAACAGAGGTAAGGCTCACCCTATTTAGGTTGGTCAATCAACATTTTGTTGTCCTAAACGGAAATTCCCTTTTTAGCCTTTACAGTCTAAGTACACTTGAACTAATGCCAAGCGTTAGTCGGAGCTCTAAAATCACAGTTGGTGTGCCCTACGCTCCACTCAAAACTGGACTTTAGTCCGTTACTAACCTGACGCAGATTTGCGGTAACAATGGATATATCATAATCTACTGAAGTCAATAATTTCAGAGTAAGTCAGAATAAAATCAAATGTGCCAATTTATTAGTCAGGTAAATGTATCATGCCAATTACATAATCAATTCAAAGATGATCAATACAAAACATCAAATGCTCAGAGATAGAGTAAGATGCATACCTGACATTAGAAAAATACACATTGCTGAGTGTCCTGGACACTCAGCAATGTGGGCTCGTCTGAATGCAGAATCGCCTAGAGCCTTTTGCAACATTTCTTTAAATACTCAAGACCAAGACAAAACATCCCCCAATGTGGGGCATTAACTTATAATCAGAATTTGCATTGACTAGGGTCACAGACCTAGGGAGATCGCACCTTGCTGTGGAACAGGAGGTAGTTTGGATGAAGGACCCCTGGGAAAGGGGCACACCCGCGGTTGCAACCAAAGTATCTCTAAACTCTTAAAACCTTTAATACCTTTGGTTTACTTCCATGTAGACAAGACCATTGTACCAGTTGCACTGAGACATTTCAAACGATACCAAACATGTATAGCATTCTCTGGTGATTGTTCACATTAAACCATTTAGATTTTAGGTGAATTTTAGGTCATCTCTGCATGTAGAGAGAAGAGATGGGGGAAGAGGGGGTGAAGAAAAGGAAATGTAGATTAAGGCAGGTGTGAGGTGTGATTGAGTCTCAGATGGGGATGTTAATTTCGCAAGAGAGAGTCCAAATGTTAATATCCTTTGTTTTCTCAAAGAGTAGCCCTCTCTTGGTCCAGATAGTCCAGCATCAGTCTTACAGAATTAAGTGATTTTTATTTATGTGATAAATGTGTGATATGAAAAGAGAAAGCGAAAGTAGGCCTAATATTGTGAATGCCGGCAGGTTATAGCTTACTGTCTTTTTTCTTTAAAGAAAGATATATATAAAAGACACCAGGTCGGTAACCGCTGAAACAAATATCTGATTACTTTTTATTCATAATGCTTATACTTCACACCTCTTTGTTACACAAAAAGTATGTATGAAGTGTGATGCAGCCCCTTGTCAAAAAAAAGTACACTTCACTTTTAAAAAGAGTACTTTTTACTTAAATAATATACTTCAAAAGAATATACTCAAATTGAATGTGGCCTAATGAGTTTGGACACTTAACTGAATGTTATTTGCAATTACATGAAAATTTATTATAGTTTACATTTATATAGTATTAAATGCATTTGAATTTTCACATGTAATTTCATAGTTAGGGGCCCACTTCAACTGTCTTTGAATTTGTCTTTTTTTTTGCAATTTTATTTATTTATTGTTTGTTTTCTTATAGGACAGTATAGACTTGTGACAGGATGTAGGGAAGCAGCTTGAATATAACCCGTTAAATTACATCACATGCTTTTGTCACATCTGTTTTGGTTTGGTTTCACATTCATGTTTCCATGTCTTTTATTTTGTAATTTGTAATAATCATGTTTCCTCTCATGTCATGTGATTCCCTTGTCTCTCATTGGATCTTGTTTTCGTGGGTTCCTTTGTTTCATGTTCTTATTGGTTCATTGTGTTCATTCCTTTCAGGTTTGTCATCATCGGTCCTTGTCTATATAACACAAATGTCTTTTTATTAGCAATATTCTACTTTCTCCCTTCTCTCCCTCAGCTTCTACTTTCTAAGTCTGTTGTTAGGAAAACAACAGCACATATTGGAAAAACAGTTTCTATGGTTTTTAAAATTTGTACATCTACTTTAATGTTTTCCCTTGTTCTTGATTTGTTCTCGTATTTATGCAGGAAGAGTTCAATCGGCTGCTGTAAAAAAAAAAATAAAAAAAATACTGGTTGTAGAAGACTTTGTGCAAAAATATAAAATGAAACTGCTCGACGTGCAGCTCTCTGGAGGCAACAGACAATCTGTATCAAATTAAAATTGTGCAAACAGATTGAACATGCAAATTATGTGAAAGCTTCAAGTGTAGAATTGTATTGTCATATATGTATTCTCATTTCTTACACATGATTGGAGAACATTTAAAAATGTAGTTCCACTTCAAACATTTTATGACAATAAAGTTATGTTTTCAGTTTTCTTGGGATAACCAAGAGTGTCCTCTACAGGTGATTTTTTTGCAGCAATTATCAAACAGATACTTGAATGGGTATAACAGATAAAGAATGCTCCCAGATTAGTATAGCATGCGTTTTTAGTATATGCACAGTAAAATTAAAAACATTCATCAAATACTGACATTAAGTGAAAACCACATTAGCATAACACCAGTTTACCAGATGCAAGCTTCAAGAAACATGATGGCTACACAGTGTTTCGGGTTGATAAAGTGATTAAACAGTTCTAGAGCACTGATAAAACAATGATGTGAAGATTAGATTAACCAAAAGAGACATTACAGTTATAGTAATGTACACTATCATTCAAAAGTTTTTTTTATTTTTTTTAAAGAAGTCTCTTATGCTCACAGTGGCTGCTGATCAAAAATACAGTAAAAACAGTAATATTGTAAAATATTATTACAATTTTAAGTAAGAATTTTCTATTGGAATATATTTATATTATATAAGTTAGATCAAATTTAATTTATTCCTGTGACAGCAAAGCTGAATTTTCAGTATCAAATGATCCTTCAGAAATCGTTCGAATATATTGAGTTGATACATTTATCAACGTTGAAAACAGTGCTGCTTAATATTTTTGTTGGAACTTGTGATACACTTTACAATATTCTTAGACCTTTACAGGATTCTTAGAATATTCAAAAGAACAGCGTTTCCTGTTTTTGTCCATTTGATTAATTGCTGCACTTTTTCACGTGTTTCTCATTTTCTCACACTTGCTAAAAGAAAAACTGAAAATGCTTCTCAGACGAAGCAGCAAAATTTAAAGCAACCATTTAGCACTGTGGTAGTGTTACTTACATTTCTGACAGCTTATTTACAGGACATGAGTAAGCAGTTTTTACTCTCCAGAAGAAAAGAACTGCCAACATATTTTCAGTCATCATAAACAAATGAAAATAAAATAAAGTAAAATTACCATTAATCACCATTTTGTGTGTGATTTTTATAGTTTGCACATGCAAGAATATTCATCCTATCACATTGCATCGACTCCAATGACATGATTTCATGAACTAGACAGCAGTGTGTTTAGTTATAACGATGTCACGTGTTTCACACTTTGACACTGGTCTGTTGTGTCTCTTAGTGAAAGAGAGAATAAGAGAGACAGGCTGGTGAGCTTAAGCAAAAAGGAAAGTGAGAAAGAATCAATACCTGAATCTGATACAATGTTATCAATCGTTTATTTTGTTTTTCTGGTCTCTTGCTCAGGTAAGATACATCAATTGCGACATTCCTGAAAATATCACAAGGCTTTATCAAAATTCAGTTTATGTGAATTAAAATAATGATTTGATCATTTTCTTTTAACGGAAAGCCCTAGCAAAGAGTGAAAATGAAGCTCTTTCAGTTTGGTGGGAGCCAGAGATGCCCTCACATTCTGAAACCTCACACAGTTTGATGGACGGCTATGGAAATGAGTTTTCGGTATGTACAACACATTACTACAGCCATTTAGCACAAGACTCACTCATTCATTTAACTGAATATCATTATTCTGATTTTTTTTACCTTTTTACCTCACATTCAGAGAAGGCGGCCGAACATCATCTTCTGTTGTGTATGTCAAGAGGCTGTAAAACGAGCTAAAAATGCAGTATATCAAAAGCTACAAAAGGTAATGTTCAGTTGTCTAAAAACAACGGCTAGTTTCTGATGGCTCTTTACAGTAAGAGCTTGTAAAAGCTCAAATTTAACTTCTTAATCTGGAGTAAAATGTGTGTGATCTAAATTATATTTAAGCATACATCAAATGAGTATAATTTGAATAGTGAGAAGTAGAAACATCAATGTGAATTTATTCACTAGACAGCTTGTCACAAAAGACATAATTTAACAGTAATAATGAAAATAAACCTTTTAGCCAACATAAAAGTTTTGTCTGTTTTATGTTGAATCAAAAAGTTCCATTTTGTACATTTTTTTTCCTGTTATTTTACAGAAGATAAACACTGTCTGTTACAAATACATAGAGCCTTTCCGAAAGATCTGCTTTCAGCGTGCAGTGAAATATCGGGACATCATACTGCACAAGATCTTCCCTGGAGGGAGTCCAAGGGGCACATGTGTGAAGATAAAGTTATGCTAGTGACAACTGTGACAATGGCTGTAGAAGGGATACATTTACATTGACTGTTATGAACTAACTTCAAATCAGTTTTTAAATGATAAAACCTGTTTTTCATTATTTGAGAGAAAATTGTTAGTTGAATATCAGTCCACTGCCATGTTCAAATGTGCATATACATTTTTTTTGTTATGTACTTGAATATTTATCAGATATGGGGTCTTCTGTTTATGCTTTTCAGAAAATCAATGAAAAATGCGGGAAAATGATTTTCCTAGTGAGGTGCTTCTGCTTTTCTGTAGCCAACGGATACAAAAAATCCATAATGAGGACTTTTTTTCCTGGAGGTACTCCTATAGGCACCTGCAGAGTAATGAGGTTATGTGATCACAGAGACAATAAGATAAAAAAATGCAGTTAAAAGTTATGTTTAATCAGAAATCCCTTTAAAATGTTTTAATAGATGGATGTTTATTGTAATGAAGATTACTACTGCTTTTTGGGGGGATCCTCTGTAAGGTGTAAGATTGTGTTATGTTTAAAAATCAAATAACTGTCATGTGATTTTCTTCTTCTTCTTCTTATATTTTTTTCTCATTAAAGTTGTTTCTCATGAAAGACTGATACTGTTTGAGCTCCAGTAATTCACATCATAGGCAAATGGTTAGTAAAATGGGTAGAGAATGTAAATTATGCAGTTCAAAAAAATACAACTTCAAACTTTGAACTTCAAAACTTTGAACTTTAAACTTGGTCACTGGACACTGGAGTTTATGATGCTTTATCAACCCAGTTTTTTTTAGCTGCTGTTAAGAATTGTTTAAAAAGTCAGTTTAGCAGGATATAGAACATTTTGACATAATTTACTATTTATGAGAGGTTAGTCAGGATCTGAACACTGCTCTTTTCCATTCAATGAAAGTAAATGGTGACTAGAGGGCTGTCAGGCTTCAAAATTAACAACAAAATAAAGTAGTGAATACAACGTTTGGGTATGTACACTCTTTAAAATAAAGGTTCCCTTTCAAGGGAACTTGCGCTGCGTAGTCGCTATGGGAACCCCTCTGCGTGATGTCGCCATGAAGCACGTATGAAATCTGTCCAATCGGGAGACGGTACGTCATAGGCGGGTGAGGTCACTGACCAGGAACTATAAAGCCGGCCCGAAAACACTCACATTCAGCTTCTGTGTCTTCAGCAAGCGCTACGTGTATCTTGTCTGTCCTATTTATTGTTGTCTGTCTACCAGCATTTATTTCTATTTTGGTATCATGGCGAGTGAGCAGCAACAGTTTAGAAAGTGTGTTCATCCCTGCCCTCGGTTCATTACGAGTGGGGATACACACAATCTTTGTGTTGCCTGTTTGGGAGTGCAGCATGCCCAGGCAGCTCTCGAGGGGGCTGCCTGCGTGCATTGTGAGCAGTTGCCTATGCGAACGCTGCGCTCCCGCCGGAGGAGAGTGGTGCGTTTCGCGCTCCCCAAGGCTCGGGCCCCGCTTCTGCTGATGCAGGACGGCGTCTCATGTCTTGGGGTTCGCAGATGGATGTACCAGCGGAGTTAGAGTCGGGCCCAGCCTTATCTCTGCCTTCACCTGCTGCATCCGGTGTGTCGATTCGGAGGCAGGAAGCACTCGTTGCGGTTTCTTCCGCTCCGGTCGACACAGTCACACTAATGGCATCTAGTTCTGAGGAGCTGGATGTTGTTAGTGTGACAACGGGGGAGACTGAAGACTCGCCACTTCCCTCTCCCGTGAGCGAGGAGCTCATGGAGGTGCTTACTTGCGCTGTTGCCAAGCTCAACATTGATTAGCCAGCCGAGAAGCAAGAGCAGCAGACTAGAAGCAAACTGGATGAACGCTTTTTACCATCAAGGTCTGCTCTACCTCCACGTCGGGCGCTACTGTTTTTTCCCGATCTCCACACTGAGGTATCGAGATCGTGGTTTCTTCCTGTGTTTTCACCCCTCAAACCTCCACCTACAGTAACGTGGTTGGTATGAAAAAACACGGGTATGGGGCGATGCCAAGAGCGGAAGAGACGCTTGTGAGCCATCTCTCTCCACAGGCGACATCGTCCCTCAAAGCCCCGACGTTGCCCACTAAGCCGCTAAAGACTACCTCAGCGCTAGTGGGCAAAGCGTACTCGGCAGCAGGTCAGGCTGCGGCATGCTTCCACACGATGGCTATCATACAAGCATACCAAGCTGACCTGCTGAATGACCTGGGTGATAGTGAGGAAGTGGGGGCTGATTCCATCCATGAGTTACATCAGTCAGCAGATTTAGCGCTCCGTGCCACCAAGGAGACGGCCAAGTCTATCGGCCGTTCTATGGCAGCCCTGGTGGCCACGGAGCACCACCTCTGGCTAAATCTGTCTGATATAAAGGATCGTGACAAGACGTTCCTCTTGGATGCCCCTCTGAATCCGTCTGGCCTCTTCGGTGACTCTATCACCACTGTCACGGAGAGGTTTCAGGAGGTGAGGAAGCAGGCTGCTGCTATGCAGCAGTTTCTTCCTCGCCGTTCCCAGGTCCCTTCGGCTGCTGGGCGGGAGCAGCCAAAGCCGAGTACGAGCTCCTCGCACCAACATCACAGACAACAGCAGAAGCAGACCGTTGCTACCCGTGCTCCCCTTCCGAGGAGCTGGGAGACGGGGCAACGCTCTCAGCCGAAGTCCTCGAAGGGCAAGACAGATCTGAGGGCTGTCATTGCGGCTAAGAGGGCTTCGGCAAAGAAACCCTGACGCCAGGAGCGCCCGGATCCTGAGGGTGGTCCCCCCCGGAGGCAAACGGTGTTCGCCTCTCTCAACGGTGCCCGTATGTCTTCGGTGCCCTCAGGGAGGCGCTCTGCCAACCCTACTGAAATGCGGGGCGCAGTAGTTCCTCTCTCTGCAGTCAGTTCAGTCGTTCCCTGCCGGGGCTCCGCTTCAGGGCACTGTGCTGGCTGCCCATATTCCACCAGAGACCAGCCTCGAGAGGTTCCCTTAGTAGATTTTTTGTCAGACTGGAAAAATCTGTCAAAAGTATCTCAATGGGTCCTGCACACGGTAGAAAAGGGGTATGCGATTCAGTTCAGAACACGCCCACCCCGATTCAAAGGGGTCCTGCCCACTGTGGTGGGCCCCGAGCAGGCTATGGTGATGGCACAAGAAGTAGAGACTCTCTTGCGAAAGGAGGCTATAGAAAGGGTTCCTCCTGCCAGCAGGGAGTCAGGGTTTTACAGCCGCTATTTCATTGTGCCAAAGAAAGACGGGGGATTGCGTCCAATTTTAGATCTACGTCAGTTGAACAGAACAGTAGCAAAGCTCAAGTTCAAAATGCTGACAGTCAAACACATCGTGTCACAAATCAGATCCGAGGACTGGTTTGTCACGATAGATCTGAAGGACGCATACTTTCATGTATCAATCCTCCCGCAACACAGAAAGGACCTAAGGTTTGCTTTCGGGGGCGAAGCTTACCAATACAGGGTTCTTCCCTTCGGCCTAGCGTTGTCACCCCGCACCTTCACCAAATGTGTAGATGCGGCTCTGACGCCCTTGCGTATGCAGGGCATCCACATTTTAAACTACATAGACGATTGGTTGATTCTGGCTCAATCAGAGCAGATGGTGGTTCAACATCGAGATGTTGTTCTCACCCATATGAGAAGGTTGGGGTTGAGACTAAACACAAAGAAAAGTGTGCTTTCTCCAGCTCAGAGGACCACTTATCTAGGCGTGGTATGGGATTCGATGATTATGCGTGCCTGTCTATGTCCGGCGTGCATAACATCAATTCTATCGACTGTCTCAGACATAAAGCTAGGCCAGTCACTCACTGTCAAACAGTTCCAGAGACTGTTAGGTCTTATGGCAGCAGCGTCCAACGTGATACCTTTTGGCCTGCTGAACATGAGACCACTACAGTGGTGGCTCAAAACCAAGGGGTTCTCACCGAGGGGGAATCTTTTTCATATGATCAGTGTCACGCGGAGATGCTTACGTGCCCTAGTCATATGAAAGCAACCTTGGTTTCTGTCCCAGGGACCTGTGCTGGGGGCTCTCAGTCATCGCGTCACGCTAACGACGGATGCATCCCTCACGGGCTGGGGGGCGATCATGAGTGGTCGCTTGACTCATCATCTTTCGTGGCACATAAACTGCCTGGAGATGATGCCGGTATTTCTAGCACTGAAATATTTCCTTCCAGACCTCATCATGTGTTAGTACGATCAGACAACACTTCGGTGGTCTCATATATAAATCATCAGGGGGGTCTGAGATCACACCCGTTATATTAACTGGCAAATCGGATCCTCCTGTGGTCCCAGGGGAAATTGCTCTCCCTCAGAGCAGTATACATCCCGGGGTACCTGAATGTGGGAGCTGACATCCTGTCGAGGCAGGGGCCGAGGCCCGGGGAATGGAGACTTCACCCAGACACAGTGAAGCTCTTATGGGAGAACTACGGCGAAGCCCAAGTGGATCGGTTTGCGTCTCGAGAGACGACTCACTGTCCACTGTGGTTCTCGATGTCAAGCCCAGCACCTCTTGGGCTGGATGCTATGGTACAGCCGTGGCCGAGGCAACCGCTGTACGCTTTTCCCCCGATTGCGCTGCTCCCGGGAGTTCTGGAGAGTGTACGCCGGGACGGGGCCCGTCTGCTATTAGTAGCCCCGTTCTGGCCGGCCCGAGTATGGTTCTCGGACCTGGTATCTCTCCTCGACGGGTCTCCTATGGAGATTCAGATCAGGAAGGACCTTCTCTCTCAGACGGGCGGTCTGATACTGCACCCCTGCCCAGAGTTATGGAAGCTGTGGGCGTGGCCTCTGAGGGGGCACAGCTCCTAGATTCCGGTCTCTCAACCGAGGTTGTTGAGACCATTCTCCAATCCAGAGCTCCCTCCACGAGGAAACTATACACCTTGAAGTGGAAATTATTAACTTCTTGGTGTGAAAATCACCTGTGGGATCCAGTTAACTGCCCGGTTAGCGCAGTACTGGAGTTCCTGCAGGAGAGGTTTTCTTCAGGGTTATCCCCCTCCACACTAAAGGTGTACGTGGCGGCCTTAGCTGCTTACCATGCTCCTTTCAGTGGAATATCTCTGGGGAGACACCCGCTTATATCTCATTTCCTTCGTGGCACTTTGAGGCTCAGACCTGCAGTTCGCACGAGAGTACCGGCATGGGATTTGGCCGTTGTATTACAAGGCCTTTCTATGGCACCCTTCGAACCTATAGAAGAGGAGCCAGAAAAGTTTTTAAAGACAGTGTTCCTCCTTACGATTTCGTCTCTCAAGAGAATTGGAGACATTCAGGCCCTGCCGGTATCTCCATCGTGCCTTGAATTTGCGCCTGGGAATGTTAAGGCTTTTCTTCATCCCAGATTGGGATACATTCCTAAGGTCCTCACTAATCCTGTGAGACCTATTGTGCTGCAGGCATTCTGTCCTCCTCCCTTTACGTCATCGGACCAGGAAAAGTCTAATCTGCTGTGCACAGTTAGAGCACTGGATGCTTACGTCCACAGAGTCCATTTGTGATGCGGCAGGACAGTCATCACCGCATACCTTTGTGAGGTTTTATGAATTAGACCTCGACTCCACTCCAGGGGCGCAGGTGCTTCTGTAATGTGTGCGCCTCGGCTACACACGAACGGTCACTTGCTCATATGGCGACGTTGGGATTGTCGTTCCCATAGTGACTACGCAGTGCAAGTTCACTTGAAAGGGAACGTCTCGGTTATGTATATAACCTTATGCTGCGTCCCAATTCGCATACTATCCGTCCTAAATAGTATTCGAAATAAGAATTAGTATGTCCCAAATCGTAGTATGTTGAAATGAGTATTCCAACGATACCCGGATGGTCTACTTTTTCCGGTTAGAATTCGAAGTGCAGATCCGTGCACACTTCAAACGGCCAATATTGCCCATAACACATTGCGCTGTGGACGAGGATTCGATTAGAACTACAAATACGAATAAAAAGTGTTTAAAAACTACAAACATGACGGACGTGCGAGGTCCGACGGTTAAGCAGAGCGGTTAAGATAAAGGGGCTTGAATGATTTATAATCAGTATAACCTGACGAAAAGATATTTATTAAATGTTATCCACATTATATTTCATCTGCAACAGCATTGTGAACTTTTATAACGATGCGTTTGGTCATTAACTTTTAAATGCATCATTATGCAAAGATGAGGAGAGTTCTCTGCATGAAAGACCCATGACTGGCAGATCAACGTGCGACTACATTTCTCTCCGAAATGGTAGGAAAATAAATTTAATTAAATGTGGAGGAATTTAACTGACAAGAACGATTGACAGGGCAGTTTAAACAGTTACAGGTTGCATAACTAAGCGACAGAACATCTGTTAAAGACACAGTTATGACGAGGTAGTATGTCCCAAAGCTTCCATACTCTTCTGCTACACACTCAAAAGTATGTACTTTTTCTTTACAAAAACAGTACATACTTTTAGGGCGTAGTATAAGTAGGCGAATTGAGACGCTGCGTTGCCCTGCCATACTCCCGGCATGCCTGTAAGCGACTTGCTTCAGTATTTCAGAAGCTGAATGTGAGTGTTTTCGGGCCGGCTTTATAGTTCCTGGTCAGTGACGTCACCCGCCTATGTATTACCGTCTCCCAATTGGACAGATTTCATACGTGCTTCATGACGACATCACGCAGAGGCGTTCCCATAGCGACATCACGCAGCGTCTCGTTCCCTATTCAGGGAACTAAGGTTATATACATAACCGAAACGTTCATTATGGCCATAAAATGTTGTATATGTTTGAAAACGTTAAAGAAATATTTACCCATTATAAACGCTATAATTGACAAGGTAAATATTACTTTTATTTCCATCTGTTTTTCAGTTTTTTTGTCTGTTTAAAACACAATATTTGTGAATTTAAACTCATATATTTATTTAAAAGGAAGATAAAATTATTTTTTTACAAATATGATTTTCTAAACCCTCCTTGGAAATATCTTGGTAATATTAGCCATATTATTGTTACAGTTCTGTTATTTACTTTGTTTATGAAACTATTCACAGTTAATGTGAAGAAATATGTCTGTTTTTGTACATTGTCTGATGTAAGTTTACTTTTTTATTAAAACCATCTAATTTTTTGTTTTGTCTTTCAGAAAATAAATTCTGTATGCTGTCCTAATCTATATTTTTGGAGAACATGTAGAAGCATTGCCAAAATAGTGAAAAATTTGGTCATCAAAGGATATTTCCCAGGAAGTCCTCGAAGATCCTGCATTAAGTACAAAATGTGCAAAAGGATTGATTAAACAAACTAATAAGTCAATCAAAATATCAGATTGTTTACTTTGCTTTGTTAAAAACATATGGTATAAATGTTTTAAATGCAAAAGCAGTGTGATTATTCATTCGTGTTTTTTTAAAAATACATCTAAAATACACATAACTGACATCTGAAACACAAAGTAATAATCTAATCATGCTGATGGTTATTTAGCCATTTGCTCTATTTTACTTATAAAATCTAGTCTTAGTTTGTATTCAATAGTTCCTGTTTTTCTTTGTTTAGTTTCCTGCCACTTATGAGTTGTCATGGAGATTCATTGAGTCATCATAGGTGTTTGTCATTAATTGTTTGCTTGTGTGGATTATTAAAGCCATTTTTGAACCTGATCTTCTTCTTCCTGTGCTTCCTACAACCATACCTGACAGATTAAGTATGCATTACTGATAGATGTAGATAGTAGATGAGGTGAACTGAACAGACAATACAGTAAAATGCTGACAGGAGCTCCATTAAAACATACTTGACACTTTGGTCCACCGTGGTTTTAGTGTCCTGAACATCAGCACTTCAGAAGACTTGCGTAGACATTTATTATACTCGACGTTAAATATATCTGTGAGAAAAGAAATATGGCTAATAATACAATTGGACATCAGTGTGTGGACGTCAAATTGACGTCAATTTTTTATGTCACAGTTCTTTTATGTTTACCTGCTTTAAATGCATATTGATTGCCATGCACAGTTTCCCTAAAGCAGCTGGNNGGTGGCGTAGTAGAACATTTTGACATCATTTACTATTTATGAGAGGTTAGATCTGAACACTGCTCTTTTCCATTCAATGAAAGCAAATGGTGACCAGAGGGCTGTCCAGCTTCAAAATTAACAAAAAAAAAAGTAGTGAATACAACTTTGGGGTATATAGGATACTAAAGTAAAACACACTTTGGACACTGTTGAAGTTTCTGACCTAGGGTAATTATCACTGAACTATCAGACATGACTGCGGTTTCCCTGAGGTTTAACATAGTTATGCTAAATTGACTTGCAAATAGACTAATATAATAATAGTAATCAGCAAAAGAGAATAACAACTGAATACTTTTGTTACATCATTAGAACAAATGAATGGTTGTTCCAGGGTTAGAGGAGGGTTCAACTAACTTCGCTTAACACCTACATTTAGCAGCTTTGTCTGTGCTCATATCAGCAAAACCAGCAAAAACAGGGTTAGATTGCTCTGTCAAAAATAAATATATTACAAAAAGGAATTACAGAAAAATGTCTGCCTGTATCGTTGGATTCGTCATGATTCTTTTTGGTAAGATATTGGTAGTTTACTGGTTTGACTCATTCATTTGATCTGATTAACTTCAGTAAAATGTTAAACCAGAATCACATTTTGTCATAATGTTAAGATTATAATGTAGTTAAATTATGATATAGAAGTTATATTTTGTGCAGCTGCTGCTGAAAGTTTTCCATATGAGGCCAACGGAGAGACGGTAAAGACAATCACCTTTAAGGAAGATCAGTGTAATCCTTCCAAGGTAATGAAAAATGGATATATCTATAAGAATGTTGTCATCTCTCACCCTTAATAAAATTAACAAATTAATGTATAAAATATGAAGTTTGGAGGACAATAGTGTGTGGAGTGTACATTCTATCAAGGATAACCACCCCTTATTATATATTATTTCTCTTCCTAGATGTCCGTAAAATGTTGTATATGTTTGAAAACGCTAAAGAAATATTCACTCATTATAATGGCTCTAATTAACAAGGTAAATATTACTTTTATTCCTTTTTTTTTTTTTTTTTGACTGTCGAAAACTTAATATTTGTGAATTTAAACTTAACTAAAAATTCAAATTAAAATAATTTTTATAAAAATGATTTGCTAAGCCCTATTTGGAATTATCTTGGTATTATAAGCCATATTACTGTTACAGTTCTGTTATTTACTTTGTTTATAAAACTATTTAATAGAAATGTATATGTCTGTCTTACATTGTCTTACACTGATGTAATTTTACATTTTATTAAAGCCATCTTGTTTTTTGGTTCCTCTCTCAGACAGTGATTCCTGTATGTAGAGCCAACATGTTTCTCTGGAAAATATGTATAAAATTTTTCGCGAAGGTGAAAAATATGGTCCTCAAAGTATTTTTAAATCGTCTAAAATACTGCATTAAGTACAAAATGTGCAAAGTAAAGGTGTGATTAAACAAACTAAAAAGTCAATCAAAATATCAGCTGTTTAGAGAAGATTGTTTTGTCAAAACCATAAGGTAATAAATGTTTTAAACGCAAAAAGCAGTGTGAGCTGATTATTCATTCGGTTTTTTAAAATATATCTAAAATACAAAAAAAGGAAGCACATAACTGACATCTGAAACACAAAGCAATAATCTAATCATGCTGATGGTTATTTACACTAACATAATCTAGTGGTTTAACCTGTACATTGGCTTTGATTAAGTCTGAATTACTGATGGATAGGTGAACTGAAGAAGACAAGACAGTAAAATGCTGACAAGAGCTCTATTAAAACATGCTTGACACTTTGGTCCACTGTGGTTTTGGTGCCCTGAACATCAGCACTTCAAAAGACTAGCGTAGACATTTATTATACTCGACGTTAAACATAACTGTGAGAAAAGAGAAGGAGCACAGACAAACACAAGAGAGAGAAGTATCCAAAATCATCAAAGAAAGACGTGTTGTAGCCAAGCAGCACTTTTCTTAGTAGAGAATTTGAAGAATCATGTCACCTGTTATTCATTTTGGACTGCTTATCATGTGCTCAGGTGAGACTGAAGGACTATAATGTTAAATTACAAATTGGTTCTTTTCATTGTGAATTATCTCACATTTGCTTTTACATATTTACAACCATACAATCGCATATTTATAATCAAATTCTGCACATAAATGTTGTCTGTTCTTGTGGTTCAGTTCTTGTTGGGTGTAGCAGCATTACTAAAAAGGCACATTGGAAGAGTATGCTGGAGAGAAATGAGCTGAACCTTCCTGAAGAAGTCAAAAAGAGTCATGAATTAAACATAGAGGTAAACTGATGTATGTAATGCTATACAATTAAAAAAAAAGATATAAAGTTACTAATGTCCACACATTTCCTTGCATACTATCCTCAGAAGTCTGATATGAATGTCATTATGTGCTGGGTTTGCAAGAAGTCAGTTCATGAGATCAAGGGCATAGTTCTCCATGAGATTAAAAAGGTAAACTGAAACTCTTTCTTCTATCCAAATTGTACAGATATTGAAAATGCCTGCCCATCATTTAATTAAATGTGTTTTTGTTTAAGGAAATAAAGGCTGTGTGCAAAGCAATGAAAGTCCTCGAACACATCTGCGAGAAATATGCATATAAATACCAATTCCTGATATTACATCTACTGTTTCCTGGTAATAGCGAACACACCTGTCAGCATTTGAACATGTGTAAATAAATGTTATTGCTCTGCCTTAATGAACTTGGCAATTTCCAAATGTCTGAATAAATCAGCCTGTGGTCTGTTTGTTTTATTGGACTATAATGTGCTCTAATTTCCTAGGCATCTTCTACAAAATACAGTGTTACTTTTCTAAAATATTTTGTGCATTATTCACTGTCTAAGCCAAGCAAAATCTAATAGCAAAGACGAAATAAATTTGTTTACTGGATCATTTACTGCTTTTCACGTGCATATTTTGTTCACTAATCACTTGAATTGGATCTTATTTGCATTTGTTGTACTTAGTTAAGTTATCAAACAATTTTATAAATATATGTGCAAGTTTTTAAATGCAAATACAGCATGTCTTTCCAAAATATCGCGAACTTGTGCCTTTTTCTTTTTATATGTTCATGTAAGTGTTCTGAACTCTGATTGAAGAATATTTGACCATGTGACTACAGTTCCCGCGCCGCTGCCCAAGGAAGAGCAGGTGCACGTGCGCGTTCGCGCGAATAGCGTGTCTTCCATTTTGAAATATTTATTAAATGTTGATTTTGTTTTAATTCACAATTAGAAAAAAAATAATTAATGCTATACTCAACAGCTAAAATTAAATCTTACCTATTCCAGTGGTCAATCTAAACACATACCTGAGAGCGCGTGGCATCATGCGCGTGTCATGACTGAGCCGCGGTTTTTTAAACTGAGGTAAATTTCGTTTTGCCTACAATTGAAAACTCTCATACTATGCTAAAAAATCATAATAACCACATAAAATTCCGCATATAAACATTTGTACTTTTATTTTAGCCAGATAGGAATGGTGAGAAGTCATTTTTATCTTTCTTTAGGTGATAGATTTTAAGACGCTACTTTAAATTGAATTTAGCAAAAGTGTAATTATAAACAAACAGGAATTTAATAAATAACAATACGTATGCCATTCATATTAAAATAAATATCAAATAATTATATAATGGTAATATTTACACAGTGGCAGTTCTGTAATATCGGCTGATTTAATCATTTAACCATGATTAAACTGAGCCGACCATGGGCCGAAACTGCCCCATCTGGACCTGCTCACGGTCTGCAGATCCGGCGCGGCCCGCGGAGAACGAGGCCGACCCCAGCGGGTCGGAACCAGCCAGACTTACCTCAGCAGCCTCGCAGGAAGCCGCCCGGCCCTACCCTGCTGATCCAGAGGCAGGAGATGGCCGCCTTCTTCAGACTGTTCGGTGGGTTCAGCAAAACATCTTCAGTGAAACCTAAACTAAATGTCACCTCATGTGTCCCACTGTTGAAGCGTCTAAGCTTCCGTAAATTAGGCCTACACAAGAAGAAGAAGAAGAAGAATTGTGTCCCACGGGTCACTTTAACATTAGGTCTATTACTAGCTTTAATCTGAAATGTCAAGATCTATATTCTGTAGAATAAGAACTCTTTGATATGCTGTCTGCTCAGATGATGATCTAATACAGGACTTTCTGTGGATGGACTGCTGCTGCAAACTTACGGACAAGGTAGCAAGACATATTTTGGTGTATTTAATAGTTAGTGGTTTCCAGATTGTGCTCAGTTTTGTTGTTGAATTTAGAAAAATCTATATAGTCAGCTGTGTCTCTAAACCCAGTTCTCTGTCTTTATCTGTTATAGTATTTGTTGGCTATGACATTCGTGTACTTCAGGAGGGCTCGCTTCAGGATCACTGAACACAACAGAATGAACTTCTTTCTCGCCCTGTGAGTTGATCATCCGGTGCATGTTCTGTACGCTGTAAAAAGTGTCCTGTTAAATTATCATGAAAAAATGGCAGCTGTGGTTGCCAGAAATTCACTGTGAAAAATACTGTGACAGCGTTTTATGGGATGCATGTACATTTTACAGCCTATTACCATTTTATTTTATAGAATGTTAATATACATATTTTGAACTTCCAAGATGTTCATTTTACCTTAAAATGTACTGATAACCACTGTTATAATACAGGTGGTAAAATAGAAAGCCACATTATGAATCAAAGTTCATCGTTAGTGTCCATAAAACATGGTCAAAACTCATTAGATGGTGCACAGGGTCAGACAAAACAGTCAGGCTAACACATAAAATAATAATGCAAAAAAACATTAACTAAAAAATGTAACATAGAAACACCTTAATACATTACTGATAACATACATGGGAAGAAATTCATATTTTTTACTTCCAGACACCATACATTTTTACATAATGTGACATTAACCACTTACAATTTTCACTATATGGTAAGGTAACTTGCAGTTAACCAACTAACAGGTTTTTACTCTAGTACTGGTACAGTATTTGTCTGTATTTACAGCATATAGGGTTGGTTTGTACTTGGGCTTGGCTTATTATGAGCGCAACAGAGAAGTCTTGTTTATGGATGCAACCTTAAAGGTAGGGTCGGCAATTTTAACAAAAAACACTTTTTGTTATACTGGTGAAGAGAGTTTCAACATCCTGAACGCAATCGATAATAGAAGTGGTCTAAATATTAAAACATGTACATATATCTTCTATAGAAGTCTCAGGACCAAAATAATTTTTTCCAATCAACTGGTCCAAATGCAATGATACGATGTCTTACCTGCCTGTCAACATATGTATTTCCATACCTCTGCTAGCGCAGACATAAAACGTCATCAAAGCGTTCCGTAAGGCTATGCAGAGTTGTAGACAGACAGAGCACCTAAAACAAACAGCAGCCGCCTTTTACAGTTCCTCCTGAACCAAAACAATTGCTGCATCCCAATTCGCCTACTTATTCTACGCCTTAAAAGTATGTACTGTTTTTGTGAAGAAAAAGTACATACTTTTGAGTGTGTAGCAGAAGAGTATGCAAGTTTTGGGACATACTACTTCATCATAATTGCATCTTTAACAGACGTTCTGTCGCTTCATTACGCAACCTGTAACCGTTTAAACTGTGCCCTGTCATCTCGTCACAGTTAAAATCCTCAATTGAATTTCCTACTGTTTCGGAGAGAAATGTAGTCACACATTGATCTGCCAGTCATGGGTCTTTCATGTGGAGAACTCTCCTCATCTTTGCATAATGATGCATTTAAAAGTTGATGAGCAAACGCATCGTTATAAAAGTTCACAATGCTGTTGCAGATGAAATATGTGGATAACATTTAATATCTTTTTATCAGGTTAGATACTGATTATTAATCACTTAACTGCTCTGCTTAACCGTTGGATGTCCTGTTGGGTCATGACATGACGTCTTCATGTCTCCAGCCAAATGCCATCTGTTCATTGATACCAATACAGGACCTACACACAGAACACTAGTGCACATACACACATACACGGTTCACAGCTTCTTCAAGGTTGAAGTTGATCTGAGCTCTGCTCTGAGCAGGAAACTTTCCCAAAACATACTGAAAAGTTGTACTTTTCTCTCAGAGAGAGGTACAGACAATATACAAAATGATTTCTTAGTGTTTGAAGATGAAAAGAAAAATGCATTGCATTGAAGAAGTTATTCAAATAATTTAACAGAAAGATAAATGTTGATTAATAACTTAAAAGATATATATATTGTAGCAACAGTGGATTCCAGAATCCACCTTTCAGAAGGATGTGTGATTTTGGTGAGTGCTCCAAAGGGAGGGTGGGATCTTTTGCTTTCAAAGCTAGCTTGCTATTGCTAGCCACTCCAAAATTGCCTGCCCTACCTTTAATTCCATGTGCTCAATTTTTCATACTCTAGCTATCTGGCGAACACAATGGAAGAGGATGAGGAGGAGACAAAATATGAGATCTTCCCCTGGGCTCTGGGAAAAAGTTGGAGGAAACATTTCCCACGATTCCTAAAGCAAAGAGACCAGCTGTGGGCACGCATAGAGTACCGAGCTGCTGTCAGCAGACGATGCTGCGAGGAGGTACACAACTCACTAAACATGCACTGTAAATCATTTTATAAGTTGCTGGTTCTGAAAAATAGCTCTAAATCACATTGTGCTTGATGCATGATTGCAGGTGATGGCTATTGTGCCATCTCATTTCGTCTGGCAGCGTGAGCGTGCAGAGCATCATAGTGGTGCTCAGAGGCTGTACAAAAACTGTGAGGGGATCCTCATTCCCAGAGGGCCTTCTGCTTCTCCAGAGCCTTGTTCTCTCTGTCCCAAAACCTCTGCTGTTCCTGTGCCTCGCCCATCCTCTACTGTACCCCTGGAGACCAAAGCTTCACACAGGCCCAGTAAGATGACCAAAGCTCAGCACACCATTAACTGCACGACTACAGCAGGTGAATGAATGTGACGCCCTCTAGTGGCGAAAAAAATGTATGGTGTGCACCACTAATTTATGACAGCTGGGTACTTTTACTTTGGCCACCACAGCTGAAATGCTTCTGTAGAAATATTTACCATTAGCTTTTCTTCTCTTGTGCATATTTACAGGAAGTGATGGGGTCAGCGAAATGTGTCAAGATCATTCGATGGATTGGATCAATGAGGAATAGATTGCATAACATAAATTGCATAACATAAAACAGATCATATTTGCCTGTTGACTATATCAGAGGCACTTCAGCTGTCTCAGGGGCAGAACAGAATTTCAGTCTCTAAATAGACCTCATAAGAAATGTACAGCATTGGTGTGAAAAGAGTAATAGTCATGTACATTGTTCATATAAGATCTAAAGAATGTCAGACAATCCTCTCACTATGTGAAGGTTTGTACATGTATTTTACTGTATCATAATCCTCATCACTATTTATTTCATATTGTTGTACAAAGTACTTCGCTATTTCTGTAGTGTGCACTTACTGTCAGAGAGTCTGTGTCTTAATGAAACAAGTAAAACATTTGGCTGATATAAATATCAATGTGAATAAACAACTATGAAATGTATTCCATGAATGGAGCAGATTATTAATTTGTCTTAAATACTCAAGGGCATGAAAGGAAAATGTACAATAAAAAGACTTATTTGACAAGTTTATTGATAAAGTATATATATATGAGACAGCAGCTTTGTTGTACTCTTGTACGTACGTTAGGAGTGCACATCTACTTCAAGATCTTTCGTAATTTTATGAGGAAGGCTGAAAAGAAACACATTAAAATCAGGTACATTACAATCATGTACAAAGTAATTAGAGAAGGTTTAGGATTACAAGTATTTCTCTCAAACATGTATATAGCTATTGTAATACAACAATGGAGAGCTGCAACTCGCCTGTATGGCCAGTCTGTTCAGGATGAGGACGTGCAATGTACGGGACATCTCCAAACGGGACTGGATCTTGACAGTTCAAATCCCCTTAAACACAGACAGGTTAGCATGATTTTGACCAGGAATGAATCATGCTGACGTTTGGATTTTTGTGTAATATAAGCAATGCAGAATCTGATTTGTTTGATGCGGAAAAACAAACGATAAACACTATGTAAACATTAGAGGGAAGACCATGTTATGAAAGAATTCACCTTCTGTGTCTTCACTTGGCTCACATTCATCATCTTCCTGTGGAGCTTTTCGTTTGTTAAATGTTCCATCTTTTTTGAGTGACGGGCCAACAAGCCAATCCCTGTACTGAACCTCAACAATGCGTTCACACACCAGAGGAAGGGCGGAACATCGCAGACCCTCCATCAGATCAATGACCTGTGTGATACTGGTGACAAAATCAAGAAAACATTAATACATTCTATACACTGCTATTAAAAATGTTGTGGTCAATAAGATTTTTTTTTTAAAGAAATTAATATTTTTATTCAGAAAGGACAAAAGGTTACAAAATGTTCTGAAGACTGGAGTAATGATGCTGAAAATTCAGCTTTTCCATCACAGGAATAAATTACATTTTAATATATACAGCTGTTGGTCATATAATTAGAATATCATTCAAAAAGTTGATTTATTTCTCTAATTCCATTCAAAAAGTGAAACTTGTATATTATATTCATTCATTACACACAGACTGATATATTTCAAATGTTTATTTCTTTTAATTTTGATGATTATAACTGACAACTAAGGAAATTGAATATTACTTAAGACCAATACAAAGAAAGGATTTTTAGAAATCTTGGCCATATGAAAAGTATGAACATGAAAAGTATGAGCATGTACCGCATTCAATACTTAGTTGGGGCTCCTTTTGCCTGAATTACTGCAGCAATGCGGTGTGGCATGGAGTCGATCAGTCTGTGGCACTGCTCAGGTGTTATGAGAGCCCAGGTTGCTGATAGTGGCCTTCAGCTCTTCTGCATTGTTGGGTCTGGCATATCGCATCTTCCTCTTCACAATACCCCATAGATTTTCTATGGGGTTAAGGTCAGGCTAGTTTGCTGGCCAATTAAGAACAGGGATACCATGGTCCTTAAACCAGGTACTGGTAGCTTTGGCACTGTGTGCAGGTGCCAAGTCCTGTTGGAAAAT
>RJVU01059333.1:7572637-7614932 GCA_003731715.1 Anabarilius grahami | reverse complement strand
TTGCACTGTTTTATAAACATACATTTATCATATTTGAATAAAATAAATTAAGCTTTTTAAAAGAAAATATGTTATTGGAATAATTTGTAAAAAAATTATATTTAAATACTAAATATACATAAAGACACATGACCCAAATTCTTCAGAATAATTACATGTACAAAATAAATGTGTAACTGCTTCCAGTAAATGTTACAAAATGAGAATTTTGATTAGATGTCTTTCTTATTTTGTCTGTGTCACAGTGATAGTAGGTACATAAAGACAATTTAAAAATAAATATATTTAACTTAGGTACTGTGTACTAAAACGCATTCATTTCAGTTATAGAAAGCAAATGAAAATTACATTTGATGATAACGTCCCAAAAATAATTCGAGATAAAATTCGAGCATGAAACTTCCGCGTCCGTCTGTGATTGGTTAAAAACAATAATGGCACGCCCACAGACCCCAGCAGGGCCAATTAGCGTTTCTGCAGCGCCTGCGCGGCTGCGCTTGCGCGCTTTGGAATTTTCTCTCACACGTGTTTCCCGTGGAGCAGACGGACGCACGCGGAATGGTAAGATGGCGGCGGACGGAGGCCGAGCTGCGCTACCCTGTACATTCAGCCCTAAATCACAGCAGTTTCTGGCACTCTGCGCACAGGACGGGAGACTGCGGATTTGGAATACTGACAGCAAAACTTTACAACAGGAATACGTGCCTTCCGCGCACCTAAGCGCAGCCTGTACCTGTGTGACATGGGGACCGTGCCGAGCAGTTCAGGTAACGCACAGTGTTCGGGGGATGCGGCCTGTTATATCGCAGTACACCGTTGCATGGTCGTCAGGTCGCTTTGACTAAGTATTTATCCTGCATGCGATCATATAAGTGAACACGTATCATTTAAGAATATCTATACGGGGTGCTTTAGAGCTGCGCTCGTGGAGCGCTACGCACATGTTGCTTGTGGCACATGTTCAGATACAGGCCGCGAGACGCGCAGATCCAACACTAAATGAAACACAACCTTTAAAATACTACACTGATTCCAGAAGTTTTGCTGCAAGCACATATTCAGGCTCATAAACATTGTTACAGTCGTGTGTTGGTTGTCTGTGGCTAATAACGTAGGCATAATAAGTTGATGTTGGCTAAATTGATGATTCTTTGTAATTTACTTTATAACTCAAAATAATGTCAACATATTTGTTTTAATGATGTTTTAATGTGTTGTTTTTGTGTAGTTTCAATTTTCAGTGTTGTGTTTAAATGGACTTTAGCAAACTTAACACGTGGCCACATGGCTGCACAACCCTTACTCTTTCACTTGTTGCTGTTTAGTAAAGTGTCGATCAGAAATCGCAGTCTTTCTGTCAGTATATTCAGTATATTAGTTACACGCGGAACGTCGTAGTCGTTGATTCTAGTTAGTGTTGGAGAAAGTTGGCTATAAACGTCTTTGACAAGTAACTCTTCCATTGTTACTAGTAACAAATATAAAATGTTTAACTTGGGGAGTTCTTTTGTGTTTTGTGATTAAGATATCAAACATTAACTTATCAGTATGTTTTCTATTTTTTACCTTTTACTATTTATTAGGTATTAATAGTGTTTGTTAGTTGTAATTATGCAAGTGGTTATTAGTAACTGCTCCAGTTTCTTGTTACAAATAAATGTTAGTACCTATTTAATAGATGATAACTGATTACATGTAATTAAAATACTTAATAAATAATCCAGTAACACTTTATTTTAGGGTTTTTTAACTAGTTGCTTATAAGCGTGCATATTACTAGAATATTGGCTGTTTATTAGTAATTAAGCACACATTAATGCCTTATTCTGCATGACCTTATTCTACATTCTTAATCCTACCCAATACCTAAACTTAACTAACTTACTAACTATTAATAAGTAGTAAATTAGTTTATTGAGGGAAAAGTCATAGTTAATAGTTTGTTCCCTATACTAAAGTATAACCAGTAATCCTTATTAAAACTTAATAGTTTGTCACCAGTAACAAAACATGTTACTTTTCATGTACCAGTAAGTTGTTAGGAAAAATTAAAAAAACTCTAGTCACTATTTAATTATTTGCTAGTAAATGTTAAAATGCTCTCCATAGGTTACATGCATCAACGTCGTCTTGATGGAAATGATTTAAATTTGTGTAAAGAATTACTGATAGGAAATGTTAAATATTATTCATAATTAACAAATTTCAATTTCTTTCCTGTACGACTTCACTAAAGGGCAGAATGAATTGTATTTAATGGTGTTAATTTTTTTTTTTTTTTTATATGTGTGCTTTAGGATGTTCCACAGAGGAAGAAGAGGAAATGTGAGGCTGGGTCGGCAGCTGAGCAGTCAGATCTGTTGGCGCTGGGCACTGCTGCTGGGTCGGTCCTCATCTACAGCACAGTGAAGGGAGACCTGCATTGCACTCTGGTAAGAATTCACCACCGTCAACTCGTCCTTATGATATTTGGCCAGCGCAACTCAAAGATTTAAAGGGTTAGTTTAACCAAAAATGAAAATTCTGTCATCAATTACTCACCCTCTCATGTCTTTCCAAACCCATAAGGCTTTTGTTCTTCTGTGGAACACAAATGAAAATATTTAATGAAATCTGATGAGATTTCTGTCCCTCTCAACCAAAACTCTGACACTTCAATTCATAAAATAAATCTAGCAAATATGGTTAAGCTAAGCTTCCGTTTTCCATGTTTGAGTGCTTTATGTATGTTTGCTGATCAAATAAGTCTCAATTTAATCTGTTCATCCTATAAAGCAGTCGTGTCTCTTCAGAAGACTTGCATTAAACCATCCATCGATTCATATGGATTTATTTTACAATCTCTTTATAAATTTTTTGAAGCATCAGAGTTTTAGGTGAATAGACTTTTAGTGAGAGACAGAATACCTGAAAAGCTCTCAGATTTCATTAAAATATCTTCATTTGTGTTCCGAAGATGAAAAGTCTTAAGGGTTTGGAATGACGTGAGGCTGAGTAGGGTACAATGGGGCAAAAGGCACCTTTTGATTTTATTTTCCTCTAAACCACTAGATGAAGTTCAAAATGCATGTGCAAATTTGTCTGATCCTTGATCGCGTGCAGCAGCGCAATGTTAATTCTGAGGTTGTTTGATCTAGGGCTGCACGATTATGACAAAAATCATAAATGTCGATTATTACCATTTTCAGCACAGAATAGTGTAAGTGGACATTTATATATTTATTTTTGGGTAATTGTGACTTTGAACGATTATGTAATTGTGGCATCGGTAATTGTAATCACGATTAAAAAATTTGATTAATTGTGCAGCCCTAGAATCAAATGTTGTTGATTTAAGTAGCAAATGAGAATCAAATTAATGTTTGTATTTTCAGACAAAGGTCTTAATGATTTTCAGTTTTGTTCAAGGTAATTCAAGCAACAGTTTTTCAGTAATGGAAGAATATGTAAAAGTATGGTATTTTGGGTAAAAGAGCACCTGCTGTTGGGGCAAAAGGCACAATGATTAACATGATGATAAACAGCTGGCTGACTTTTCTATTTTTTGACATGACATGGTTAGATTCTGAATGTGTATATATCATATATCAAATTGGGTATCTACCTAAGAGATAATTCCCATATTTATAATGAAACAATCCAATTTAAAAATATGATATTAATCATGGATCTCCTTCAATTCTTTCAGAATCTTTACTTTAAAAAAAATTGTCTCTGTATTTTAAAATGTTTTTATATTAACATATTTTAATGACAATATATTTTGATCAAGTATTAACCTAGACATTATTAAAAACATTATTTTAGCTAAAGTATTTGTATCAATACTGTGTGTCTTTACCCAATGCTGGGGAGCCTTTTACCCCATGTGTGGGGTAAAAGGCCCCCCTCGCCACCTCATGCATTTATACGATTTTTAAACAATATTAACCACTTTTATTTATTTTCACACAAAATCTGTTGCTCCATCAATGTTCAATACAAACATGTATATTTCTGCAATCATACACTTTGAGAGTACACAATGTTTTGTTATTGTGAGTGTACACACATAAAAGTACAAAACCCTTTACAGTTCAGAATGATGTATTACTCTTATCCAGGGATGTCATACTCATTTTAGGTTGAGGGCCGGATGGGAAAAAATTTAAACGTGTGGGCTGAATAACCTTTTTTAAACCTTGTTCTGACATTTATTTGCCTACATTAATATTAACCATACAAACTACAAATTAATTGGCAAGAAAACTAGAAAAAAACACTGTTCTGTAAAAAAATGCTTTTTAAAAATTGTTTTTTTTTTACATTGATTTTTCATGGCTGATTCCAGTTTTTTTTACAAGAAAATTGGCCTATTCCCATACTGGTTTCTGATTATTATTTTTTTCTTTAAGCAAATTAGTTTTTTGTTTGTTTGCTCTAAAACAGACAAACTGGCCATTTAGCCTATAGCCATTTGAAGTTTGAGGCAAGCTCTAAGTTTTTATCATGATGCAAACAAAGATGCCACACATTTTTATTTAAAATTAGATTTCAAGATGTAAAGCAAAAACAGAATGGTCTGACTTTTGTTTTGTGAAATTGGGAAATTATGCAATTATGCTATCAGACACCTGCACAAAACAAAAACAGCAGAAGGACTGAATGAAAATGAAAATTCCCTCTCTGTCAGTAGGTGGCGCTTATGGAACAGCAGCAATATATCGTTTCCTTTTTTTACAGCTGTATACAAAGCAGCGCTGCACTAAAAAACACTACTTTATATGGAGGTAAAAGGACAAGAAAATGCTGTCGAAACTATTCTAAAGACCGTTCCCTTCATAGATACATTCATATTAACCCCATACTAGGTCTGCACGATTTATTGCAATAAAATTGCACGCGATATGGCAAAGGCTGCGATTATTTAATGCGTGGCTTGTCGGAGCTTTACGGCTCTATCAGTAGTAAATGCTTCTCCGTCTGAAAGCCAGAGGGCACCCTCGCGCAGAAACTCCAAATATGCCCTGCAGCAGAAGAAAACGTGCTTCATATTGCTGTTGCTGAATAAACAGAAGATTTAAATGCTTTGATTGATTAAACATGACTAATAAACACACGACTGCCTTATTCTGTGTAAGAAGCCATATCATCTCACAGAAGGATGCTCAACTGTCATTATGAAGTAAGTTTGGAATAAAAATGTTATTAAATGTTGTCTTTTGTTGGAGAACATGTTAATAAATGCTTCTCATGTCCGGAAAGATGTTTGACGCGTGTTGCTTTTTCAAATGTACATTATAAGCGACACAAACTCGCAGTCCTTTCAGATGGATTAGCATTTGGAGCTATACTTCATTGACAAGCTGCGCATAAAAAAAACAATCGCAGCCTTTGTGATTTCATAATCGCACTAAGAATTGCATTTAAGTGATAATCGCATTCAAGTTCAGTGTTATTTTTAGTATCGTGCGATATATCATGCAGCCCTACCCCATACCCAATTTCAATATATATATTTTTCTTTCTATATTTCGCGAACAGTGAGCCTTCTGTGCCCGGTACAGTTTTTGCTCTGCATGCGCGTCTGTGTTCTCCTCTTTGCATCTGTCTTCAACGTGCCCCGTCTGGCCTGTTTTAACGTCCTGTTTACAGACATTTTGGGAAATGATTGCAAAGCACTTTGTGTGCAAGTACGGTGTAGAGATCGGCCAAAATAAAACTTAAAAACGGTCCGATTTATGGCCTAATTTCTGTTATTGTTCAAATCATCCCCCGGGCCGGATTAGACACCGTTGTGGGCCATTTTTCGGTCTGTGGACCGTAAGTTTGATACCCCTGCTCTTACCTGTATTAGATAAGAGAAATGACGGTGTATTTTAAGTTGAAAAAATGCAAGTGATCGCGCCAGCCCCTCCATGTTGTGTAGTAAAATGTGTTATACTTTACCTTCCACACTCTGCACAAACACTTGAATATATATAATAGCACACATTTATTAAGGTTTACATTAGAGGCAGCAGCCATGCTACTACTTGCATGTTTGGGATGATAAGGCATATTTGAGGAAGATGGATGAAAGATTATATTTCCTGCTCGACATATATAATTACTAATAATAATTTGGTCGACCAAGCCTCTTCTTTTCGACTATTGGGGGGCAGCCCTAGTAATAACCCAGAGGAGAAAGGAGTTCACCCAATAACAACAAAAAAAGACATGAGTGATTTCTGTTAATATGGGTGAAATAAAGAATGTTAAATGATGTCTTAACCTCTCAGGATGGAGGACACAGTGGTCAGGTGAACAGCGTTCAGTGGCATCCAGACGACTCCGTGTTATACAGTGGCTCAGATGACACTCACATAGCTGAATGGGACTTGCAGAAAGGAAAAGTTAGTTGGTGAGTGTGTACAGTTATTTGTGTTTGTTTGACCAGTATGGGTTTCCTCTTGTTTTATTCAGCATGATAAAGTTGCCTAATTCGCGAGCAAACATGTTCTGTGTTCAGCAAATGGAAAGCAGACAGATCAGCTGTCAGCAGCCTGTGTATAAGTCCAGATGGAAAGCTACTGCTCTCGGCAGGAATGACCATCAAGATGTGGAACCTGGAGACCAAGGAAATGTACAGGGTGAGTCTGACCTCTATGCTTCTATTCGCGCAGCCACTGTTAAATAAAAACAGAAGTTTCAGATTTAACAATATCTTCCTAATTTGCAGAAATTCACGGGTCACTCTACAATGGTAACGACTCTCTGCTTTGCCACAACACGACCCCCAGACAGCAATGGGATGTACTTTCTGTCAGGAGCTGCTCATGACAGGCTCCTGAGTGTGTGGTATGTCACACCTATATTAACTAACCACAGCACACAGAAATAAACCCATATTTGAGATTAACATCATCAGCTAATAATGTCCAATCTGATTTTTCTCCACAAATGTTTTTCTCTACTTTCACTGTCCGTTTCAAATTCAGCTGATTCATTCTGCCTTGTATTTATATTAAATTTGCAAAGACATTTGTGTATCTGTAATTAATGTGCTTTTATGAATTGTATTTAATGAATTTGTTTACACCTTTGTAAATCATAGTGTGTAAATGTATTCGTTTAGCAACTATTCTCCATGATCAACCTTGCTTTATGCCTTACTTTTTGGCAATTGAAAAAACAGTATATATAGCAATATATAGAAACAATTATTCATTCTTGTAAATATTCTGTATTTTCTTTGGCATGTTTTTTTTATTGTAAAAAAATAATTAAAATTAGGGCTGTTTAATTAATCGAAATTGAGTTTTGATTTTGGTTTTGGCTTCCTACGATAATGAAAATGCTATAATTGAGAAAACGATTATTGTCCCTCTTTGTATTCCTTTGCTTTACAGCAGAGAGCTTTCACTCCATATAAACCCAAACATGATGTGCACATCAGTAAAACCATGTAACATGACTTTCGTAAAATGGGATGTGATTGATATTTAAGAGTTATAAAATGTGCTGTGCGAAAGACAACTTGCACTGTTCCTCAGGCGGAGCAGAACACAGACAACAAAGTGAACGTTGAGCTTCGGGTGCGCACCTAAACGGTCAAATACATGCAAAAAATGTCAAAATGCTGGGCTTGGCAAGTATACATTTAAACCCAGTCGTTTGTCTTAAGTTAACGTAAACGGTTAGGAGAAAATGGTATGCGTATTCAGATCACTAGGCACTAGAACATGTAGGCACAGTAAGGGGCCGTTCACACAACGTTTTTCCATTCCAATGCACTACTTTTCCATTGTTTTTCTATGTAAACACGTTTCTCATTAAGGACAATGAGAAAATCACTCATTGCTCATGACTGAATAACTTTTTTAGCTTTAAAAATCTACATGTTTAATTCTTACAGTGAAGACTGCTGTTTATATTTTGCATTTGATTATTCAATTTCTGAAGTAGGCTGTTAGCTGAATACTTACAGACTTGAATGAAAGACTTAAAGCACTATGTCTAATTTGTATCTTTTTTTTCCCTATTGTATTTGTCCTATTGTTTGTAATTTGCTCTTTTGTTTTTGTATTACTGACTGTTTACTTACTTTCATTATTTTCTGAGGACTTCTTACAGTAGTTAGCATTGAATTCTGCTGTGGTATCGACATTGGTGTTGAGAATTGTGACATTTTACTGGTATCTAAAATTTAGATATCATAGCAACCTTATTTCCAACTTTTATATATATGTGTGTGTGTATATATATATATATCATTAATTAAATTACTTGTAATGTTTTGGTCATATGGCCCACTCATAATAGGGTTTTATAATTGTGATTACAATATTGACTAAAATAATTGTGATTATGATTTTTGCCATAATCGAGCAGCCTCATTTACAACTGATTGAGACAGCTGGTTCATGATATTGAAATCTGAGGCTCAATAAACTGATGTCTGATTTAGTTTCTTCTGTGCTCCTCAGGCAGGTGAGGTCCGATGGCAAAGACAAGAACTCTGTGGTGTCATTTACTCTGACAGA
The DNA here is from genome assembly GCA_003731715.1 of Anabarilius grahami. Classification (NCBI taxonomy): domain Eukaryota; kingdom Metazoa; phylum Chordata; class Actinopteri; order Cypriniformes; family Xenocyprididae; genus Anabarilius; species Anabarilius grahami. The sequence goes on along the minus strand of RJVU01059333.1, from coordinate 7,606,428 downwards.
TGAACCCCAACATATAGACCTTCAGACGTCCAACCGCAAAGATGAGGTGGGGATTTAATGGGCTTAATCATTATCCATGATTAGTTATGTGCTTGAGTTTTGACATTTTCTCTGTATGTTTCTCAGGCTATGAGGTTAGCAGTGGTGTGTAAGGATGGTCAGCTTCATCTCTTTGAGCACTTCCTGAATGGGTGAGTCTGCCCATCTTGTATTTTTCAGTGTGAATGGTTGAGCTCTTTAAAACAGTTCAGTGAAGCTCATGTTAATTTTTTTTTTTTCCCTCAGGATATGCAAGAAGCCGCTGTCGCCAGTGTGTTCTCTGCAGGTGTCCACTATGAAGGGAGACTCGCCTGTGCCTGTGCCTCTTCTCGCTGCAGCTCTGTGTGCGGACAGACAGAACCTGAAGCTGGCGTACGGAAATCACCTGCAGCCTGTCATGGAGACAACTGTAAGTACCTCAGAAACTGATCGTTGATCATAGTGGGTTATTCAATTTGTCAGTTATCTAACGTGCCATCTTTTCTCACAGCCATTTAACACGTCAGAGAGACATGTGTGCTTAGTCCGAGATGTACATGCCACACTTTCTCTCTCTGTAGACACGGCTGTCTCCAAGGTAAGACCCCATTTATATCATTAATGTGCACTTTATGACATATTGGTCATTTGACTATTAGTTTTAAACAGTATCTGCAGTGTTGCATACCATTTTTATCTATTTGTAAAGAAAAAGGTGATTTAAAATAGTAAAATACTTATAGCAGAGGTGTCCGAACTTGCCCCGGGAGCGCCACTGTCCTGCAGAGTTCAGCTCCAATTTACCACAACACACCTGCCTGAAAGGTTCTAGTATGCCTATAAAAAAAAAACTTGATTAGTTTGTTCAGGTGTTTAATTGGGGTTGGAGCTAAATTCTGCAGGACAGAGGCCCTCCAGGAGCAGGATTGGACACCCCTAATTTAGAAGAATTTGTAACCGGGTACAGCATGTAAAATGTACACTACACTTTCAAAATGTAATGGGGTCGGCATGATTTAAAAGAAAAGGTCTCTTATGGCTTGTTTCCACTGAGCAGTACAGTACGATTTGGGATGGTAAACCCTGATCTGGCTTGTTTTGACCGCCAACAGTACCCTTACATGATAGGTGTTGTTGTGTATGCTGGAAAGTAGTGATTGTTGTAATTCTCGCGCAAAGAAAGCAACACAGTAAACAACAATGGAGGACATGCAGCAGATCTTGTTCTTGCTTCTCGGCATGTGGCTACCGACATTTTCGACTGTATATTTAAAAAATGGTGCCTCTTGTATTGTTGCTCTCCTTGTAGCACATGCAGGTGACGATTCTCTGTCAACCAATCAACGTTCTGCAGTGAGTCTAGCTCCACCCTTTAGGTACCAGACTACTGTTCTGGGTATCCCAACAGAAGGGTCCCAAAAAAGTGGTACGGTTCGGTATTTTGGTACCATTCACAACTTCTGACAATCGAAATGGAAATAATTGCGTACTGAACTGTACTGTATTGTACCACTCGATGGAAACGAGCCATTATACTCACCAAGGCTGCATTTATTTCTTCAAAAAAAATTAATAATGTAAAAGTTGAATTTTCAACATCATTACTCTAGTCTTCAGTGTCACATGATCCATCAGAAATCATTCTAATATGCTGATTTGCTGCTCAAGAAACATTTCGTCATATTATTATCAGTGTTAAAACAGTTGTGCTGCTTCATATTTTTGTGGAAAGTGTGGTGCATTTATAAATTTTTTTTTCATGATTCTTTGAATAGGAAGTTCAAAATAACAGCATTTATTTCAAATAGAAATTGTATGTAACTATGTAAAAGTCTTTACTGTAACTCAAATTAATGCATCTTTGAATAAGTGCTAATTTTTAAAAGAAAACTTTTGAATGGTGGTGTAAAAAAAAATACAAAATAAAAATTGATTTAAACCCCAAATCATGTGTTAAATAAGTTCAAGGACATATTACTAATATTCCCCTCTAACACACTGGTACAGTAATGGTTTAGAATGGCTTATTGGATAAGTGCATTCATTTGAACATCATCTTCTAGGTGAAGACGCCAATTGTTAATCAAAAGAGCAAAGTTTTAATACCAGGACTTCCAGGACACAAGGCACCAATAAAATTACCTCCCAATGAAGCAGAGAAAAGGAAAAAAGGGGCCACTACCACAGAGGTAAGAGTCCAGACAAATTGTGTAAAATGCTATCCCCCAAGAATTAAATTAAGCAATGTCTTCAATCTAATATATGAAAAATCCTCTTCGTCTTACTCTAGATGTCTATCGAGGAGCGGTTGGAACAGATTGAGTTAAGTGCCAGTGGGAAGGGTGCTGCTAAAGGCACATCCTCCCTGCAGACGGACAGTTTTGCTGTTCTGCTTGTTCAAGGCCTAGAGAGCAAAGACGAGAAGATCCTTAATGTAAGCTACACACTCCTCTCACTACAAACATACACAACAGATTGTTGTAACCAGCTGAAATATGATCACTTTGTCTATGTTCATAGACAGCTTATCAATGAACACTGTGTTCATGTTGTCATTCTGATTTGGTTCATTCTAACAGAAAATATTTCAAACCAAAAAAGATGCATTGATAAAGAACACTGTTTCCCGGTTACCACCTCCAGCTATCCTGCCTTTGCTGGAAGAGGTATGTTGTAATGTCGACATTAAATAGTATTATGTATTTTATACAAACTACAAAAATCCTTCTGACCCAAAACATTTGAAAAATATATATTATATATATTTAAATTATTTTATGGTTTTCTTCAGCTATCTAGAAGACTGCAGGGGCATCCGTATGCGTAAGTAAATTTTCTTCTTTTCTTCTTTCACTTTTGTTTTTTTTTAAGGTTTTAAAGCATTAAACGTTTTTGTAACGTGATTGTTTCTCTCTGCAGGGCTCTGCTTATAGTTCAGTGGTTTAAGGCTGTACTTACACAACACGCATCATACTTGTCTTCGGTAAGTGTGTGTGTTTATCTGTCATATAGATTTGCATAATCCAGATCTTAATGTTGCATCAGTGCATATTTAGTCTTGTATCCACAGTAGATCATATTTCTCACTTTTTTGGGGTTTCTCATTTGGTCTGTTCATCTTGTTTCCCCATAGCTGCCGGATCTAATGTCTCAATTGGGCTCGATCTACCATATGATTGAGAGCAGGGTGAAATTATACCAGCAGCTCAACAAGCTTCATGGCAAATTGTACCTGCTTATAACACAGGTGAGCTGCTCAAACGCAAGCATCCAGAAAAAATGGATTAAAGAGTTAGTTCACCCAAAAATGAAAGTTCTGTCATCATTTATTTCCCCTCAAGTTGTTCCAAACCTGTTTGAATTTTTTTTTTCTGCTAAACACCAAAGATATTTTGAAGAATGTTGGTAACCAAACAGTTGATGGGTCCCAATGCTCCATAGTTTTTTTTCTCTATGTCATCAACTGTTTGGTTACAAGCATTCTTCAGAATATCATCTTTTGTGTTCAGCAGAAGAAATTAATTCATACAGGTTTGGAACAGATTGAGGGTGAGTAAATGATGGCAGAATTTTCATTTTTGGGTGAACTATCCCTTTAAGCACGGCTTTGATTTTTCTCGTTTGCTTTATTTTTCCACTAGGTGGCGACAAGCAACAGGACTCGGAGAGTTGATGACGTTGATCGCACAGCAAAGCTGGTTTATGAAGAAGGTTATTAGCTCTTTTTTTTTAATAACGGTACCAGTTTGTTTTTGAAGCAATATATACTCAGATATAATGAACCTATAAAAATAAGAACAGATAAAATTGTAGTTAAATCACATGTGAAGTTTAATTTAGTACTTGATTAGTAATTAATAATTAGTGATTACTCAATTATTAATTGAGTAGCTGACTTTAAGGGTTAGTTCACCCAAAAATGAAAATTATCCCATGATTTACTCACCCTCAAGCCATCCTAGGTGTGTATAATTATCTTCTTTCAGACTAACAAAATCTGAGATATATTTAAAAATATCCTTTATAATTCAAGGTTTATTTGAGGTATATTTTCCAAGGTTTATAATTGTTGTGAATGGGGGCCTGCATTTTGGAAAAAAAATTATAAAGGCCTTTTGAAGCAAAGCGAAGCGATGTTTTTTTTTTTTTTAATAAAGAAAAATATCCATATTTAAAACTTTATACATTTTAAATAACTAGCTTCCGGAGGTTGACCGTACACATACTGCGCAAGTTTATTTGGACGGAAGAGCAAGCTTTGACCTGAACGCAATGACGAATGCAGAGGCGCAGAAGAGGGAGCAAAACAAAACACCGGTCATGAATTAGAAGTCTAAAACGAGAAATTTTAAAGAGAAATGTCGGAGGATTTTCATATAAGAGAAGGTGAGCTTGAGTTTGTTGCCCAGCCATATTTATTTGAACTGCGAGAGGCGTCAAAGCTTACGATACTCCTACATCCTGCGTCATACATCACGTCACGGGGTTATTCATTTGCCACAAGTTGAGTTGCGCAGTATGCGTACGGTCATCTGCCGCAAGCTAGTTATTTGAATATATAAAGTTTTAAATATGGATATTTTTCTTACAAAAACACATCGCTTCACTTCACTTTAAAATGCATTTATTAACACACTAGTGTCGTATGGATTACTTTGATTATGGATGGATGCTTTTTTTTGTTTTTGTTTTTTTTTTCAAAATGTGGGCCCCATTCACTACCTTGGAGGACTAAGGATATTTTTAAATATATCTCCGATTGTGTTAATCTAAAAGAAGATAGTCATATACACCTAGGATGTAGTGGTTAAACGGATCGTTGTTGATCCGTGATCCGTACGGACCAAGCCCCACGGTTCGGGACGCATGTGATTCGCGGATCAATTGATAGTTTAACCGCAATAGAGTGAAAGGTTATCATTTGCACGTGTTTTGTCTTGCTAGTTTACACATTAAATAGATATAAAACCATTCCAGCGCTAGAAGAGGCAAAAGAGGATTTCGGTATCGCATGCCACGCTGTTATCAGTGCACACAGACGCACATACAAGGCTCGCGCGCACACACACAGAGAGAGAGGCATGTTTCAGATAGCTCATGAACTCCAAATTGATTTCTCTTTCACGTCCTCAGTGCACTTGGATGGACACATACACGCATTATGTCAGTCAAAATACCCCTCTCGGCAAGTATTCTCGTAACGCATTCGGTTATGTCTTAAGTGAACGAGGTGAGAATTCGGATGTGTATCTATCGGATGTGAGCGTGCATGGAGTCTTACTCTTAAAGTGACAGCAACCTATAAATACCTGCTGTTGTCATGTAAATCAAACAACAAAACACAGCTTTAACAAAGATTAATCTATATTAAATGTATCCAGTGAACAGTGTCATTTTACATATAATTACATTTCTGTACACTAAAATTAATACTTTATTTTTAACTTTGTCGTATTTATCTCTGCTTGTAATTGGTGTACGGTATTTGTTCTTTTTCCAGTCTGTTCACTTGACTTTAATAATGTATTAGTTAGGCTAGTAGTTTCTGCTGTGGTATCGGAGTAGTTAAAGTGGGCTAAGTAATAAATGCAAAGGTACCCCCCAATTATTTTCTTGTGCTGATCTGAGGGTGAGTAAATCCTGGGATAATTTTCATTTTCGGGTGAACTAACCCTTTAAATATCTTAATGAATTTTATCATTCTATATGTAAATTTATTATGTTTAATCTTTATTTCATTTTAAATGTTTTTAATTCACTAATTTCAACTAATTTTACCCATCAAAAAAGCCTTGAATGCTGACATACAAAAAAATAAATTAGAATTTTTTTTTTTCTTTCTACAGAGTCTTCAGATGAGGATGAAGGTTCAGGAGATGAAGGGCGTCCTGAGGATGACTCTGATGTAAGATGCTCTCTCACAGGTTCTCCTTCTGGTGTGTTTGCAGTGTGGCATTATGGGATTTTTCTCATGTTGACTTGTCTTTTCAGAACTGGGAGGAGGATGAGGCATCAATGGAAGTGACAGAAGACAAAGAGAACCACAAAGAGGAGGAGGAAGATGATGAAGAGGAAGATATGAACGATGAATCAAAAGCAAATGGTGACCCTGAAAATGAAAGCGAGGAGGAATAGTACCCAATCAGGCCGCTGGATTAAAAAAAAAGGACCCTTACATTTATATATGATTTCATTTTATTTTTCATTTTGTTGAATTTTATTGTAACAAAACAAAAGGTTATGTTTTATAGAATTTCAATAGCCAATGCAGCCTGGACTTGTGGTTGTCTTTCTCAGAATGATCTGGGTGACTGACAGCTCCTCGTGCGGAGAGCGCACATGCGTTTGAGGTCCATAAAGGTCACTTTTCCATTGACCTGTAACTGCCTCTGTTTTGTAAAAAAGCTATTATGGGATTCTGTGCGTTTCACAAATCAAATCCCCCTCCATCCCCCTGCTTGATTACATCCTTAATCGGGCGTCCGATGTCCCTGCGGTCCGAGTGTATGAGCTTATCATGATTATACCCATCAACACTGTCCTCTGCTGACATCATTTAATTTATCTGTTGTCATTACTCTCGCAGTCATTTCTCATGTTTGATTTCTGTGTCCTGTGTGCGATTTCAGATGAGGGTTTTTTTTACGCCCTATGCAGTCATGACCCAGTTCTCGGTCTTGAGAACAGAAAATGTGAACCTCTCCCAGTACAACATGAATATTAAAAACACAATCCCCAGAGACCTGTACGTTAATTATACAGTGGTTGCGATGGCCGTCAACCAAAACCTTTCATGCTAACAATATATTGGTGACACTTGTACAGTTTAAATGAAATAAATACTGTTTTGTTCTCATCTCTTATTTGGATTCATTTCATCTTTTCATTTTCTTTCCTGGCTATAAATAACGGCACTCTGGGAAATCAAGCAAAATGTATCGATCTGAAAAGAATATATGCGGCTTACAGTTTATGAAAATCAAAAATCCAGTATCTCAAAGTTCTGAAAAGTAGCATGGAGGCGATCAGCCTGTGGCAATGTTTTGAAGCCCAGGTTGCTTTGATGGCGGCCTTCAGCTCATCTGCATTGTTGGGTCGGGTGTTTCTCATCTTCCTCTTGACAATACTCCGTAGATTCTCTATGGGGTTCAGGTCAGATGAGTTGGATGGCCAAATAAAGCAGAGTAATATGGACAGCAAACCAGTTGGTAGTGGTTTTGGCAATGTGGGCAGTCCTGCTGGAAAAGGAAATCGACATCTCCATAAAGCTTGTCAGCAGACAGAACATGAAGTACACTTAATATCTCCTGGAAGTTGGCTGTTTTGACATTGGACTTGATAAAACACTGGACCAACACCAGCAGATGATATGGCACCCCAGACTGAAAACTTCACACTGGACTTCAAGCAACTTGGATTCTGTGCATCTCCACTCTTTCTTTAGACCTTGATTTCCAAATTAAATGCAAAAATTACTTTAATCTGAAAAGAGGACTTTGGATTACTGAGCAACAGTCCAGTTCCCTTTTTTCTTAGTCCAGGTAAGACGCTTCTGACGCCTCTTTTTTTAGGAGTGGCTTGGTGCTAGGAATGTGACAGTTGTAGCCCATTTCCTGAACACGTCTGTGTGTGATGGCTCTTCATGCATTGATTCCAGCTTCAATCCACGCCCTGTGAAGCTCTTCTAGGTTCCTGAATTGGCTTTGCTTGACAGTTTTCTCAAAGGTGCGGTCATCCCTGTTGCTTGTGCACCTTTTCCTACCACACTTCTTCCAGTCAACTTTCCATGAATATGCTTGCACAAGTACTGTCAGTGATGACCTTTTGTGGCTTACCCTCCTTGTAGAGGGTGTCGATGATTGATTATCTTCAGGACAACTGTGAAGTCAGCAGCCTTCCCCATGATTGTGGTTGTATGTGTACTAAATTAGAATTAGAAATTCCTAGTAGATGCCCCCCACCCCACACACCTTAATTTTTTTTTCTTATGACCTTAGATGGTAAAATCTTTTCTCAGCACTTTTGATGAATGGCTATGCTATTCTTAATTTTGTAATTTCATCTGAATATGAACATGAATGAGATTTAGTCAGTTAAAACAGTTTTGCGGTTAATTGATCTGATTATGTGTGTCTGGAAAATAGTGGTCTATGACATTGTATTATGTTGAATGTCAAAGTTTTTTGTGTCTATTAATGAGGGAAATTAATGTTTTCAGATTTGTGGAGTAATAAATTATATTTCGAAGTAAAAAGATAAAATTAGGTAAGATGACCCCATTAATTCCAATAATTATTAAATAATAATTTAATACTTGTAATTAATGGGGTTATTATTCAGTGTTTCCAAGAATTAGATGTACATTTCGGACATCTTTGCTTTCATTAAAACCTGTAGGTTAGTTTAGTGAAGTCATTACATTTGCATTCAGTGTTGCTGAAGTAAATATATTTATATACTTGTATATGAGCCATAAAAGAATTTTACCTTTCAGATTAATATTTTTTTGTGGTATTCTACTTTGTCTATCATTGTTGTTCAATTATTATCAACTAAATTGTCAAAATAACATTTTAAATACAAGTAGTTTTAGTATTTTACATTAATGACATATAAAAAAATATATAAACATGAATAAGAATTATATCAAAAATCATACAATCTGTAAAAGTTTATCCAGGGTGGGCTAATTACCCCACGTAGGGGCCATCTTACCCCTCTTTTAATATTTTACATTTTGTCCTATAACAATTAAATGAGCAAATGTTTCTATTTATTTCCTATAACAACACATTGGCTCATGCATCATCATCATCCTGCACATGCTAAACATATCTAAATATGTTACAATTTAAAAGTAGACCACATTGTCCTTAAGGGGGCATCTTCCCCCATCCTACTCTACTGTATGAACGGAAATGTTATCAAAGTCAAAATAAAATATTCTAATATTTTGACATACGTTTTTTTTTAACTGTTGGCCGTAATTATCGACATTTAAAATAAATAAAAAATGCTTGAGTCTAGAATATATTAAAATTTACCTTTCTTAAAAAAAAACTGATGAAAAATAAAAAATAAACCTGTAGGTGGCATCAAAGCGTCGCTGAGGTTCTCCGCTAGGTGGCGTCGATGTGTACATTTCATCACACGTGTCAGTTGTGTTTAACGCCCGCACTGAGCTCGCCCGACCCCTGTACAAGACAATCACGGCGCTGCGATTACAGTGTAGACGACTGAGAATTCTCCAGCTGTAAGTATACACTATACAATGTTCCGTTCGTTTGTTTATTTTACTAATACATTTGGTATTAATATATAAACAACATCTCATCTACACTTTACGTAAGTTTTTTCAACAGTCAAAAACTTTTGTAAAAGGCTTTGTGAAGTGAGTAGACGGTTTAAAATGTTCGGAGTTTGTACACAATACGCATTTTACACATACACGGAGTTTATTCACAATACACACGTTATAATACAAGCGTCTTAAAAATATTTATTCCGTTTAATGCTAAAGTGGAAGTGGAAATGGAAAGGCATTTCTATCTGAACTACTTCTTGCCCGAATAGTGAAACACGAGGAGCTTTTTTTGACCTAATTATTGTTTGTTTACGATAAAAGAAATAAAGCATTCAATGTTAGGTGAACTTTAACTGAAGTAAAAGTTTAGATAAACGCTTCATTGCGCCTCCTTTATTCAGATATATTTAGTATCATTTAAATGACTGTATACACTAGCGATTATTTTAATAGCTTTACAATGTAAGCGACATAAAGTAAGTAAATGTATTAATAAGGTAGTGCTTGTAATTGTAATCCTGCCTTCGAATTCAACACTCAGTTTTATACAATATAACAGAAGGTTCTTCTGTTTTGCATCTCGTTCCATCTTTTCAAGACCTCCTGCTTTAATATAAAACTTTGAATTATGTGTAGTTTAACTTTGTATAACAAAAAATACACGAATATTAATGTTTGGTGATGTCTTTGAATTCTTTTGTCTCACTCTCTCTCTCTTTCTGCGCCCCTCCCTTCCAGGTGAGAGGTATTCAGGTGAGATAGCCTGATCGCTCACAGGTGTCATGAATTGGGCTTTTCTTCAGGGTCTCCTGAGCGGGGTCAACAAGTACTCCACCGTGTTCGGTCGTGTCTGGCTGTCCGTAGTCTTCCTTTTCAGGGTAATGGTCTTCGTTGTCGCTGCAGAGAAGGTGTGGGGCGATGAGCAGAAAGACTTTGCATGTAACACTGCTCAGCCTGGCTGCCACAACGTTTGCTACGACCACTTCTTCCCAGTGTCCCACATACGACTGTGGGCGCTGCAGCTCATCTTCGTCACCTGCCCGTCATTGCTCGTGGTCCTGCATGTGGCGTACCGCGAGGAACGCGAGCGCAAGAACCGTCTGAAACACGGTGAGGACTGTCAGCGGTTGTACATCAACACCGGAAAGAAGCGCGGCGGTCTTTGGTGGACGTACGTCCTCTCACTGGTATTTAAGATGGGAGTGGATGCGACCTTCGTGTACCTGCTATATCACATCTACGAGGGCTATGACTTCCCCACCCTGGTGAAGTGTTCTGAGTCTCCCTGCCCCAATGTGGTCGATTGCTTCATCTCTCGGCCCACAGAGAAGCGAATCTTCACCATCTTCATGGTGGTGACAAGTCTGGTGTGCATCCTGCTCTCGCTCTTCGAGATCCTCTACCTGGTGGGCAAACGCTGCTTTGAATGTGCCCACAGGGTGCAGGGGTCACGGCAGATAAACAGGGCAAAGTCCATTGCAAACATGAGGGGCTCAAATACTCTTTTAGAGTCAAATACCAATAAACTGGCAAGGAAAGACCAGCTAGCATCAGCATACAGTTTAATCATGTCATCCTAAAGAAAACATGAGGAAAATATTTTCGCCCAATGTGGGACTCCAAGAGATGGAAAATGTTCTTCACATTCACCACGATGTGAACTCGAACATGATCGACTCAATGGACGGTTGGCAGTAGAGTAAACTGCTTCTATGCTTGTTCCCTAAATCCACTGGATCTTTTTGCTGGAAAGTTGTGGCCTGATAAACAACATTGTACATTTGAAAAGGCCAAAACGCCATCATTCAGGATGACACAGTCTTTAGTTTGCCTAAAGCAAGTCAGTTCAGGGTTTTGGGTGTGGTGTGGCTTCTGTTAGGCCAAGCTCCAGAAAAACAATGAGCACTTTGATCAAATAGCAAATACAAAACAGTTGGTGTAAGCCCAGATAATGACTATTAATTACAAAGTGCATATTTGTCAGTTGTTCAATTGACACTAACAAGCAAAACGTGACTGCAAATGATGGTAAAGCACTCTTGCATTCACATATTTTAATAATTGTTCAATTGTACTCATTTTTTAAAGCAGGAAACAAAAATAAGCCATTATCTATGAAAACCTGTTTCCATCTAAGAGTAAAAAAATCTGTGATCATTTACTCACTCCCATGTCATTCTTAACCCATATAATTTTCTTTCTTCTGGAGAATACACAAGACTTCTGAAGAAGGTTTTAACTATTTTTGTCCATATAATGAAGATCAATGGGATCCAAAACAACATTGGACCCCATTGACTTCCATTGTATGGACAAGAAACACTGATCATTTTTTTCAAAACATCTTTTGTGTTCCACAGAAGAAAGAAAGTTATACATGTGTAGAGTGACATGGGAGTGAGTAAATGATCACAGTATTATAATTATTAATAATACCCAGTATTTGGGTTGACTATCCCTTTGAATATCAACATTTTGACTCACAGTGTGACTTTATTTGTCACAATGTGGCTTTATTTCTTATTTTAAACTTTATCTCATAATTACATTTTTTCTTTCTTTCTTTGAGGTGGAAACAGGCTTCCATATTTAACTTCAGTTGGCTTTTACTTGTAAAATAATTTCTTACAGTTGGATGTAAGAACAGCATGTAAAGATGTCTACATTTATTCTCCATCTATTTACAGTCATCAAATAAAGTACATGCTTTTTAAACTCGACACATTTTTACAAATACATCCCTAAATCCAATATTTTGCAAACCAACCCTAATTTATACTTAAATTTGAATGTAAATTGTTTACAAATTTGTACAAAAGTTTGTACTGTATTTTATTTTTTATTATTACTATTCAATATTTTGTCATTTTTGTTGAGTTGTTTTTTTTGTATATTAGCTGGTGTGTGTGTGTGTGTGATTCTGCTAATGTGTGTGTAAATTGTGGTGCTTTTTTCTTATGTCTTCCAAGAATTTGCAGTATTTAAAATTGCAAGAACTTACTGATAAAGATTTTCAACACTGCCAAGATGAGCAAATTTAAAAGATGCTGTTTTGCCTGAGTGTGTATGAGAGTTTTCATTCAATGATAAACATGTATCCATAAAAGTAAACATTCTCCGAGGTTAGAAATTCTGTTTGTATGCTGACCTTTCAAAATTCTTTCCTCAGTACTGTGTGTTTAGAGTTGTTTACATTTGAGATTCATTAAAATCTGCTTTTTATTTTCTTACAATCTGCTGCTCATTTAAATCAGTGATGTCTGACTTTAGAGGATGCAGATGAAAGCTGTGACTTTGCTATTCGCAGATTTGATTTAACTTTTAAAACCAGTTATCCTGCATGTCAGTGTGCTGTGGAGAAAGAAAATGGCAAGAATGAAGATATGCAGAGATAAACATAATTATCTGCTGTGTCGACATGACATTTGTTCATTTTGATTCATATCAGCTTGGCAAAAGGGGCAAGACAGAATGAGAAAGAAGAAATCTAGTTTTATATAATCTGCTTCCAAGGAAAATTGAATGAATTATACTATATATATATATGGGTCAATGACGTGACGGGTCATTTTTTTGTCCAAAGGCCTTAATAATAATTAAAAACACAGATATGACATCCAAAGTATGTAAGGTAGTACAACTAGATCTCTTTTATTGAAACAATCAGGTTTTAATTTTACTTTGCTAAATATAAAGGTATTTTAAAGATTTTGAAGTGTCAAAACGTCATTCGGTTTAACCGTCCAAAGGCCAATACAGCCATTTCATTTGTGATTAAAATATCTTAAAATGTAATAAATGTATATATTTGTTTGTTCTGGCATGATTTTATAACATTATATATCAACATAGTGCAAAATGGTATTAAATTTGTGTAGAAGTTATTTTCTTGATGCCATTTGGAGTAACCAATATAAAGGGATAAATTTGGATCAAGCCATGCAGTCAGTATCATGTGACAGGATGTGACATCATTCAGACACCTGCAAAGGACCACATGGTCATAAAGCAAAGTAACTAACTCTCTTTTAACTATTTGAAAAAATCATGTTTTAATTTGCTCATACACATGTCCCTAAACATCAGGTCATTCGGTACAACAGCTATAAAACATGGAAAATGTTGTAAAATTTTAAAAGAATTGTACTAAATATAAAATGTTTGATTGTCCTTTTGCTATTTAGATAGCAAGCCATCTAGCTTGCTAGCATTGTCCTTCGGTATAACCAAAAGTGTCATTCAGTAAAACTGAAATTATAGTTAAACCGAATGACTTTTTTGGTGACAAATTTTGTTCATCTTGTTCATCTGACAAAAGCAGTGATAATTGATTATAAAAACCACAATCTCATTGGTAACACTTAATAAAACTTCAAAATTAATTATATCTCCATTATGGTTTTTTTACACTTTTAAAAACCTTATTCATCAATTACCCATATATACACACACTACATATATATGACATTTGGCCATTTCTCCCTAAAGGTTTGTAAATGCCCGTCACTGTGGAATAACAAACCACTTTTCTTAAATGAATGTTCAGTCAGTTTTCTAACTAGATTGTATTTCAACTGTATTCTGGTGACACCATTGTCTTCACTCCTTTCATCACTTAAAAGCAAGATTTTTCTTGATATCTTCATAACCTCTGTACAGTGAAAGGGAAGGGTAGATGTATAGTTGAATTCATGTTGAAGCAGGTTTCGTAAGTCGTATCTACATTCTTAAGGTGTGGAAACCAATCCTTTTTTTCTTTTTTTTAACACATCCAACATTCCACTCCCTGTTGATTGAACTCTTGCTTTACTTCATCTCCATTTTTTTCCATCATTGTTAATGCTTTAATTCATAAAAATCAACATTTGCTAACCATGCATATTCTGTATATGCGCTTAGCAACCTTGGTGCTTGTTTAATTTATGTTTGTGTTAAAAAAAAAAAATCTACTTTAGAAGTTCAATTCAGTATGCAAATGTAAATCCAAGTGAGGTTAATCATTTCCCCACATAAACAAGTGTAAACCAGTTGAAAAACTTTAAAACAGACCTGACCAATCTGGTTCAGTGGTTCTTCTGCAATGTTTCATAATGTTTCCTCTTGCTGAACAAACCAGTTCAGACAGAACACATGGCCTGAATAACTAAGAGAAGGCACGAGTTTCTGTAAGAAAAAACAATGAGGTTAAGACTGGCAGTGCTTATGACAAAATTATAGAAAAAAATATTAAAATTGGAGCTCTTTTTAGAGAATTAGAGAATGATTCATCGTTCAACCATCCTTCGGAGGTTTGAGCAGTGAGTCAGAGGACTTGACATGTGAACGAACAGAATCCCTCTGCACTTTGATGACAAACCATAGAGACTTTTCCTGTGGAAAACTCTACTTCTGGTTTACTTGGGATCAAACCGCCAGTCTTTTGTATTACCATCCAAAATTTCTTAACCATTTGGCTCCCACTACCAGCTAAAAGTATTGCATTCATACTATAAGGAGAATCAAGTTGAAATAAACTCATATTTACATTAAAAAGCTTTCTAAATGGATTTCCTGTATCCCAAACTCCCAGCTTCTTGGAAGAACATAAACATTACCCAAGATAATTAGTACCGGATTCTTGGCACTGAAAAGATGCCCGACAAAATATTTAAGCTCTCATGCCACCACAGACCAACTACAGTGTGACAAGTTTCTAAGCAACAAAAAGTATAAAAACAACTAAAGTTGTTGTTCAGGATGAGGTGTGGTCCTTTACGTGACTAGGGAGCGCAGACATTCATGGACAAGTTGCAACACAGAGAAGCCGCCTGCAGACGTTGGCAACACCACAAACCACTAACAAGCAGTGTGTAGTTGACAGAGCTGTCCAAACAAAGTGAGTCTTATTTATTATGCAATAAGATGGAAAATGTTACTAGGCTGCACAGGCAAGGGTTTCCTATTTGTCCCACAAAACACAATAGCACAATGCAGTAACATAACATTAACAGTATACAAAGAAGAAGAAGAAAAAACCTTTATGGAGTCATATTACAGTGTAATTTTAGACACTGTAACTTCAGAAAAAGAACAATGCTCTGTTCCATACATTGGACGTTTAAGACAATACACGGGGAAGCAGGATGATTTTAAAGTCACACACACATATTTAGCTTATTAGCTTACTATCTTTAAAGAGGACACAGTTTATGGCAGAACTGTGTCCTCTACTCTGGATAGGAACTCCACCCTCAATGAGGCGTGTAACCAAACCAGATCCACAGGAAAGAAACAGAAGTCTTCAGAGAAGAGTTTAACAGCCGTTGAATTATAAATGGACTGAAACATCTAAAGTAAGTAAAAAAAACTTTGTTTTGTGCAATTTTAGATGCGATTTATTGTGTTCTAATCAAATGACAATAATCAGCTCGTCAGCATCTGCTCTAAAACGGTTGTCATCACATTTATTTTTCTCGTTTCTGTTCATTTACCTTGACATGTCATGTCTGCTTGATTAAATAGATTTTATTCATCAGGAATTGAAGGCAAAGTGGTGGTTTATTTTTTTAAATTTTTTTTAAAGAAGTTAAACATACGCTTACGATTTTAGTCAGTTGATTTTTTTTATGTGAAATCTATCTTTAGAAGTGTTGTTATAATCGTCGTATTATTATAAATATGCTTGCCTTTACGAATCGAAATATTTTTATAATCAGTTTTGCAAAATTGCGATTGACAGTTTAAAAAACCGCAGATAGGCTAAGCATAGCAAAGAAATTGTGGACACAAAGTAGCGAGAAAAGAGCTGTACTGGTTTTATTTGACTATTCACACAAAACAACCAATATCAGCCGCAGATTCAACACATATGTACGTACTTAAAATATCATCACATGTTAGAGAGCTGATGCCACGCGCGGTCTTTGTAAGACAATCATTCGGTTGAGGAAAAATTGTATGGGTCTTTCAAGTTTTAAAAAAACCGAAAAGAACCATAAAAGTATCATTGATATATGGCCTACGACTTGTGTACTATATATTTTAGCCTTCTAGAGTCGTACAATAGCATTCTGTGACTAACAAGATTAAAAATCAAGTCATTATTCACTGTTAATACTGCTGCTAGTGAACTGCTGTGATCAAATCATTGAGTCAATGAGTTGAATTCAAGAATCAAATGAGTTCAATCCATGAATGAATCATTCAGGGCCTCTTTCCCAAAATCACCATAATTATCCATTAGCCTAACTATATGGATTACAGTGGCCTGGAAATTCTTTAAAAAATTCCTTTAGGGGTCATTTACGCAACAGTTTTTATCTAAAAATGGAAAACGTTTATGCGTTTGGCTGTTCATTTACACGATTACGCCGTTTTGGGGCCCTGAAAATTCAAACTCTTGAAAACGGGTTTCAAAGTGCACGTTTTTGAAAACAATATCATTATCGTCTCCGTGTAAACTACAAAAAAACAAACAAAACGAATTTGTGAAAACGTTATGCGCACGTGTTGTCTATAGGCGCTTAGTGTTTCTTTACAAAGTGACATCGCCAACTACTGGCCTGGCATAAATACAGCGTCTTTAGGCTAATCGTTTTCATGGATCACATCTATATACTAAAAAAATATATACTATATACTGTATACTAAAATAAATCTTCATTTTTTTTAGTATATTGTTGACAAAATTTTACTTTTTGCTTGAACTATCAAACCATATTGCGTTTCATCACAATATGTTGTTTTGAATGAGTTTACTCATTGTGATATTTTTTTCCCAGTTTTTTCTATCTCAGGTTTGCTGTATTCTTTATCAGAAATATTCAGTGTCGAAGAGGATCAGAGGAAGAATTCAGAGAAGAGAAGAGTGAGTTGTCCTTGCTCTGAGCCATGGACTGGAAGACTTTTCAAGCCCTTCTCAGTGGGGTGAACAAATACTCCACTGCATTTGGCCGGATCTGGCTCTCTGTGGTTTTTGTGTTCAGAGTGATGGTTTATGTTGTAGCGGCCGAGAGAGTTTGGGGCGATGAGCAAAAAGACTTTGACTGCAACACCAAGCAGCCGGGCTGCGCGAACGTCTGCTACGACTTCTTCTTCCCCATTTCCCACATCCGACTGTGGGCTCTGCAGCTCATCTTCGTCACCTGTCCGTCGTTGATGGTCGTCATGCACGTGAAGTACCGTGACGAGCGCGAACGCAAGTACCGTGAGAAGCACGGTGAAAAAACCAGGCTCTACGACAACACGGGGAAGAAGCACGGTGGACTGTGGTGGACGTACCTGATCAGCCTTTTTGTCAAGACCGGCATCGAGATCACCTTCTTGTACATCCTCCATCACATCTACGACAGTTTCTACCTGCCCCGGCTGGTGAAGTGTGACGTCCAGCCGTGTCCCAACATTGTGGACTGTTACATTGGCCGACCCACAGAGAAAAGAGTCTTCACCTACTTCATGGTCGGAGCTTCGGCACTCTGCATAGTGCTCAGTGTCTGTGAGATCATCTATCTGATCTCCAAACGCGTCATTCGCTGTGCCAAAAAGTTTAAAAGGCCCCACAGAAGCAGCACACCGCTTCATGGACAATACCGAGATGAGGACAGCAACTGCACCCTTCCTATGCATGAGTTGGACAACAAATCCGAGTTTAAGACAGAGTCTAAACCAGACTTTAAGTCAGAGTATAAACCTGGGTCTAAACCACAGTTTAAATCTGAACTCAAGCCAACATTTAAGCCAGCCTACAGGTCGAGCGGGGACTTGAGAGCTTCTGCTCCAAATCTCTCTGTACCTATGTACAAGATACAGTCTGATATACTCTGAAGAACATGTTTCCCTCCGCGTCAAGTATTTACAAAGTCATCTGGAGGCATAAAACAAACTTTAAATGTCTGGACAATCTCGAAGTATTTTATTATCCATCAAGCCCTATAAAACTGCCAGTCTTGGGTGTATATCATTTGGCAGATGGTTCGTGAAATTCTATATGCCAGATTCAGAAACTTTTGACTTGAAAATACCAGGGATTAAGTGTTTTGCCTAATGGCGAAGTGGATTGTGATTTCACTGCTACCTGGGTTCAAACCTGGAGTTATCAGCCTAGTTCCTTTAGGCTTCCAAACCAGCTCAAATGACTGCATTATCACCATGATCCTAAGAACTAATGGTGACGAAAGCATTCCTTTTCTTCTGATTCATTCTACTCATTCATTTCTTAAAAAGAACAAAGGTGAAAACCCATGAAAAAGCAAACAAGTTATCAAATAACCAGGCATTCATGGAGAACACACCTTACATACAAAACCCACCTCCACCTTCACACGCACAAAGAACGATAGGAGGAAGAGTGGAGTTTCATTGTATGTGAAAATATGTAATGAAAATGCCTGATGGGACATTGATTGTTTACAGTGCCTTATTTCTCAATGTCCTGGATGTGTAACAAAGATTAGAACAAAGTTTTATAGTTAAAGCTGTTTCGACTATCTCTGTTTCAGAAAGATCATAGTTGACGTTTAAGTGCGAACGCTCCTGTACTCTATCTGAACTCAGATTCCTATGCTGGAAAAATGAGAGGTATATAAAATAAACCACAGTGTCCTTAAGATGGACAACCATGGAAAGTTTTTCTTCTACTATTTGTTGTAAAAGACTGTGGACTAACCTCTCCTGATCTACACTTGGCAAGCATTTGTAACAGTTTGACTTTGTTTAGACTTGCTGTTATGATTGTGTTACATATTTTAGATCTTTCATGCTGCATACCCTGCCTTTCGATCAAAAAATTCACCAATGCACTGACATATTGTATTATGAAATATCTTCAGGTTATTTAAAAAAAAGTTGTTTTTAAGACCTTTTATGACATAAGGAAGCTTTGAATGTTTATTCATTTTGATACTCTTTAAATAAAGTATAAAATCATGTCATGTTGTCATATTTTTAAAAGATTAACTTGGTGCGAAATCGCAATAGCTTAAATCATGAACATACATTTGAATCAAAGAACAAACAATAAAGGAAGTGGGTAAACAACTTCAGTTCACTTTGACTGAACATGAACCTTTTTATTTATCCATTGTCAGAAGTTACACATTATAAAATGGATACTCATTGTAATTTTGATATATTTATTAAGCTCTATTTAAAAAAACATTCAAATGCTTAGGGTCAGTAAGATTTTAAAATAAAGAGAAAAAAAAAGAAATTAATACTTTTATTCACCAAGGATGCATTAAACTGATCAAAAGTGACAGTAAAGATATTTATGAAATAAATAAATACTGCTCTTTTGAATGTTTTACTCATCAAAGAATACTAAAAAAAATGTATCATTGTTTCCTCTGAAATATTAATATTAAAATAATATTATTTTTGACTGATTAGAAGAAATGAGCAGCAAATCAGCATATTAGACTGATTTCTGAAGGATCATGTGACAGGGAAGTCTGGAGTAATGATGATAAAAATTCAGCTTTGACATCACAAGCATTTTAAAACATTTTCAAATATAAAAGTTATTTTAAAATGTAATATTTAACAATATTACTGTTTTTTTTTAAATATTTTTAATCAATTAAATGCAGCCTTGGTGAACATAATACACTTCTTTCAAAAATTCTTACCACCCCAAACTTTTGAATGGTAATGCAAGTAATTATTTGTACATGTTTCCTTTCAGTTTGTTTAGACTGTTTTAAAAACGTATAGTCAGAATCTTGGAACAAAATCTCTGGAACATATTATAATGCCAACCCAATGTATAAGTACCTTTATAATGAATGTTTGGACATGAACCACATCATATTTTTTTCTCAATTTGTTTAATAAAGAGATAATATATAAAGAACTTTGTTTTTATAAATGCATTCTTCAGAATAATCACATCTTTCCATTCTGATGATAGTACGAAAACTAATTCAACAAGTTTTCAGTTTTGAATATTTTATCAAACCTTAATCATGTATGAACTATACAATATGTTTTTGAGTGTGGGTGCAGGATGTCAAGCAAAATGCGTAAATGTGTAGGACTTGTTGATCCAGTTCACCAGCCTTCAACATATAAACAGAACTTTGTGTAACAGGGACTGTTACTTTCCTCTTGGCAGGTACATTCCAGTTTTTCGTTTGTTACAGTTGTAAAAAGAGCTCAGCAGTCAGCCTAACCGGTTTTCTAGTTTAAAGATAAGTTAGGCACTTTGCATAATGACTCATAAATTCACTTTTTTCATGATCTTGTCTTTAATCATTATAATTAATAATCTCTTATTAAACATCATACAGACTGACGATAAAAAAAAAATTCAATAATGTCAGTTAACAACACACAGAGAAACAATAAACTTTCACCCAAGACTGTTTAAACAATAAATTAAAAGAAAATCTAAAGGCATTTAACAAACCAGCAGAGCTTGCTTGCCTGTGACAAACACATTGCTTATGTAAAGGGATTTTCCTTGAATAATCTTCCTCAAACTATTAAAAGTTTTTTTCCTGGAGAGGAACAAAATTCACCAGTAATCGGTTATCATAATGGTGCATTAATTCCTTTCCGTAAGTCTTTTCATTTAAATGGGTTTGTTATGATTACCATTGTTGTAGTACATTTTTACTGATAATGACAGATACTTCCTTTTCAAAATGGGCCAAATTGGCACGCGCAGACACAGATCTAGTGGTAAAACCATGTGTGATGCCCAATTCCGTGAGCCATTAGTAATAATACAAATCAACATTAGTAATGTGATGCAGTATAACCAGCAAATCATTTGCATCTATATGTGATTAATAATATTCTGCAAATTCAAATTACATCCCTCTCTAGCATTTATTGTCTTTAGGTATCATAAATTGATCTTACTTCACCAGTACATAAAATATTGAATTTATTAGAAATGGACATATTACTCTATATTTATTGATTATCAGTTATCAAGGCACAAGAGAACAATTTGGGTCTGCCTGGTTGTGAATATTAGTTGATACGAGTTCAAGATCATCCTTTTCACCACCAGACTAATTCCCACATTCACAGTAGAGAATGGATGTGCTCATCCCCAGAGTCCAGCTCCACTGCGATTAGAGATATTTATTAGATATAAATATGCTGTAAATTAAGCGGCTTCACTGTATACTAACGGATAACATTGTGTGACCTCCACAAGAGTGAAACCAGGCACCACGAACACTAACAACAGAAAGAAGACTTCAGAGCTTGCAGGAGGCCTGAGCTACTTTTGAATTTGTCCTTCTGTTGAGTGAATGACAGATGTATGATCCAGCGTCCAACAGTTTGGGCAGGTCCACTCCCTGAAACACAGAAACAACAGCTTATACGGGTGGTATACTTTTTTTCTACCCAGAGGTTCACTTATAAATGCAAGCAAAGATATTTTTGTGACATAAAATTTTGTCATGACTATTTTCAGACCCCTGCTGTTCAGATTGTTGTGAGAGGCAAAATGTTTAATGAATCTAGAGCTGTAGGAAGATTATGTCATGATGCATTGATTGGCTGCTGATTTTACAAGTCTCTAATTTTCAGGTTCTCCTTATTAATTACTAAAATCAAAAGCAGAGGCAGAACAGTTTAATACTCAGTTTGTAAACTTTTTTCTTTCTGAAGCAGATCATTAACATATAGTCCCTTACAGTACAACTAAGGTTCAAAAGTATGTGGTGGTCAGTAAGGTTTTTTTTTTCAATTCATACTTTTATTCAGCAAGGATGCATTAAATTCATCAAAAGTGACAGTATATGCGATACCATAAATCAACAGCATTAAACCTGAAAAAACATCATGTTTCCACAAAAATCTTACACGGAACAACTGTTTTCAACACTGATAATAAATGTTTCTTTAAATTTAATTTCTGAAGGATCATGTGACTCTGAAAGCTGGAGTAATGGATGCTGAAAATTCAGCTTTGTCATCACAGCAATAAATTACATTTTAAAATATATTCAAATAGAAAACAGTTCTTTTTAAACTGCAATAATATTTCACAATATTACTGTTTTTATTGTATTTTGATCAAATAATTGCTTGGTGCGAGGTCTTGGAGACCTCTTTCAAAAACATAAAAACTTACGGACACCAAACTTTTGACTGGTGGCATACTTTACAAAAAGCCCCAAATGAGAAGATACGCCATCAGCCAGCAAAACCAGTCATTAGGTGTGACATCACCTAATCAAAACCAAGTTGTTTTGGGTAGGGCTAGTAAGATAAAGCATTTACACAATAGATCTTTCAAAAAGAAAAATCCAGACTGCAGTAATAATTGACTGAGGCCCTGTTTACACCTGGTATTAAGATACGTTTTGGTCGACCGGATCACAAGTAGACGATGCTAAATACAGGTGTAAATGGGGTCTAAAAAGTTGAGCTTGTCCACTTTCGACCACTTCCAAAGGTAGTCGAAAACACATTCGAACAGATTGCTTTCGTAGTGTAGATGCTCATTTGGTCGAATGCGTTCGAACAGCCACTAAAGACCACCTACTGACCTAATGCTTAAACATTATGGGAAGTGTGGTAGCATACAGGATTTAAACTTCGTCGGCTGAAGACCCAAGTTTGGTTTGAAGACGAAAAACGTACCAAGCACAATGTTCTCTCACCATTCCTGATTTCTAACACGTACTCAGAGCGTTCGGCGTTGAAAATTGTGTGAGTTTATTTTGTCCATTAGATTGAAAGATCTGACAAAGCTCATATTTTTACCTGCCCATAGACCCTTCCATCGAAGAAATCAGGACAGAAGTGGTTGAAAGTGGACAAATGAGAGAGACAAGTTTCACAGACAAGGCTTAAGCTAGTCCTAGGCTAAAGTGCATGTTTGAGCTGTTTTAACTGAAAGAAACCTGTACTGACATATCTTAAAATATGTCAGTGTCATTGTTTTGTCTCAAGATGCACACCAGTAATGTTTTTTTCTAGTGTATGTTTATAAAAGCTACTTAAATATCCTAATTGATCTAATACCTAATCCTGGCTTAGGCTAAACCCTGTCTGTGAAACCGTGCCCTAGTGTTTGTTTATTAATTTTTTATGCCATTTTAACATCATGGCTATTTACATGGACAAAACAAAGGTCAATATCATAATCCATAAAATTTACATTATTATATAAAACATTTCAATTTAACATAAGATAAAAAAATCTAAAATACATTCAGGTGATACATTTTGTAATATTCCATGCACACATGTTTCTGAATAAAAGCGTTTTCTAGCAGCATCATATAAATTACAATTCAACAGAACATAGAGGAGGAACTTCGCCTATTAATAAAAACCCATGGGTAAGTCTTGAGTGACCCAGTCTGCATCTAATGAAGACGACTTGGTCATGTCTTGATTTGAAGTTTTGGAAGATACTTCTCTTTATGCTAGGGTTTATTTCATACAGTTTATTATTTTTATTTTCATCCCATTCTTTCTGACACTTGTTAGTGATGTGTAAGTTAATTACAGGTCTAAAATCAGAAGGTGGTATTTGACAGTAATATTTATTTCCAGGTGAAGTGCATCCCTGGCAGCCATGTCCGCTCTCTCATAACCAGTCAGTCCAATGTGACTTGGAACCCAGCAAAAGATAATATTAAAGTTTTCGTTCTTTAGAAGATCTAATTTAGTTAAAATTTCGACAATTATGGGGTGATCAGTCTTTATGAATTCAAGTGCTTGAAGACAAGATCTTGAATCCGAGGCAATTAAATTTCTATTCTTGACCCTTCTCCCGGGCCCTAGTGTAAACAGGAAAGTGTCTCCCTCGTCTACTTGTGATCCAACCGAACAAAACACATCTTAATACCAGGTGTAAACAGGGCCTGAGAGAATAAAAAAAATCTTAAAACACAGACACAGTCGAGTTGGACTTACAGTATGGATTCCCAGTCCGTGCAGCATATAGACCACATCTTCAGTTGCAACATTCCCTGAAGCCCCCTGGGCATAAGGGCAGCCGCCTAGCCCTGCAACGGATGAGTCCACGACACTAACCCCATTCTAGAATAGAGCACAGGAGAAAAAAATGTTTTTAAAACGTAGCAGCTCATTTTAAGAATGTGAAAAATGACAAGGTCAGAATGCACAGTATGTAGGTAAAGAGCAGGTCTCAATAAACAATAAAACAAGACAAAAATAGCTAAAAATATAAGTCATGACAGACAGGCCCAGACTCACTCACCTGTAACGCCACAAGTATGTTAGCAAGTGCTTGTCCATAAGTGTCATGACAGTGAACTGCTAAAGCCTCCACGGGGACCTCTTTCTTCACAGCATTCAACATCTCCGTCATGCCACCCGGAGTGCCTACTCCGATGGTATCGCCAAGTGAAATCTCATAGCACCCCATGGAATACAGTCGCTTAGCAACCTCTGCCACTTTGTTTGGCGATACCTTCCCTTCATATGGACAACCCAGCACACATGACACATAGCTAGGAAAAACAGATCAAAAGAGGATTTTTCAACAATAAGAGCACAGTAACTTGCACACTGGGTTATGGAAAAATCTCAAAAACATAACTAATGCTGGGTACACACCACAAGATTATCGGCTGATTTTGGGCCGATTTCTCCCCTTCCGACAATCCTAGGGTAATGTCCCGATTATCTTGTGTTAAGAGTGACTGAATCTGCTTGGAACAACGTCAGAGGCGCCCGTAAATATTTGCGAATCATAAATATTCAACATGTTATCAGAAATCCTGATGTGTGGGGGGAACCCCGAGGACAAACGTGCGCACGCTTGGAGATTATCACGTGAATCAAAACAATATCCAATCAGGAAGCGAGTTGACAGAAGACGGAAGCATAACAAACGCAGTCATGGCGCAGCACAAAGTTAAATGGATTTGGACAGCAGAGATGGAGGATCAGCTTGTCGATTTGTGGCAACAGCACGAGCGTTTAAACAACGTGTCCTTTAAAACATACCAAAATCATTCCAAACGCTAATTTCTTCCTGCCTATCGTCCGTCATGTTTATTCTGAAGTCTCAAGAGATTTTGCAAGATGTCCCGTGTTCACGGTTCACAGTCGGGACTCTGGTTGAAAATCTGTTTGTGTGTGGTGTGCTGTCTTTGTCACATCATGGCACACCACACACTATAGGAGCAAAATGGTTATATCTAGGATTTTTTTTGTCCTTATGTTTGTGGTCTCTCACATTTTGAAAATCTTATAAGTTTTCAAAAATCTTTTAGTGTGTACCCAGCATAAGAAACTTAAATGCGCAATCCATAGTTGCCTAACCCTCTCACAGGAACTCCCTCTTGTTTGGCCGCTCTCACCACCTCCTCAAAGCGCACAAGACTCTCATCCACTGAACAGTTTATGTTCTTCTTACTGAAGAGCTCTGATGCAGCACCAAATATTGCCACCTCTTTAGCACCAGCCTTCACCTGAGATTAAAAAAAAAATTCAGTGTCACAAGATCCTTCAGATATCATCCTAATATGCTGATTTGTTGCACAAGAAAAATTTGACCAGTATCTTTTGAATGGTATAAACATATGTAGTATAGCACTATCACATGACAGTCTGTTGCCATTTACTCACAGCAGCCTGGAATCCCTTCAGATTAGGTGTTAGAACGGGGTAATTCACGCCAGGTTTCTTGTGGAGACCACGCATCACTTTCTCCTGATCAGCCATCTGCCAATCAAATGCAGCCAAACTTCAATGTTTACATCAAAGATGAGTTGTATGTTGTGAAGGTCTATTAATGAAAAGTTTGCATGCTTCAGTGGTGTGTGCTGTAGTGCAGTATCTCACCTGAGGGACCCATTTAGGTGAAACAAAACTTGTGGCCTCAATGACAGGAAGTCCCGCCTCAGAGAGCATATCGATCAGACGGATCTTCACTTCAGTGGGAACAATGGTCTGATGGATGCAGAGTTTAACAGAAATTATATAGCTCCTCCATTTCACATCACAGGGTTCCCAGAACTTCTCACACTAATAAATTTCCATCATTTTTGATGACTTGAAAAAATGTATAGACATATAATTATAAAATAATATATATATATATATATACACACACGTTCATTTTTGTGAATTGTGGGGACATTCCATTGGCGTAATGGTTTTTATACTGTACAAACCGTATTTTCTATTCCCCTACACTACCCCTACCCCTAAACCTAACCATCACAGGAAACTGTGCACACTTTTACTTTCTCAAAAAAACTCATTCTGTATGATTTATAAGCCTTTTGAAAAGTGGGGACATGGAGTAATGTCCTCATAAGTCACCCTCTCCTTGTAATACCTATGTCATACCCATGTCATTATACACATTTGTGTCCTGATATGTCACAAAAACGCGCGCACACAAACACACACATGTATGTGTGTGTGTATCACAGAAGAATTTATATCAGAAGAAATTTTGTTAGAATTGAGCATAAATTGACATTTCTATTTTTTATGCCTATATTAATATTAAAGGCAATTGAAATTTCTTTGAAGGCAAACTGAAATTTATATTTAACCTTAGTTAAGTACTTAAATGCCATGATATTTGCAGTACTGACAGTACCTTCCTAAATCAAGTTTTACATTGAGTCACCAAAGTTGACAGTTGGCAAACTCAAAACAGAAGTGTTCAACCACAGTGAACAATGACAGGCTGGATTTTGATGCAGGCTGATTCAGAAACAGAAAGATCTTCACCTTCTCATTCTGAAGTCCATCTCGGGGTCCAACCTCAACAATCTTCACCCTCTCTGGGAATGACTGAGTGGCAGACACACTGACCTGTCAAATCACACACACAAAAAATACATACACATGCACTCAAAAGTGCAAACACAAACAACATAACATCGTCACATTCAGACTTGCGCACAAAACACTTACGGATCTGAGCACGACGGCAGCAAAGGAGCGCAGAGCGGGTCGGTGAACCCGAACACAAGCGAACGGACCAGGACCAACTCTCATCACAAGCGCCGCCATCTTCACACGCCCCCAATAGCACTGACGTCACAATGTCATATATGAATTTAGATCTCGCGATAACACGAGATCAAATTTCGAGAGGCTTGTCGCCATCATCATCGCGACTCTGAGAGCTAAATGTTTTTTTGTTTGCCCAAAAAGTGAAAAATTCCACGTTTTTTTTTTGTTAATTGATAGTTTAAATGTAGAAGGAGCAAATTTATTTGCGTTTTATTCTTTTTAAATGTAAATGATGATTCTTACACACACTGGATCTGTATAAAATATATTTCTTTCGTCTAAATAATCAAAACAAATATTTTTCATGTCAAAATAAGACAAATGGTAATGATATTTGATATTTCCAGAGTGAAACATAAACACATACATTAATTTATATAATTTTTATTTAGACAATGTTTAAGCTGAGCCTGTGACTGATAACAAATATAACTTGTTGCAATTTAAATAAATAAATGAGTCTGTTACACATCACACAAAGTAGGTCACGTGGACTCCATGCAGCATAGTATATAAAATGATAAATGTAAACCTTGGATTAACTAAAGTTTGAAAGTTTTTTTTTTAAATTACAGAAAAATCCCATTGTATCAGCCTTGGATCTAAATTAAATTACCACATTGTCATTTTGCCCATAGATGCCTTTAAGAAATAAACTAAATATACTTTAAATTACAGAAATATACTTGTACTTTTATAAAAGCAGTTATATTTTAAATACTTTACATTTTTAATGAGAAAGAGTTTTAATTTGTACAAAAACGCACAATCATTTCCCATTATGAAATTATAATAGATGTCAAACTGTCAAGAAGACAGCTCTTACCCATTTTCCCCCTAACACACAATGACAAACATATCATTTTCCACTGGCTTCCTCGTCACTGTCCTCCACTTCCTGGATTATGAGATCTGCTCCAGAATCTTCCGCGAGGTCATCGTCGTCCATGACCCATGTAATTTGCCTGTTCTCGCTCATGTCCTCTTCCACACTCAATAACAGGCCTTCCTTCTCCTCATTTCCATCAGTCCCATCTGTGATTAACTCACTGTAGCCGCTCTCCTGAATGCAAACATCGCACAGCCTGTATTTGCGGGTTCCCTCGCTTACCACTCGGCCATTAACTTCGGTTACATGGCGTTTGCACTTCCTGCACACAAGCTTACGGGCCTGATGAATCTGTGTAACACAAGTGTGATGTTTTAGATCTCACATCAATATCATTTTTCTTTTGTTTAACAGACTGAAAAACATATACAATTATATATAATCGTATCTATTACATTTGACTAAATCCATCCCTGACTTAATGTGATCACATATGATGAATTAATGACCAACAGTAGCATATGGATGTCCAGCCTGTGGAGGTGTTAATGGACCGGACATGTGTGAAGCTGAGTGTGTTTCTCACCGTCTCAAAATGGCTGCGCAGGTGTTCCAGGCGAGTGAAACGTTTGCTGCAGGCCTGACAGGGATACGGACGCTCACCTGTGTGACAGCGGAGATGACGCTTCAAGTCTGCCTTCCTCTTTACTGTGTGCGTGCAGAACGGACATTTGTAACGCATAGAGGGAGTGCAATCTGAGACAGAGAGAGAGAGAGGAAGATCCCTTTCATGTATCACCACACCAAATAACTATTTGAAAGCCTATTTAAAAAAAACCATCTCTTGTTTACCCAGAGAGTCCAGAAACATTGGATAATAGAGATGTAGAGAAAGAATCAGGAGCAAAATGTGTGATAAAGGCCTAAAGGAGAAATGTTTTGCATTTTAAACTTCTGTTCAAGTTTTAGCTGTTGATTAAAACCTTGAATGGCTCCTAATTACAAAACAGATTTGAGCAACATGAACACAGAAAATGTCTTAGCTCTTTCACAGTGGGAGGCAGAGAAAGTCTTGCTGGAGGACAAGAAAAAACACTTTATATTTATGTTAAATAGAAAAGAATAAAACAGAATTCATAGTTAACTTTTGGGTTCTCTAAGATTATTTTTTTTAGTGTCTTTAAAGTAATTCTCTTATGCTCACCAAGGCTGCATTAATTTTATAAAAATACAGTAATATTGTGAAATATTACTACAATTTATAAAAGGTTCACAGTTTATATTTGAATATGAGTCACGAAACCGGTACGATTTGAGTCCCTCTGACCTTTTTCAGTGTATTTTATCTATTGGGTCACCAAAATATATTTTTAAAAGCTTTTTGTTTTAATTGAAATGCCTCCTTTAATAATGTTTAAAAACATGACATACATTTTATCTTCATATTAGAAATTATTTTGTTTTTTTCAGTTGACACCACCTATTTTGTCATGTCCCTCAAGGCCTTCTATGAAAATCTACTTGGGATATGAATAATAAAATCAGAAAAAAGTTCATTCATTTTGCCATTCCCATAAATATCCATCTGTGCTTTTTTGCTGGTAATGTTTTTTTCTAAGTAAATGAATGATTATTCATTAAAATCACATCATTTAGTTCCGTACCTCAGTAACCCCTCAACCCCGTGACACAAACCATTCTCCCCCTATAAAAATAATGAACTGACACTTATGTGACATCATTAATAGGAAGTGACATCATTAATAGGAAGTGACATCATAGAAGTCTTCTGAACAACATTGTGAGCAGACACAGGCAAGTTACCACCTTTTTTAATAATAATAACTAAATTATGTTGTGAAATTGTGTTTGTCAAGCTTAACGACTCAACCCTGTTACATCAATTAAAGATAGAAAACTATTACTTGTGAAAATTATCATTGTTATTTCAACATTATTAATGATTTCTTAATATCATGCATGCCATGCGCTCTCCATTTATTCACTAGATTTAGAGCAGTGGCCAATTTGGGCAACAAAAAAAAAATCACAACCCCATCACACCTACGTTTTTATTTACTTATTTATTTCAAGTTTATGAAAAAGTAATTTAAAGTTAGTTGAATTCTGTCTGAAATGTTCAGAGCAATCATAAGAATACTGATTTTAGTTCAAATTCTGAAGTTAAGCCTTTGATCAAAAATGATGAGGTTGCTGTCACAAAAAGTGCCCATTTCAGGCTTTAGTATAGCAAAAGTGTGAGATTTTATGTAACTTTTATATTTGCAATTACTGAATTAATGTAAGGGACATCTGATTAATAGGAAAATGTTGATTTTATCACAAATACATTTTATAACAATATTCAACGAGCTCCCATAATGTCCATAACTTAAAATAATGACCAATAATAATAGGAATTTGATGCCTGAGATGAGAAAATATGTTTTTCTGGAAGTTAAATATGTCATTAATGTTGTGGGGCGTTCAGAAAAGTAATACATTTTGGTAAAAAATCTAAAAATGTGTAAGTCCAAATCGTACCGGTTTCGTGGAAAATACTCATATATTTTAACATCTAATTTATTCCTGTGATCAAAGCTGAATTATCAGCATCATTACTCCAGTCTTCAGTGTCACATGATCCTTCAGAAATCATTCTAATATGCTGATTTGCTGCTCAAGAAACATTTCTTATTACCAATGCTGCTTAATATTTGATAAATATAAAGTTTTTAGTAACAATGTAAAGTCTTTACTGTCATGTTTGATTAATTTAATGCATCCTTGCTGAATAAAACTTTTAAACGGCAGAGTAGTGCTCACCTTTATTGAACACCCCAACAACTCCAACAATCGACGGAAGGTTGGCGTACAGCTCGTCCGCTTTCTGAGAGCAGTGTGATACCACCCCCTGCAGGTCAATGAGAGAAGTGTCTTCTGTTACCAAGCGACTGGTGGCGGTTCTTTTCCTGCTTCCTCTTCTCCTGCGTTCAGGGAGCACAGAGCTGTACTGCTCCTCCTCCATCTGTGCCTCCAGGCTGGACTGTGCAGGAGAGTTCTGCTGAAGCCCTGACGGCTGCGGGCTGGTTCCTCTGAAGTCCTCCTGTGGCTGTTCATCCTCTTGGTGATCCCAGAGTCTGGTCTGAGAGCTCATGCTTACGTCACACATGTTGGACGGCTCGATGACGTTTTCACGTCTATCCTGAAGCGGACTGTTGTCCGACAGACACAAATACCGATTCTCATCGTCCTCTTTTGCACTGATCTCAAGGAAAGATTTAATGAATGCCTTGCAGTAGGAAATGACGTCATTCATCTGCAGGTAGCTGGCGGCTGACATCACTTCTATTACATTAGAGCTGTTGAGCTCCAGCTGACCAGAGTAAATGAAGTCCAGGATGATGGCAAAGATATCAGGGCTGAAGACATCAAAGGAAGCACTCACAGACTCGAGAGTGTCTTTAGCTCCCTGAGACAGCAACATCCTGAAATATCCACTGCTGCCGTACAGGACATTGCGGTGCGCGCGGAAAATCTGACCCTCAACCAACACGTTGCAGTCACAGAACAACTCCTGCTGCCGCTGCTGGTCCAGCTGTTTCAGCAAACAGCTCTGGTGAATGGCTGACATATCTGCACTGGTCCATTTGTGAACAGGCCTGAAAAAAGAAGTGAGAACTTCAAAAAAAAAAAAAAAAAAAGAGTAGCCTAACTAACTTAAAGTTTTACATTATTTATGCAGCGCTTATGTGTGCTTTGTGTGACGTAATGGCAGAGATTTGATTTCGCAAAGGAGGCAGTTAAACTCCGCCCACTGTTCTCTGATTGGACTACACATCTGTCAATCATGCACATTCGCTGTGGAAGGGGCAACACCCGACTTTGCGCATCGGGTAACGAGGGAGAGAGGCAGGGAGAGAGAAAAAGAGGAGATACAGAAAGAGGGAGATAAGACGAGAAACGCGGGTTTAACACTGACGTAAAAACCGTGAAATAATGTAAATAAAGAAATATTAGGGGATGTTCTTGCTGTTAAATCTCTCCATCATTCTCCCCTCGCGGCAAGCGCACACAAATACCAAAACTGGGTTACACTGCAAGACATATATAAATAAATAAATAACCAACCCAATTAATATAAAGCAATAGAAGCCGTAGCAACAGAGAAAACGCTCGAAAAGTAGCCTATATTATGAGATTAAAGTGCTCTGCGCCCTTTATGTGTACAACGCCCGCCAGAAAAAAGTAATACCTGAGATAACGCGGACTGTAATTCACTAAAAGCCATTTAAACATTAACCAGACATTGCATTTGTTACATTACGAATTAAACCTGTCAGATAAGGAGATTGAGGCAGTGGGGTGGTTTCTGACGGGAGCCCTGTCGTCCGTGGAGAGCCGCCCACCGAACCGACCTCAGACTGGATTTTAAAACGCAAAAACACCCGGCTTTGCCACACCGTCGACCTTTTTTCATATTTCGGATCACCTGAGCTCGGACGACCCGCAGGTTGACGCCGAGCCTCGTGCTGGTCCCCTTCGCCCACCCTCTTTACCCGGGCACCGTTTCCCCCAGTCTCTTAAACATAATACTCACAGATGCCCCGCGTCACCCGCGCTCCGATACGGTCGACATGTCCCACTTTCACAAACCATCTCCATTTCTCTGCCTACTTTGGATGTATTTCTCCAGCTTTTGTTATCAGGGCGAACTGCTTTCACTTCCTGCTTTGCCCGAAAGACCGAAACCCGTTTGTGCTGGAAAAACGTTTTGCTGACGTGGGTGTCCGGAGCGCCCGGGACCGGAGAACCGCTTAAAGCACACGCGCCCCCGTACAGCAAAACCAATACGTTTACGGCTTCTGGCCTTGAAAATGAATAAATGTCCCATTTTATTTTATTTTTTTAGCACTTATGTTGACCCTCTCGTCTCATAGGAAACAGCGCCATTGATTTGACAGGGAACCATGTTCATTTCATGCACTCGAGTTTAAGATGTTTTATTTATGTTTTATTAAAATACCCCCCTCCAAAAAAAGAAAAGAAAAAGACATCAGAACAATCAGTGAAATGCTGAAAAAAATAGTTTAATGCAAGTGAGGTTACATAAAAATTGTGTACATTAAAAATCATTAGCTTAGAGTCAGATGTCTTGTAATATAATGATTTTACATATAATTATTATTAAAAATGAAAGACTTCATGGTCCCACTTTGGCTTTGTTTTTTTGCCATGAGTGCAATTCCCTTTTTTTTCGTAAGAAACAGTCTGCATTCATCCAGTTTCAAGGCAGTGTTCCATTACTGAATCCCGTGGGATTCTGGGATTGCCAGCGCCATAGATCCTCACCTGTGTGATTAGATAAAACAGTCAGATTAAACATGAGCTGCCAGCTGCACACCCATCTATTTATGCAAACTGCAGAATAAAAATGATTTCGGTTTACACTTACACATCCTCTCCAGGCCGTATTCAGCCTTCCAGCCCAGCTCCTTTTCCGCCAAACTTGGATCTGCATAGCAGGAGGCCACATCCCCACTCCGCCGAGGGGCAATCTGATAGGCAATCTGGGACCAGAGGTATACTATCACAAATACTATCATTGAAGAAAATATCGGATCCCAAAAGAACAAACATCACAATGCGATTTCATAAAGGTGATCTCGGGCTAAACAAATT
>RJVU01059333.1:7557084-7569451 GCA_003731715.1 Anabarilius grahami | reverse complement strand
ATCTTTCTGAATCTCTTTGTAATGCAGTGTGTTCAGGATATCACCAAGGACCTTCTGCAGTATAGTGTGATTTACCTCTGACAGCATTACTGAAGTTATCGATGACCACGGGGTGATACCCAGCCTCTATGAGCTCCACAACACAGTGGCTGCCAATGTATCCACCTCCTCCTGTCACCAAGATCTTCTGACGCATGTTGAGAGCCTTCAGCACAGAAAGATTGACACACAAAGGTGAATTCATGTAATTACTGGATCATTGTTAACAGGTATGTGGGTGTGTCCTATCCTTATTCAACCTGAACGTGCACTACGTGGCTCTACCGTCACCAGCAGCATCCTGTTTCACTGTATATGAATGGAGCTCTTTCATTCATTAATGGGGATCACAGCATTTAAACCTCAATAAATTCCCCAAACGTTCAATAGAGCAAATTAGTTTAAATCAGCCTGACTACACTGGTATACACTGACTGCACTGATTACAGTAAGACTTTACAAGTCACCTGACTGAAGGAAGAAAGTAAGATCTGTGATCTCTCAGGACAAAACAGACAATATAATGCAATAAAACAGCTCACATTCAGATCTATTTACACTCACCGTGCAGATGAATGCGGATCAGTGAGGGTTACTGGAGAACACGCAGATGACAGCCAGTACAATGACAGGAGGGCAGAGTTTACCGAGTCTGTTTGGTTTA
The DNA here is from genome assembly GCA_003731715.1 of Anabarilius grahami. Lineage (NCBI taxonomy): Eukaryota > Metazoa > Chordata > Actinopteri > Cypriniformes > Xenocyprididae > Anabarilius > Anabarilius grahami. Next base: position 7,568,748 of record RJVU01059333.1, on the reverse strand, counting down.
TTCATTCTCGCTTCCTGGTTTCAGGGATACGTGGAAGTGTGTGAAGCAGCTAATGTATGTGCTGCGTGATTCACTTTCAAAGAAAAAGTATTTTTGATGAATTTGTCAACTGAATTTGTGAACTTATTCAACGGTCTTTCTGTCACGATTAAATAAACTTCTTTCTTTCTTGCATGCTTTCAGAATATGTAGTGTATTTTTGCAGGAGATTAGTGTCCAGTAAACCAAAACTGTAAATGCCCTCCTAATACATTATGCTAATTGAAATAGTTCTTTGCAGACCAATGTAAATCAATATAAATAGTTTTAAATATATATATATATATCAAGTATCATGATGGAAGCCTTGAACCACAGTGTGAAAAAACATAATGTATTTATTCCTTAGTTTAATGTTATGACACATTTTTCCTTTTTATTTTTTTTTGCATTTTTTCTTTGTAGAAAATCTTAAGTTTAAAAAGACAAAGAGGGGAAATAAATGAGATAAAATTTAAAAATCAAAACAGAAGAAATAGACTTTAGAAGGCAAAAGGAAGACCTTTCAGTATTTAATACCAACACAAAATAGCCACCGCCTAGATTAAGCAAGCGTTCTCACAATGACTTTTATTATGAAAAAGTTGTTTCCTCATAGGAGAATTATTTTCCCTTACGCACACAACTTTCATTCTGACGTGTCTGTCCTGTAGAATTAAGTAGTCAAATACAGTGATCATATGTCAGTCAGCTGGTTTATTCGTTTATTTCAAAACAGGAAGAGTCTATATCCATCAAAGACCACGTCTTAGATTAATGAACTAAATAAATGCATATATATGGGAATATTAACATACTTCTTCACATATTAACATACTTTTCCCTTCACATACTTACACAAATATCACTCTCAAGTTTTGCCATGCCTCACCTCTCCTTTGCTAACAAAATCCTTTATTCATAGTTTTTAGAAGAGAGGTCCAACAGTACATCATAGATGCAAACTCCTCACCTTTAGGTGAGAATTCACCTTTTTGAGATCAAAATAGGTCACCTATGAGATTTGCATAGATCTGATGAGAAAGTGTTTTGGGGAGGGTGGGGGGTCTGAGAGGACAGTCTTTGGACAGAATCATGGTGAATGAAATCATGAGAATCACGCTTTTGCAATTGTCCAAAAAACAAATTATGCTTAAAAGAATATACAACATATATTTGGCATCTGACTTATACTATTAGCACTGTGTCTAATATTAAAATGTACAATCTTAAAGACTAGGGTGACGTCTTTGTGCACATTAACAATGCTTTGGGACATTCATGATGCATTATTATCCAGGATTTTGAAATGTCTTCTTAATTAAATTAAAAGACATGGCGTTTCGCAAACCACTTTAGTTATGACTAGGTATGATTTAGGTACTCTAGAGCAACAGCCCCCCCCCAGGTAGGTTCAATATTTTTTGGGAGGGGGAGGGGGGATATGGGATGTCTCACATTTTCTCACCTTTTTCACCCTTGATGCGTTTGCATCCCTGGTACATCCAAAATATTTCATCATCTAAAAATCTTAAAGCACTTAAGACAATAAATTTGTTTCAACTTTTTAATTTATTTCATTAAAATGTTCTGTTGTTTTTCTTTTTATTATAGGAATAGGTTATATGAAACGTGTATGTATAGATGATGCTTTGCTTTTATTACCATTTCATTGTAACTTTTGCTATGTACTTGTATTTTTGATACCTTGGCATTAATAAACAAAAAAAAAACTCCTTGGTTAATTAATATTACACGTCTGAATAAGCAGCAAGTAAAAACAGAACAAATCAGTATAAATAAAAACATGTATTTATTAATGCTTGTCTTTGGAATATTACTCTCCTTTAATATCTACAAAACGCTAATGGCTGTCGGAGCATCAGTGATGGTTTTGGGTCTCAATGACAGAACAGGATGATATTACAGCTGCTGAATGAATCAGCTCCTTAATCAGACTTTCAGCAGCGAATAAAACATGTCACACATACAGGGGTAATGGTTTCTGTGATTTGAGATTTACAACGTAGTGGTCATGTCGTACTGTACCTGAATAATAATAAAAAAAGCAAACTGACGATGAATCCTGCAATTCCACATGAAAACCAACAGAGGGCAGAAAGCAGCAATAATAAAAACAGGACACTCCTTATCAAACTCACAATTCCTTGACACAAACACTCGCTCTTCTTTAGGAATTGCTCAGGAGGTCTATTATCCGAACATCAAATAGCATTCCAGTTCATCTCAGAGGGAAGAATGCAGGACCAGGCAGGAACACCAGAAGTAGGCAACCTGCTTGTTTCCTTTTTACCACAAATGCTGACTGCTTAAAGGGTTAGTTCACCCACAAATGAAAATTATGTCATTAATTACTCACCCTCATGTCGTTCCACACCCGTAAGACCTTCGTTCATCTTCAGAACACATATTAAGATATTTTTGATAAAATCCGATGGCTCAGTGAGGCCTCCATTGACAGCAAGATCATTTCCTTTTTCAGTGCCCAGAAAGCTACTAAAGACGTATTTAAACAGTTCATGTGAATACAATGGTTCAACCTTAATGTTATAAAGCGCCAAGAATACTTTTTGTGCTTCGAAGCTTTACAAATCTTTTGTTTTGTATCAGTAGTTCGGAGCGTGTATCAAACTGCCAAAGTCACGTGAACTATTAAAATTCCGAAACACTTATGATGTAACGAAGCCTCGTTTACTGAAATCACGTGACTTTGACTCTCCGAACCACTGATTCGAAACAAAAGATTTGTAAAGCTTTTGAAATCGTCCATCACTAGATATTGTTGAAAAGTCGTTCTTTTTTTTTTGCCGCATTCTAGGGCTGGGCGATATATCGCATGCGATTGTCACGCGCATTTCGTCAGTAAAGCCGGTTCCCTGATTACCGCGAAATCGCCATCACCTGCTTTTAAATGGAGCGCTATTTATTAGACAGAGCCGTAGTTCACTGACAAGCTACGCAATATCGCGTTCATTATCGAAGGCGATTCATCTATCGATATATCGCCCAGCCCTACCGCATTCTCGTCACTTTATAATATTAAGGTTAAACCACTTTACTCACATTAACTGTTTTAAATACGTCTTTAGTAGCTTTAGTAAAGTGTTAATTATCTTGCTGTCAATGCAGGCCTCACTGAGCTGAAGGGATTTGTGTTATGAAGATGAACCAAGGTCTTACGGGTGTGGAACGACATGAGGGTGAGTAATTAATGACAGAGTTTTCATTTTTGGGTGAACTTACTACGGTGGCCCAGTAGTGCACAACACAACGAAATCGAGCCACAACACAACGGAATCGAGCCACAACACAACGGAAATGCTCCCGACCACTAGGGGGCTCTCAGAGCTCGGTAAAGTTAGTTTTCCTTGCCACTGTTCTATAAAGTCGGCAGTAATATCAATACCACGATTAGTTTTAACAGTATGTAACCACCGTATATCGACATGAAATGTTGTATGTTAAAGGTAGTATGGTGTTTGTCCAGTAGGGGGCGGTGATGCATTGTGTGGTGGGCTGTAGCACTGTTAAAAGCAGAGAAGAGCGCGTAGTTTGGGTGCGCTGGTGTGTGTTTGTTGCGTGCTGCCCAGATGGGTCCTCAATAAAGAAGCCCATTAAGAAGTTCAGTTCTCTGGAGTTTTTTCTATTGTACTCAAGATACAACATATGGCGACGAGGATGAAAGTCGGAATGGTGAAGAAGCTATTTTCTGAATGCAAATAAAAGAAACAGGACGCCGGCTGGGTGAGCTGAAGGAAGTTAATAGCTACCACCTGAAGTACTGATTGAAGGAAACGATGGCTGGCATGGTGGGATCCGTGGCACCATTTGACAATAAGGTACAATCATGGGAGGAGTACTGTGAAATATTAAATCATTTCTTCGTGGCAAATGATGTTGAGGAACCAGAGAAAAAACGAGCCATATTGTTGAGCTGTGTTGGAGCGCAGACTTACACACTAATGAGGAATTTATTGAGCCCTGAAAGACCAGGAGCAAAGAGTTTTGAAGAACTGGTGAGTTTGCTGAAAAATCACTTTAATCCGAAGCCCAGTGAAATAGTGCAAAGGTGGAAGTTTAATTCAAGAAACAGACATCCTGATGAAAGCATAGTAGAATATGTGGCTGAACTGAGAAAGCTTGCACAAGATTGTAATTTTGGAGATACACTCACAGTTATGTTGAGAGATCGATTAGTGTGTGGTGTTAATGAGGACAGCATACAGCGGAGATTATTGGCTGAGGATGAATNATATGGCTTTGTGCCTTTATAAAACAGCAAAATGCAGTGATTAAGTATATATACAGTCTGTCTGCGCTGCAAGTGCGCACATTTGCTCACGCGATCAGCTGGTGATCTGGTGATCAAAATAAAAGCTCAAGGATTTAGGCCTATTTTAGAAATTAGTACAAAAGTCTTATAATTTCTAATAAAAAGTGTAATTTATTTAGAGAGCATTTTTTTTTTTTTTTACAATATATGGATATTAGTCATATGAATAATTATATAGGCCTAAAACATTATTATATTATTATTTCATTGTAATAATTGTTTGGCATCCTAAAACACCTAAAACGATGTAGACACTATATCACAACTAAAAAGATGATACTACAGACTAAAAAGAACTAAACCCTCTTTCATGTCGAGGTACAATGCTGTTTCTTTGGTCAATTTGCACACTGTACATGGGTTGAAGCTCTTAATTTTGAGCTTCCAAAGTGCACCAGATTGATGCATTTAACCTTAAAATGTACTAAATTTCCCCCCCTGGAGGAGGTATACCTAACAAACTTTTACAAATGAAAGTGCCAAATCATGTACATTTTATGAACTTTACTCAAGAATACTCTAAAAAAGCTTCTTTCATGTCAGTAAAGCTGTTAAAAGAAAATTAAAATGTCATTGGAAAAATTCTGGCTCCGCCCCTGCTTTTAACATTTAAAAACAGACATATTCTAATTCCAAAGCTTGCCAGTCTTACCAACAGGAACTAACAAGCTTTGGAATTTGAACATGTCTGTTTTTAAATGTTAAACAAAGTCACTGTTAATCAAATTATACGTTTTAACCACTTGGTGGAATTGGTGGATGTTCCCTTCATCATGCGCCGTGGTATCGCGTCAAATCAAATCATTCACAAGTATAAATATGAAGCTATTGTGCACGTAGTTGATTTTTAATTAATATTTCATGTCGATATACAATGTTTACATACTTAAAACTAATCATGGTATTGATATCTTTGTAAGACTGTCAACTTTATAGAACAGTGGCAAGGAATACTAATATTACGAGCTCTGAGAGCCCCCTAGTGGTCGGGAGCATTTCCGTTGTGTTGTGGCTCTATTTCGTTGTGTTGTGAAGTGTTTGCTTTTTTATTTCGTTGTGTTGTGCACTACTGGGCCACCGTAACTAACCGTTCAATGGCACAACTAGAAAGCAAACAGTCACCATGAAATCAAATTCGACAATTCTTGTATTTTCATGGAATATTGCAGTTTTTATTATAATGACTTATCCGTGCACATCAGAATTTTTTTTTTTTAATTCATGTGCCCTCATAATCTTTAATCACAGTGACTTCCTCTCAGGTCCTCACACTTGCAGTGACATCTCTTTTTGTGATGATGTTTTCTGGCACATGAGATTACAGCAATAGCAAACCACAATGATCCAATCATTTTCCGATGAACAAAATAAAGTCCCACCCTACATTTTTTCTTGTTCGAGAAGACGTTTCACTGGAATACGTCACAATAGAGAAGAAAAGACTATTGCAACCTCTGTTTAATGCCGACTTTAAGTTCATTTGACACTTTTAAGAGCACTTCAGTATTATATGATGAAACAAGCAATTCATTTGTTGCTTGCAATAAGTCAGAATATATTGCAGGGTTAGCGGGCCATGCTAACCAGCCAAACTTTCTTATCTAGAGTCTCAAATACAAACCAGCAGGTAAAGATGAACTTTAAGGTCCACTTTAATGTTGTTCAAAGTTGTGCACTCCCCTCCGAGGCCATATTGTTGCTGTGGTGAAATTCTGATAGCATTCGTGATCACTGTGCAAATGATCAGGAGGTGTACTGTATATATCCAGAGTCTCACATCTCAAAATGTCGGTAGATGCTCTCTACGTATTCCAGAACTCTGTGCCAGTCCGGTGCATCATCTTTTAGCATCTCCTCCACCGTCTGAGGAACAACAATGAAACATTAGTCACAAATGAACGACCACACAAAATCATACTAACATTCATGTTTGTTTTATTTCCATGAATCATGTTCAAGTCATTTTTTTGAATCTGGCCAATCATGATTGTTAATACATTCATGTCTGAGGCATTTACAAATTCAGTCAATCATCTCTGAGTAATTATCATGTTCAACCATTCATTTCTGAGTCCATTACATATCTAATCAATCATATCTAAATTTTTCTCATGTCTATTCATTCATGACTGAGCCATTTTCATGTCTGGACTGTCATGTTTTTCATTCTCATGTCTTGCATATTCTGAAGTCATTACCAATATCTGACAGAACGATTCAAGCTGGAACAAATTAATTGTGCACTGGCTTATTAGTTTTGGTGGATGAATCAGGGTGGAGTAATTATAGGATTGAAATGAAATACAACTGCTTAGAAAAAACTCAATCATCTCACCAGTGATGCAGAGATTCCAAAACCTTCTCCAGTCTGGAATGCTAGAGTGAGGTTCTCTTTCTATGGATAAAATAAACATCAACATCATGATAAAAACCCTTATGTTAATTTGTTTGCATGCAAGCATGTGTAAGATGTGTTTATTACCTTTTTCTCTGGACTGAGTTTGTCAAATGGTATGTGAGAGGGGAGGTAACTGTGGTAAATCGCACAAAAGGCCAAACCGTCCACCCAGCAACTGCTGAAATTAGTGATCTCAATATTCTGCAGGAAAGACAGAAGGGAGGAGAACAATAGAGGGACAGATATTCTACATTAGTTTAATTTTATTGCAGCTTTTTATTGGCCAAGAACCACCCACTTAGACAGGAAGAGACTGGGTGACTGATATATAAAGTGGCCAACCACAGTTAGTTTTGTCTTTACATGCTGTTTGGTTTTATAGTTTATCTCACAATAATATATCTGCATAGAAAAAGTTTATTTAAATAATGGTGTGGCCATCTTTATGAATGGTTGCACTGAACAGACAAAAACAAGATCAATAGAAGCAAATATGAACACACTCTGTGATAAAATTAAAAAAGAATATAAAAATACGCTACAGTTCAAAAATGTTTTTGAAATAAGTCTCTTATGCTCACCAAGGATGTATTTGATCAAAAATACAAGAAAAACAGCAATATTGTGAAATATTATTATAAAATAGAAAGCAATTTAAAATCACTGTTTTCTATTTTAATATATTTTAAAATGTCATTTATTCCTGTGATGGCAAAACTGAATTTTCAGCATCATTACTCCAGTCTTCAGTGTCACATGATCCTTCAGAAATCATTCTAATATGATGATTTGGTGCTCAAGAAACATTTCTTTCTATGATTAATGTTGAAAACAGTTGTGCTCCTTAATATTTTTGTGATACATTTTTTCAGGATTCTTTGACAAATACAAAGTTCAAAAGAACAGCATTTATTTTAAATAGAAAACTTTTGTAACATTATAAATCTCTTTACTGTAACTTTTAATCAATTCAATGCATCCTTGCAATATATAATAATTTAAATATAAATATATTATTTTTGCTGAATAAATGTAAAGGGTTAGTTCACTCAAAAATGAAATTTCTGTCATTAAGTACTCATCCTCATGTCGGTCCAAACTCGCAAGACCTTCGTTCATCTTCAGAACACAAATTAAGATTTTTTTGATGAAATCCAAGAGTTTTTTTTAATCTCCCATAGAAAGCAACGTAATTACCGTCATTCAAGGTCCAGAAAAGTAGTAAAGACATCGTTAAAATAGTCAACGTGACTACAGTGGTTCAGCCTTACTGAGTCTGCGTTCTGACGTAGAACCTGGAAGCACTGAACGGAAGCAGCGTAGGAGAATGACAGGAGAGGTGAATTTGTTGTTATTTTTGTTTTGTTTTTGCGCACAAAAAGTATTCTCGTCGCTTTCATATTGTTAAGGTTGAACCACTGTAGTCACGTGGACTATTTTAACAATGTCTTTACTACTTTTCTGGACCTTGAATGATGGCAATTTCGTTGCTTTCTATGGGAGATAAAAAAAAAACAATTTTCATCAAGATTTTTAATCAAAAATACCTTAATTTGTGTTCTGAAGATGAACAAAGGTCTAACGGGTTTGGAATGACATGAGGGTGAGTACTTAATGACAGAAATTTCATTTTTGGGTGAACTAACCCTTTAATTTCTTGCTATTAAGAGCCTCAAACAAAACCAAAATAGCGCTTTAGGAAATCCAGTGACTATTTTATTCTTAATAGTGTTCGTTGTTTCAACCCAGTAACTTGTAAACATGACTTCCAAGGCTTCCTTTTGCAGCCAGACTGATAAAGACCCATGTGAGTCTGACAAGAGCTTTCCAAATTGAGAAAGTGCTTTTCAGTTGTGTGTACAATGTGCATCAGATTGTCAGTGAAAGGACTGTGGGTGGTCCGTGCTGTCTAAGGCTGAGACAAGGAGGTGTGTGGCCGACTGCCAAGTTTGATCTGTCAGCTATTTCATTTAGTTTGGTTCACTTCAGTACCTTGTATCCCTGAGTTCTGCCTTGACACCAGCGAAGCAGGGAGTTCCGCCTGGAACTTCCATGAAGCCTCAGCGACCTGAGTCCTGATGGGAAATCCTCCTGTGTCCTGATGGGAAAGAAGATGGATGTCAATTCTCTATTCTTTGACCATCATTCCAGTGTTTCTCATGAATGAATGGTAACGGAAAAAGAGGTAATGGTGTTTGATTCACCTTGTCCTGTTGATCTTATTTGTCACATCTAAACCCGATGAGCTGCATGTTTGTGGGTTTGAATTCTCCACTTTCTTATCTGTTAGACATGCACAGACACGAACTCAGAATAAATCATTTGTGTCCGTATGAGTCTGGTATGCCAGCAAAAGTACAAATATTCAATGAAACCCAATCATCAGGATATTGTGCAAATGAACCCCCTGTTTGCATACCTTTAATGGAGCTGGTCCTGTTGTTCTGTTGCTCTAAACTTACTGCTTGAGTCTTGCTCTGAGGAGTCTAAAATGATTAGGCACTGTTAACCGATTTTTGTTAAATATTTCAAATACATTAAAAATAGCAGAAAAGGGAATATGTTTTACTTTTTCTACTCACATATTCTGTTGTCATAGCAACGGAGGGTTGGGAAGTACCATTTACAACCACATCAGGGTAATTGGAGGGCAGTCTGCACAGACTTCTGAAAAATGATGGAATGATCCATGAATGTAACATAGGTCACACTGTCTCTTTGACAGACTGTGGGCTGGAAACAATGAATCATTTAGAATCACCAAACAATGCTCGCTAATCAGATATGTCTGCAGCAACTGTGCACTGATTCACAATGATTTCTTGATGGAACTAACTCGATGAACAGACAAGCTTGAATCACACTGAATCGGAACTGATTATTTGATTCAGTTGGGAATCGAGAGTACTGTAGATTCCAAAGGTGAGAATCCATTCAACTCAGGGGACTCGACTCCATTCTAACATGTTCAGACGAGACAAATCCACACACCTCGATTTCCAAACTACTACATGTCCGAGAAAAGCCTAAAGAGCTAAAATTGAGGCTTTTGATTCATTTTGAATTTTCTTGAATCTTTTGATTCAGATCACCAACAAAACGGTCAGATCCTGATTTATTATGTGACTGTTACATCATTTAATCAGTAGGTGGCAACGAGTGAGTTTCCTTTCAATCATTCACTCAACAGATTCCTTCAAAAACACTTGGGCTGCATCCGAAATCACATACTCTCTTGAGTAGGTACTTTGAATAAGTAAATGTATAAGTAAATGAATGTAATATGGAAGTACTACATTCGCCATGTTGCCTTTATCACGTGACCTAACAGCGTCAGTTGGATCGGTCCTTGAAAGGGACTTAGGTCACATCACTGCCATTCACAAATCCTCTCCCGTTGCCTCATGGGATAGTAAAGTGTCCATCATATGCACACTTCAGAATCTCGCTGGAAGAAGTACGTCATCTGGGTTCCTTTTGCCTCCTCTTTTATGAGTAATGGGAATTTGGACATACTTCTTTTGTCACATATTGTTTTTTGCCTACTGTATAGTAGGAAGTATGCGATTTCGGATGCAACGTAATTCACAACCGGAACACAAAACCAGCACTAATTTATAGAGGAAAAGCAGCTAAAAGATATATTGACATTAAAGGGTAAGCTCACCCAAAAATGAAAATGATGTCATTAATTACTCACCCTCATGTCGCTCCAAACCCGTAAAACCTTCGTAAGTTCATCTTCGGAACACAAATGAAGATATTTTTGATGAAATCCGTGAGCTGTCTGCCGTTATTACCACCTTTAAGGCCCAGAAAGGTACTAAAGACATTGTTAAAATAGTCCATGTGACTACAGTGGTTCAACCTTGTAATAATAAATAACGGGTCGGCGTTCTGATGTAGAACCCGAATGCGCTGCACTGTGTGTACAACGTCAACTGCGTAGGAGACTGACATGGAAGAGATGAAATTGTTGAATAAAGTCGTTTTTTGTTTGTCTTTTGCACACAAACATTATTCTCGTTGCTTCACAACATTAAGGTTGAACCACTGTAGTCACATGGACTATTTTAACAATGTCTTTACTACCTTTCTGGGCCCTGAAAGTGGTAATTGTGTTGCACTCTATCAGAGGCCAGATAGCTCACAGATTTCAGCAAAAATATCTTAATTTGTGTTCCGAAGATGAATGAAGGTCGGGTTTGGAGTGACATGAGGGTGGGAACCTTTAACTAAAGTTGACTAATGGGACCTTATTGTAAAGTGTAACCAGTTTACGTTATAAAAAAATCCATGATCTCAAAATTTGAGCCTTTGTATGTTTAAGATCCATTTTTCTCAATTTTTGACATATTTTTGACATACTTGGATAGCACTCACCTTGACCTCTCTGTAGTACCAGAGATGCGCATTTCTCTTTTTCCCTTTATCTCATCTGTCCACAGATGCTCTTCGGGTCCAGTGCTCTTCTCATAACCCTCCACTTGTCTCTCTAGGCCCTTCAGTGCCGGCATCTGGTGATTGCCTGTGACCTGCTTCCATTTCTGCTTGCTCTGCTCCAGTTCAACTCCGAGGCTCTCCAATTGGCCTTCGACCTCCCGGCGACCCTTTAAGGCATCGGCTAGCTGTGTGCCCATGTCCTGCATTGCTGCTCTTAAAGAACTTAGCTCTTCCTCAGATTCTGCCCTCAGTCTGTCTGAAACCACTAGCGCCACCTTCAGGTCAGCCTGGAATTGCTGCCACTCCTCATGTTCTGCCTACAGAAGGAGAAAACAGTGATAGAGTCATATTAATATAGGTATGGTATGTTATATACATATATTTATATAATATATTTAATATTATATTATGTATTTTTTATTATAAAATAATTTAATTACATGCACACATG
>RJVU01059333.1:7455637-7556991 GCA_003731715.1 Anabarilius grahami | reverse complement strand
AATTTTAACAAAATAAGAGAGATCATACAAAATGCATGTTATTTTTTATTTAGTACTGTCCTGAGTAAGATATTTTACATAAAAGATGTTTACATATAATCCACAAGACAAAAAAGTAGCTGAATTTATTAAAATATTTTTTGTTTTGTGATGGTTGTTCATGAGTCGCTTGTTTGTTCTGAGCAGTTAAACTGAGCTCTGTTCTTCAGCAAAAATCCTCCAGGTCCTGCAGGTTCTTCAGTTTTCAAGGATTTTTTGCATATTTGAACCCTTTCCAGCAGTGACTGTATGATTTTGAGATTCATCTTTTCACACTGAGGACAATTGATGGACTCAAACACAACTATTAAAAAAGGTTCAAACATTCACTGATGCTCCAGAAGGAAACACGATGCATTAAGAGTTGGGGGGTGAAAACTTTTTTAATTTAAAGATCAAGGTAAATTGTACTTAATTTGTCTTCCGGGAAACATGCAAGTATCTTCTTTTGCTTCCGAAGGGAAGTACTAAATGAAAAAAAAAATTTCAACAAAATAAGAAAAATTTGGACTTCTTCATCCTGTTCAAAAGTTTTCACCCCCCGGCTCTTAATGCATCGTGTTTCCTTCTGGAGCATCAGTGAATGTTTGAACCTTTTTTAATAGTTGAGTTTGAGTCCCTCAGTTGTCCTCAGTGTGAAAAGATGGATCTTAAAATCATACAGCCACTGCTGTAAAGGGTTCAAATATGCAAAAAATCCTTGAAAACTGAAGAATCTACAGGACATGGAGGATTTGTCTGAAGAACAGAGCTCAGTTTAACTGCTCAGAATAAACAAGGGACTCATGAACAACCATCACAAAACAAAAAAACTGTCGTAGATCATCCAGGTAACCACACACAGTATTAAGAATCAAGGGTTCCCAAACTTTTGAACGGAGATATTTTAATAAATTCAGCTACTTTTTTGTCTTGTGGATTATGTAAACATCTTTTATGTAAAATATCTTACTCAGGACAGTACTAAAAAAAAATAACATGCATTTTGTATGATCTCTCTTATTTTGATAAAATTATTCACATTTTCAGATTCTGCAAGGGGTTCCCAAACTTTCGCATGCCACTGTATATATATATATACACTATATTGCCAAAAGTATTGGGCCACTTCCATGGCCACAGGTGTATAAAATCAAGCACCTAGGCATGTAGACTGCTTCTACAAACATTTGTGAAAGAATGGGTCGCTCTCAGAAGCTCAGTGAATTCAAGCGTGGTACTGCGATAGGTTGCCACCTGTACAATAAGTCCATTCGTGAAATTTCCTCACTACTACATATTCCACGCTCAACTGTTAGTGGTATCATAACTAAGTGGAAACAATTGGGAACAACAGCAACTCAGCCACGAAGTGGTAGGCCACGCAAAATCACAGAGCGGGGTCAGCGCATGCTGAGGCGCACAGTGTGCAGAAGTCGCCAACTTTCTGCAGAGTCAATAGCTACAGACCTCCAAACTTCGTGTGGCCTTCAGATTAGCTCAAGAACAGTGCGTCGAGAGCTTCATGGAATGGGTTTCCATGGCCGAGCAGCTGCATCCAAGACTTACATCACCAAGTGCAATGCAAAGCGTTGAATGCAGTGGTGTAAAGCACACCGCCACTGGACTCTAGAGCAGTGGAGACGTGTTCTCTGGAGTGACAAATCACACTTCTCTGTCTGGCAATCCGATGGACGAGTCTGGGTTTGGCGGTTGCCAGGAGAACGGTACTTGCCTGACTGCATTGTGCCAAGTGTAAAGTTTGGTTCAAGGTCCATAAAGACATGGATGAGCGTGTTTGGTGTAGAGGAACTTAACTGGCCTGCACAGAGTCCTGACCTCAACCTGATAGAACACCTTTGGGATGAATTAGAGCGGAGACTGCGAGTCAGGCCTTCTCGACAACATCACTGCCTGACCTCACAAATGCGCTTCTAGAAGAATGGTCCAAAAATTCCCATAAACACACTCCTAAACCTTGTGGAAAGCCTTCCCAGAAGAGTTGAGGCTGTTATAGCTGCAAAGGGTGGGCCAACTCCATATTAAACCCTACGGATTAAGAATGGGATGTCATTAAAGTTCATGTGCACGTATATAGTGAGTGTGCATTATATATATATATATATGGGAGAGAGAGAGACTGATAGATAATTAAAATACTGTATGATAAAATAGAAAATATAACACTGAATTATATATAAATATTAAAATATACACTAGGATGACGGGTCTTTGAAAGCAGAGCAGTAGACTAAGGATATGAATGTTTTCCTCTTGGATAGAGTTGTAATTCAGCTGTGAGTCTATGAGGTCAGAGGGTTTGTTGTGAATCTCACTGCTGTGGTGATCATACTGTGCTGCTGTCCACCTCTCACTGTTTGCTAAACACACACTCACACACAATATGCTTACATTAAACTTCACTCGCCTCTTTTGAGGAATTTGAGATGGTACTGCACGTCTCAGCAAGATCAGCAACATGTCTCACTTCAAAGGTATAAAACATATCCTGTACTATTTACATGCAGTGGTCCAGAGCCGTGTCATATTTACACACACACACACAAGCCCACAGGTTTGTTTTTGTGAATTGTGGGGACATTCCATAGGTGTAATGGTTCTTCTACTGTACAAACCGTATTTTCTATCACCCTACACCAACCCTACACCTAAACCTACCCATCACAGAAAACTGTCACTGTTTTTCAACTTTTTTACTCTCTCAAAAAAAACTCATTCTGTATGATTTATAAGCCTTTTGAAAAATGGGGACATGGGGTAATGTCCTCATAAGTCACCATCTCCTTGTAATACCTATGTCATACCCATGTCATTATACAAATTTGTGTCCTGATATGTCACAAAAACACACGCACACGCACACACACACACACACACGCACACACAGGTTTGTTTTGCTATCTTAGTGAGGACACTGCATAGACGTCCATTGATTTTATATCAGGTCAATTATATTTTCTATCCCCCTACAGTACCCCTACTCCTAAACCTACCTAATCACAGAAACATGTGCACATCATTAGATTTAAATAAAAACCTCTTTTGGCTGCGATAAAACTAGTGAGGACCAGTCAATGTCCTCACTAGTGGGTTGTGAAGGCATTTCACAATATAAGTGAGGACATTTGGTCCTTACAAGTATAGTCAAAACAAGTGTACACACACACACGCACACACACACACACACACAGAGGAATCTTACTTCGCTTGCAGTCCTGAGCATGTTCTGGCAATAAAGTGATTGCTCAATAGTAAGATATCAAGAAATACAAGAGTGATTCCCAGGCATGATAACACATATGTAAGACACACAACATAATTTCATAATCACAATCTAAATCTATTTCTGTCATGACAACTCTCGGAGTGTTTAGGATGGTAATGGCTATAACAATGTTGATATGTTTGGTCTTGGCGGAACAGATATGCTATACTGCTGCTGCTTTTATTGCTGTCAATTGCTAACCAATCATCTGTGTCCTATAGATAATGATGTGATAACAAGTAGGTGAGTTAAAGGACCTATTAGCCTGCGCATTTAGAGTTTCATGACAGAACTTTGTATTCTTTCATTATCACTTTCATTTCTTGTCTCTCTCTCTTTATAACTGACTGAAACTGTCTTGATTCCACCAGAGAGGAAAAATGACTTAAATGAAAACAAACTACTGACTACTAAAGTTATCAAATCCTGTTGTACAGTCCTGTACAGTAATATAAAGCAGACAGAAAAAGGTAAAATCAATTAACAAGCAAAGTCATTTAGGATAAAAGAGGCCAAACGTGGGGGAAAATTCATGAGAAATTATCAAAAAAAAAAAACACTTTACAATAAGGTTCATTAGTTAAACATTAGTTAATGTATTAACTAACATGAACTAACCATGAGCAATACATTTGTTACTGTATTTACTAATCTTCGTTAACGTTAGTTAATAAAATACAGTTGTTCATTGTTTGTTCATGTTAGTTCACAGTGCATTAACTAATGTTAACAAGATTTTAATAATGCATAAGTAAATGTTGAAATTAACATTAACAAAGATAAATAAATGTTTTAGAAGTGCAGTTCATTATTAGTTCATGTTAAATAATGTAGTTAACTAATGTTAACTAATGAACCTTATTGTAAACTGTTACCGATTAAGATGAAAGGGTGGAAAACAACTATGTAAAAAAATTTGAGAAAAGATACATGAGACCAACTGGAAGTCTGCCAATTATCAAGCTAATTTTTGTGGGGAAAAATAAAATAAAATGCATTAAATAAAAATACTAGTACAGTATGTTAACCTCAACCGAACTTATTCAATTACATGACTCTGACTTCTATAATGATTATTTTAATGCAAATGCAATGTAAGCATCGTAACAAAATATGTAAATACATTATGATACTAAATGTATGTTAGTATAGGTCAGTTGTTCCTTAGCCTGAAAAAGGTTGAGGACCCCAGCTGCGATTAAACAAATAACACTGAAGGAGGATGGAATTAGAGTAGGAGTAAAGAGAGAGCAGGGAAAGTCTCAGGACCCTCTTCATCACTCTGAGGCCTCCAGACCCCAGCTGGAGCTGATTACAGCAAGACTTTCTCTGACACACACATAAGAGTCTATCTGATATTGAAACACAGGCATTGGAGTGTGTTTAGGTATTTCTGTGCTTTCTGAAAATCCTTTTTATTAATAAACTCCTTTAAAACATTTGGCAAAGCAAAATTGCCAGTTGTTGACTGCACACTTTGTAAAACCTTAAGAATATACTCAATTGTGTAAACAAGTATTTTATGCCCTACAAGTATTGTTTTTTTTTAAATCTGTAATATAACTTATTAATGTTACATTTGAATTTTCAAACCAATACTGAGTACCACTTAAGGCTGGAACACACTACATGACTTTTAATATCTGAACAGAGGACTAGGCATCATTGTGGCGACCAGGGCGGGCGAGAGCCGTGAGGGACCAGGCCTGGACTCTCTCGTCCTTCACTGTCGTCGCTCCTCCTTTCATGCCCCCGGAGCTCCTCCGTGAGAGACTTGAGGCCGGCGCGCCTCCCAGGTGGAGCTCATTATCTCTCGCGCCGTTCCCTCACGGCTCTCGCCCGCCCTGGTCGCCACAATCATATACTAAACGACAGAGGATCACACACTTCATCAGACTTTTCAGTGGTTCTGAACACAAGAAAAACAGAAATATGTGCCTTGTTGCTAGGAGATGCGTGACAAATAAAAAAACAATATGTGTTCTAAAATTAGCTCAAAATATAAAACATTTTCGATATTCTCAGAATTGACAAAATCAGAATCTGAAGCTAAAAAGCGTCTGTGCCCATCATACACTACGCAAATTCTGTGAAATCTGTCAACTCCAACTGGCCAAAATCTGTAGACTGCCTCTGACTTTCAGCAGCTATTCATGGCAAATCATGGCAAAAATCTGGGCAAAGGTTGTGTAGTGTATTCCAGCCTTAAAGAAAAACCAAACAAAACACAAGTGATAATTAGTTAAAGGATTAGTTCACCCAAAAATGAAAATTCTGTCATTAATTACTCTCATGTCGTTCACCAGTAAGACATTTGTTAATCCTCGGAACACAAATTAAGATGTTTTTGATAAAATCCAAAGGCTCAGTGAGGCCTGCATTGACAGCAAGATCATTTCCGTTTTTAATGCCCAGAAAGGTACTAAAAACATATTTAAAACAGTTCATGTGTCTACAGTGGTTCAACCTTAATATTATAAAGCAACGAGCATACTTTTTGTGCACCAAAAAAAAAAAAAAGACAACTTTATTCAACAATATCTAGTGATGGGCAATTTCAAAACACTGCTTCATGAAGCTTCGAAGCTTTACGAATCTTTTGTTTTGAATCAGTGGTTCGGAGCACGTATCAAACTGGCAAAGTCATGTGAACTATTGAAATTTTGAAACACTTATGACGTAAACGAAGCCTCGTTTACTGAAATCACGTGATTTTAGCTCTCCGAACCACTAATTCGAAACAAAAGATTTGTAAAGCTTCGAAGCTTCATGAAGCAGTGTGTTGAAATCACCCATTACTAGATATTGTTGAATAAAGTCGTTATTTTGTTTTTTTGGCACGCAAAAACCACTGTAGTCACATGAACTGTTTTAAATATGTTTTTAGTACCTTTCTGGGCATTGAAAAAGGAAATGATCTTGCTGGAAATGCAGGCCTCACTGAGCCTTTGGATTTCATCAAAAAATATCTTAATTTGTGTTCTGAAGATGAACGAAGGACTTACGGGTGTGGAACGACATGAGGGTGAGTACTTAATGACAGAATTTCCATTTTTGGGTGAACTAAACATTTAAGAAAACAAGTCCTCAATGAGATAAGAATTTTCTGTTATAGGAGAGATTTTCATGCATTTTTCCTTTTCCTATTAGCCTGTTCAAATCCTGAAGCAATTGGCCCAAAAGGACACTTCATTTTATTGATGGATAACTGAGTGAAACCACATTAACACATGTTGGCAATCACCCAACCTTGTTAAAGTCATTAAATTCTTTCTTTCTCTCTCTGCTCATACTCATCACTTTCCAGGAATCCCGACAGGACAGAAAATGACCCCACCTCTCTCTCTGGAAAGTGGTGATGTTTTAGACATCAGCTCATTGACTCTAAGGAAGTACCACACCCATCTCAGATGATAAGAAGTTGTTGCTCTTTTTTGGGGGGCTTTGCACAGTGTGTGTGGGGGTGGGTAGAGTGTGACTCTCTCACCCTATACTTGACAACCCCTCGCACTACATAACCACTGCACTCTTTCTTTGCACACTACTACACACACAGAAAAGTGCCCACAGACAAGTGCGTCTGACACAATGGCCTAATACACTGTATAAAGCTTTTTCCAGCCAAACCCAAATCCAGTGTGTGACTCCAGCATTCAGCGCAGTCCATCTGGAACTGATCCGCCAGCTTCTTATGTTCATAACGTGAGTGTGTGTAAGAGTGAAACAAAAACTGTGGATGGAGCAACCCACCACAACTCATCAAATACACACACCCATAACAGATTTTATGTTCTGTGAGTACAGTTATTGTTAGCACACGAAATGTAACATTTTAGCAATGTCCAGCGGGGCGAGAGAGAGCTTGTTCACATTGTGTGAGAGATTCGGGTCAAAATGTAACTGGGAATATTACAAAGAGTGACTCATAGATCTTATGAGTGAATATGAAAGTTGTGTGGTAATGTGCAAGAAAGTCACTGAGTATGTTTACATGCACAGTTATGAGGTACACCGTTTTTTACGTAGTCGAGATACAGTCTTCATATGTCTAAGTACATGACACAATGCTTAACCAAATATTTGAAGGAATGAATACACATTGCTTGTCGTCAGCTCTGTGTATCGGAGCAAGCGCGCAACACTGAGGCTAATTGTAGCATGATAAATGTGTACACATGATGGACAAAGTCAAACTACAGTTGCATTATCAAGGTCTGTTAGTTCAACTGCAGAAACGTTATAAAAACTTTCTTCGGGAGAACTTTGAAAAAACTTCGCAAAAACTATGATTTCTGACTGAAGCGTCAATATGATATTTTAAAGTCAAAATTAAGAGAAAATTGCGACCGACTTTTCTTCCTTATTGTGTCATGTATCAGAGTGAAGCGGCTTCTAGAAAAATAAAAAATGAAAAGTGGGAATTTATTGGATCGTTGGTTGGATAATTGCTGCTATCTTATGTGAGTGACAGGTTCCTGGAGCGGATAGCGTATTGTCCCGCCCTGTGCCGATGCACATCAAGGGGTCTTTCAAAGGGGGAGGGGAATTAATGTTTAATGTTTTTGATTAAAGATTATGACGGCACATTAATTAAAAAAATAATGTTGTACATGGATAATCAATTATATTAAAGTTCCCCTGTAGTCAATAATTTTATCCTTTAAAACTCATCTTTAATCACCAAAATTACATATTTAAACGATTTTTTTTCCTGTGAAAAAAATTCTTAATGCCTTAGAATAGCTTGAATGTAACTCTACACCCTTGCCTCATTTAATATACAAGGATCTATGAATATGATAATTAGCCCCGCCTATACTCATTCGCACAAGATCCACTCGGTCATCTTACTGAGGTAAACGCTGCACAATGGTATCGCTTTTTACAACGTCGGACACACAACGGTAATTAATATGATTTGCGTTTTGCTTGACTATGTTATCAAACAGCTAATAATGTGTTTTGTGTTACACAAACCATGTTCACATTCACGAGTCAGACAGCTGTCTTCTAACAATCAGTATCCTTAGAAACGCTTTGAACAACTCAGATTGTCAGTGGAGAAAGGCATATAGTTCATCATAACATAGTAATATTCATCATACACCCTATATCAACAGAAAAATATACCGGGATAACCTTCTTTTGAGACTCTTGCGCAGTCAGTTAATGATATGCTAAAGCCTGCCGGCATGTTGACATGATTGGTTACAAGGTAGTTTGTGACGTCAGAAACACCAGTGATTTCAAACTGCGGGTTTGAGACTGTCTTTGGTTCACTGCAGTTTTTAATAGAAAATATTCAGCAATGGTGTTGACTTAAGAATTTGCACATGGTTTGTCTTAAAGGATGTTAAAAACACCAGATAGACATATGAACAACATTAAAAACTTGATTTTCGCCACAGGGGGTCTTTAAACACTGCATTGTTCCATTAAAAAAAAGAAGAAGAAAAGAAAAGAATAGTCAATTTTGACTTGGTGACTTTAAAAAAGAAAAGACCAGTTATTGCTTTAATCCAGCTGAAGTGCATGTAAATGCACTTAGTAGTTGAACTGCATTTTAAAGAGATCTGCACTCACAGAAGGCTGGGAAGGAACACACTCACTCTGTTGTTTGGTCAGTGAGTCGTTACTTGCTGACTTCTACTATCACAGGGTCCAAACAAAAAAGTTTTGTTCTTGCAGCAGCTGAGCAGAATTCCCCACATCCCCCTCATTATGTCCCGTTCACTCCCTGTTTCCATCTGTGTCTCAAACCCTCCTACTTCTTCAGGCCTGACACCCTGTATAGCTGCTTTGTGACCAGAGCACTGTTCTGTTTTTAAATGTTGCTATAACTAACTAATAAACATTCTCTTTATTTTATATTTATTTTGTTATATAATTTATATTATTTTATAATGCTCTAGATCAATGCTATTCAGAAATCTCTGCTAGTCTGAGAGAAATGCAACGATTTCCTTTGCTGTCCCTCTCTTTCTTTCTTTTTTCCTTCTCTATCCCTCCCTGCCTTCCTCTCCTCCTTTCTGTCAAAAACAGATTTTATTTTTATCTGATTTTTTCTTGAGACTACCAGATTAGGCCCATGTTAGAACCCTAAGATAAACCACTGACAAAAACAATGTCCATTTCTCAACTATGACAGGAAGGGAGTCATTTGCAGGATTGCATGTCCCATAAGCCTTTGCTGAAGCTGACAGGCTGTTATCAAACCCTCCCTGGCTTGCACCTCTGGGAACAATGTTACTTCCTGTTGCATTTTCCTGTCTTCAAAAGAGGGAATTTAAGAAACCAAAGTGTCAAGCACAAACTGAAATTACATGGATGGTACAAATAGAGGCAAGTGTGATTCACCTGAATCTTTTCCTTACAACTTCTCAATTCCTCCTTCATCTTCTCCCTCTCCACCAGAAAACATTGTAACAGATCTGAAAAACAATATTTATCACATTATAAATAATACAAGTATTTGCTAAGCACACAATAAAGCAATAACCCACTAAAGGAAGTGTGTCACTTTAGGTTTACCGCAGTAGTAAAATCACCTCAAACAGCTTATTGTTTTTATAAAACCACAGCTACAGCAATATGATAAAAATTAATTAACTAAAATCTATAAGGGTATTATTAGTGGTTCTCAAGATGTTTTCTTCAGGCCCCAGGTTTTCCATTGGATATCAAATGGCAACCAAAAAAAGCAAATGAATCAATGAATGAATTAATAAGTGAATTAATTATTTAATGCACTCTGGCTACACTAGTTTTGTTCATGGTTTTCAAGAATGTCATGTAAGCTGTCCATGTTGGCCAATTGATTTGCCAACAACAAAAGATTTGAGAATTTGATGTATTCTCCTCCTTTGTATAAAACAAGCCAGTATAAATATGCATGCTTATATGGTTAACTGCATTTTATTATTTGCATTTTATATCCTCCTTGCTGTTCATGATCAGAATATACCAGCAACACCATTTGAGAACCACAGATTTACTGTATATAATACATCGAGAATGTACTATTATGTGTGGACAGTGTTGGGTGTAATGCATTACTAAGTAATTAATTACTGTAATTTAATTACTTTTCCATAGAAAAAAATAATGTAAGGGATTACAGGATTATTTTTTCTATAGAACAATTCTATATAACACAATAGTGGATTTAAAAAATAAAAATTTAACATCTAATGTTAAAATGTATGTTTGTAATCTAACCATCTCCCTTATACTTTGGTCATTATGCAATTTTATTTATTTGAAAGAATTAAAAGGGCAGTTTCATATCTATCCTTGTATTGTTAAACTGGTCGAGGTTGATATGGGATTTAGAAAGTAATTAGTAACAAGTAATGCAATACTTTTTAGAGAGAGCAATAGTACTGTAATATAATTACACTGTTGAAGATGTAATTACTAGCTAGTAATTAACTGCTTTTTTTAGAGTAACCCAATACTGTGCGCGAACAATTTCCTAAACATGTTTACGAGTGTATGCCGTTCATTTAAATATGTGCATGCTCTAATTTATGAATGAATCAGATGACATACTGACTGTCTGACTCACCATTCAGTATGTGTGTAGATTCTTCAGTGTTGTTGAGCTGCAGTGTGTTCAAACACTCCTGGAGGAGTTCTGCGTCCACTTCTGTGTCTCCATTGACACACACACCTGACGGATGAGATGCCAGACTAGGTGCTTGTGTTATCTCATGTTCCTTCTCAGCCTCTTTTGCAGGCCCTGTCCTGATGTCCAACAGCGAATCATTCTGATTGGTGGAGATGAGTGGTGGACTGAGAGCATCTTGAGCTGTTTCAGGGGTGGCTGTGCTTGTGCAGTTGGAAATGGACACCAGCTGAGTGGTTGGTGACAAAGTAGAAACAAGACTATATGGTGAGGTGGGAGGTGTTTCATACGTGTCCACAGTAGTGCCTGTAGAGAGACAGAGGTGGAGCTCTCAGAACCTTTTTAAATAAAACATTACCTGACATCAGAACTTGTGTGTGTAGATTAGTCTGTCACAGAAATGAAACGTTATACATGGGATGTTCAGAATGTGGTTAATATTCATGGTTTTAGGGGACTAGAAGACACTGCCTGGGTACAGAATTATGTGACTACCAAATACATCACAGATTTGACTACCAAGTACTGATTTTTTTGTCTCTCCATTTAGATAGAAGACACTACTACCACTGCTTTCCTAATCACATTTTTTCTTGTTTTCTAACAAAATATCTAAAGATCCTTTAAAAGAAAGATTCAAGAAAATAATTTTTGAAATAAATATATTTTTAAATATTAAATAAAATACAAAAAAAAATAAAAATAATAATCCTTTACAAATCCTTTATATAAGAAAAATATCCTTTATCCTTCTGCCCCCTTTTAAGAATATCGTTTTCCTTCTCAGTCAACTCTGTAAGAATTCTGTACATAATAACTAGATCTTGCATACATTTTTTTTTTGTTTTTATTTTCAAATTATATTGCGAGTCTGTGGAACAACTTTTGAAACAACAACATTGTATCTAATTCCTGTTATGTTGCAATAACAAAAGAAACATTTTTTATACTAAATTTGAAAATTTTGGCAAATATCAACTTAAATTTTTGTCAGTTCTTGTATAGCTTCAGAATACTTTTTATGACACTTTGTTTATGACACTTTAAGGGCTCGTTCACACAGAATATGTTTTTGCTTTGAAAATGCAAGACGCTGCAGTGGAATGGGGAAAAAACGCAAGGTCTCGAGATGCGTTTTTTAAGAGTTTAAATGATTTTAACTTGAGTGCCGCATTTTTAGAACGCAGTGTCATGCGTTAGACGCTGCAAAAGTATCGCATTGGAATGGAAAAATGCGTTCTGATGTGTGAACGACCTCTGATGTTGCTTTTACATAGGCTACTTTATGAAGCTTGAAAGCTCTAGTACATTATTATTAGAGGAACCAGCACACAATTCAAAATGTCTTCTTTTGTGCTCCATGGACTAAAGCGAATCATACAGTTTTGGAACGTATTGAGGGTGAGTATATGATTTTCTTTTTATGTGAATAATCATTTAAGAGAAATTTTAGTTTTCTAAAATAGGCAGGTTTCACAATTTGCTTTTTCTGAATACAAACCAACAGGAGCAGATTAGATTGAATGTGTGTGAGTGTGTGTGGGTGTTCTTCATTAAGAAGCCTTTCTCGTCTCCCTGGGTGGGAAAGGTTTGCTGATTCAGTAAGTCTGAGGGCTCTGGACACCACCAATAATAAGGAAGAATGCACAATACAGTATGCCAATAATGACTCTCTCTCTCTCTCTCTCTCTCTCTCTAATACATTTAATAACTGTCCTGCAGTTCTTTCTTTTACAATATCTGACAGTCACATGCCTGTATGCTTCACACACGCACTCTTTTCTTTATTCCTTATTTTTTTGTTTCTATATCTCTCTGTTCCTGCTGTTATTTTATCTCTTGTGAAAAATTCCTCTGTAGCTCCCTGGCATTGAGGGTTATTGCATCAGATCTCAATAAAACACCAGGCAATCCAAGTATTTGTGTATGTGTGTTTGTCAAAAACTAGTTACCTGAAGATCCATGTCGTTCTTTTCCAGAGTTATTCCCCATGTTACCAACAGCTTATTTCACTCTAGTGAAAGAGTAAAAAAAATATTTATACACATCATTTCTTTTCTTGGTTACACTTATTTCGATGGTCAACTTTAGTCATTCTACTAAAAATAAGTAACTTTGCAACTACATGTCAACTAACTCTCATTAGAGTATTAGTAGACTGTAGGCTGTTAGGTTAGGGTTAGGTGTTTGGGTTATATCAAAACTCAAAATATGCCACTCACATATCTAAAATAAATAAGATATTTTACAGTATTCAATTCAACTTGAAAACCATTATACAGTAGTAATCATAAACACTGTCTGTTTTCATAAAGGATACCAGTGTCCTTCCTCACAAAACTCATCAGCTAGCACAGCTGTATCATTGTTAGAATGTAAAATGGCTAAAATATCTCGATACAAGCATTTCAGTCAAATAAACCTTTAACCCGCAGGGGAAAAACCCTGATGTAGTTAGTCAGAATGTCTGTTAGGGGAGCATCAAAATGAAATGTAAGCAGATATTAAGCAGACATTTTACCAATACTCTAATGACTGGTAGTTGATATGTAGTTGCAGTTACTTATAGTTAGTAGAATGTCTAAAGTGGACCATCAAAATAAAGTGTTACCCTTTTCTTTAGCACCAATTCTCACACACATGCGTCCCATACATTCTTTATTTAATATCCAAATATCAGTGGTGCTGACACATGCATCAACTCAAAAGATATAACAAGATTGTGCGCTAGTATCTCCACTCATACTCCTCTTCCAGGTCTCTGAGATATTCAGAAAGCTCTCCAACTACTGGTAGGGCAATTTGAATGAGGTTTGTGGTAAAGTTTGCATGAAAATGCAAAAGGCCCATGGACAGCACTTGCTAAACTTGCACTGAGAAGCAAATTGATTAGGGAACAACACAAACTTGTTCCAGTGAGTGGGAGAGATAAGACACATAGGCTTGACTAGTGTTGTAGTACTCGAGAACGGTCTTAAGACCTTTTTTTGAAGGTCTTGGTCTTGGCCTTGTCTCGGTATCAGACTAAAAGGACTCTGGATTTATTTCAAGACCGGTCAAGACCACAATTGCTGTTGCATTGTCTGATTTCTTTGTTAACATCATTCATTTCATTGGATGTAAAACTTCCTACTTCAAATGCAATCAATAACTTATTTCTAATTTCATTTATTTTGTTACTGTTATGCCGGGTCAGAAATTGTGTCAAAAATGTCACCAAAATTAATACAAATGCCACAAAATTCAAGATATAATGGCAAAACAGTACTTGTATAAGATCCTGATATTAACATATAATATAATTAAGCAATATCAAAAGAAAGAGGGCTGATGTTTTACAAATGTTCAATAAACAAAATTTTATTTTTAAAACATTAATCTCAACATTATTTATGCATTTGTAATCGTACGAATTCAGATGCAACTTCTGTTCCACCTCTGCAGATGAATTTTGTTGTTAGTGATTTCAATTGATTGGTAATAGCTCTATATAGTGTCTTATTATTCTAACTGTAATTATTGATTAAAAATAAGACATTTTTAGGCAGTAAATGTGGATCTATCAGATGAATTTGAGAAAGGCTTGTCTGATCTTGACTCGGTCTGGACTTGCCTTGGTCTTGGTCTCGGTTTAGTTGGTCTTGAACACTAGGCTTGACAAACTTGTTTTTCAGATATATTCATAGTTTTCTACTCTATTTGGTCGTCATGTAATATCAGGACTGATAAATGGCAGTTTGGTTGGTCTCTAATGAACAGCACATAACAATGTTATTACACCACTGTATGTTTAACAAGTAAAAGTAAATTGTATTGTTTGCATAATTACTTTCTATAGGCATTCAATCTGAGGTGAACAATGAAGGATTTTGAACTAAGCAGTCAGAGACAACCAAAACATACATGGAAATAAAGTTGCCCACTTTGTTCACAAAGGAACATAAATTATAACAATTTTAATCATTATTAACAGTAGCTAGGCTAATACTAGGCTACTAAAAATAATAATAGCCTAATAATAACGTACAGTATTTTTAATGACTAATATTTTTGTAGTCTAATTAATTAATATTGTTGTAGTCTAATACAAAAAGAGAAAGAAAACGTTTAATAAATCATCGGTTTACCATTTCGATAATTTCTAATAGGCTAAAAACTGTTAACTCAGCCCGTGTTACAACACTATCCGGTCTCTCCTACTTTAAATAAGTTTAATGAACTAGCAACTTTAAAACAATATAATGAAGTACCTAATAATAACGACTTCAAACCAAGATAATAAAACAAGGAAATAACATGACTACACGGACAGAGAGCATCACTATAGGAGAAAAGGACCGCAAATCATTCTTATATAAAGTAAAAACATATAAAAACACCTATACGATAGTGAAAACAAGTATAATGAATCGTTTCTGTTGTTTACACACCTTATTGAAGATCTTGTGTTCACCAAGACTGACTTGGAAGTTTCACATGTTGTCGCTGGTCAAGTCGCACCTCTTCACGGACGAGAGCAGATCATGAGCACACTGCAGGATGTGACTATGAATCCCGGTTAAAAACTGTCCTTTTGCCCCCTCATGAGGACTGAGCAGTAGCCTACTACTGAAAACTGTCCTGAACTTTTGAAGGAGCGACACATCTCAAATAACATCCTGTGTAAACACCCTTCAGGTGACTGAGTTACTTCCATCAGGAGTCAATTCAATTCAATTCAATTCAAAATTGCTTTATTGGCATGACTGTAAATCATACAATATTGCCAAAGCATACATAAAACAATAATAAAAACATCTGTATAATAGAACAAAAAAAAATATAAAGTATTATAATGCTATCAAATATTATAACATAACTTAAACTTAAATTAATAGAACATAACACAATAGAACATGTCTGAACATTTGATACCACAGTGGTTAAACAAATATATACACACACACATTCTGAGGGTCACTGTGGTGGACGGTAGGGAAACACACTGAGGTCAGACACACACAGTACATACATTCACCTGCTGTCTCTCAGGCTGTGACACATCCACACGTATCTCGCAGCCAGCGCTGCTGTCCGTCCCTCTCCTAATATTAACTTTATTTGTTCTACTTCACTCATGGCTGTAAAGTTCTTTATTACATTACTGAATTTTGTGAAGTAGAGATCTCTAATTGATATGTATTTGTGGCAGTGAAGGAGGAAGTGCGTCTCTGTCTCGATCTCTCCTGTCCTGCAGTGAACACACACCCTTTGCTCTCTGGGTAACCAGCTCTTTCTGTGTCTGCCGGTCTCGATGGCTAGACTGTGCTCACTGAGCCTGCACTTGGTCAGGATCCGTCTCTGCTTTGTGTCTTTGACACTTTGGAGATATTCTTCTAATTCATAATTAGATTTTAGAGTTCGATAGAATTGTAATATACTTTGTGTTTTAGTTTCCTCGTCCCAATGTTCCAGATATGTATTTTTAGATTGTTTGAAGATTTGGTTTATTTTGATGTTTGGAGAAGCAGTGCTGGTCTGAGACTGGTTAGTGTTAGTAGAGTTAGTCAGGTTAGTAAGTCTCAGGACCAGCTGACTGAGGGGACTCTTTTCGGGGTTCAGTTCTTGGGTTTGTAATGCTTTAAAATGTAGCGATTCTGTGGGACTTGATTTTAGATGCATCCAGAATTTGAGGGATCTTTTTTGCATATTAATAATCAATGGGAATCGGCCTAATTCTGCCCTACATTCATTATTGGGTGTTCTTTGTAATTTTAGGATCATTTTGCAGAATTCTGTGTGTAGGGCTTCTGTTGGATGTCTGTCCCATCTAGTGTAGCTCTGATCACTGAGTGGACCCCAAACCTCACTTCCATACAGCGCAATGGGCTGAATCACACTATCAAAGATTTTACACCAGATTGGAATTGGTAAATCAATGTTTTGGAATCTTTTCTTGATGGCGTATAGAGCTCTTCGAGCTTTATCTTTGAGAGCATTCACTGCCATACTGAAACTCCCCGATGCAGTGATGATCAGACCGAGGTAAGTGTACTGCATCGTGTGTTCTAGGGCGGTGCTGCCTAGACTGAACTGGTATCTGTGTTCCTGGCATCTGGGCTTTTTCTGGAAGACCATAATTTTGGTCTTCTTGAGGTTTACTGCCAGGGCCCAGTTCTGGCAGTAGTCGTCCAGCAGGTCCAGGTGCTGCTGTAGTCCCTGTGCAGTGGGTGACAGCAGCACCAGATCATCTGCATACAGCAAGAGCTTGATGTTCTTGTCTTGTATGGTGAGTCCGGGAGCTGTAGACCGTTCCAACCGCACCGCTAGTTCATTAATGTAAATGTTGAACAGCGTTGGGCTCAGGCTACAGCCCTGCCGAACTCCTGTCTTCTGGGTGAAGAATTCTGTATGTTTGTTGCCAATTCGTATTGCACATTTGTTGTTCGAATACATTGATTTAATAATCTCATAAGCTTTACCCCCTACACAGCTTTGTAAAAGTTTGTAATATAATTCGTCGTGCCAAATAGAATCAAATGCTTTTTTGAAATCGACAAAGCATGCAAATATTTTTCCGTTTTTGATCTGTTTTACGTGTTTATTGATTTGGGTGTGTAGGGTGTAAATGTGGTCGGTTGTTCTGTGATTTGGAAGGAAGCCAATCTGACTCGGACTCAGGACATTGTGTTCGGTAAGGAAGTTTACAATTCTATTGTTTAAAATACTGCTAAATAACTTCCCCAGATTACTGCTCACACAAATGCCTCTGAAATTATTAGGGTCCAATTTATTCCCACTCTTATGAATTGGGGTAATAAGTCCTTGGCTCCAGATGTCAGGAAAACAGCCTGAACTAAGTACAATGTTGAATAATTTGAGGACAGCCGTCTGCAGCTCAGGTGTGCTGTGTTTCAGCCTTTCACCCAGAATGCAGTCAGCACCACAAGATTTCTTACATTTTTGGCTTTTGAGTTTGTTTGTCAATTCTTCATGTGTATTTGGGAAGTCGAGTGGATTTTGATTATTTTTAATAGTGTCTTCATAAGTTTGTAGATTTTGGTTGATCAGATTATAATTGTCATTGAGTTGTTTTGGTGGGATTTCTTTATATACATTTTCAAAATGTTCTGTCCAGATTTCTCCATCTTGTATTGGTAAGTCTTGTGGTTTTGTTGTGCTCAGATTATTCCACATATCCCAGAACTGATTCTGATTTATTGACTGTTCTATCTCCTGTAAACTTTTGGTCAGATGGTGTTGCTTTTTCACTCTAATTGTGTCTTTGTTTATTGTTAGAGTCACGTGCGAGTACATTCCCCTCATTAACATCATCACTATTAAGGGTTTATGTTTAGTCCGAGTTGTGATTTATAGATCTTAACGAATGGGCAGCCTGTCAGTTTACCATAACCTCTGACCTGATCCTAATTTAAAGGCTTACCTTGAGCACTGAGCAACAGATTGTTTAGCTTATCTGACCTACTGAACTGTAGTGATACTGTAATGACTGCAAGGCAATAAGCCACAACAAGTCACAATAAAAAAACTAGACCATAAAAGTCAATGGCTTTTAAATAAAAAGGCTAAGAAAAATTCAGTTAGTTCTTTATTTGCTTAAAATGTAAATACATACACAATATTTTGCATTTCTTAGACACTGTTATCAGAACGCTTTACAATACTGCCATATAAAAACAGCTAAAATAAGCTTTTAAAAAGATTATACATAAAACTTATACATAAAACTTACCAGAACAATCATACCAATTGTGTGCATTTAGTTTCATTTTGTGTGCTGTATACAGTACTGTTTTAATGCCATGTTATCTATATAGAACAGATTAACCAGCTTCTGGCTGTATGTTTATATCTCATTAACAAGCCCTAGTAAATAAACACAGTGACCTAATCTTCAGGAAATGATTTAGCTTAGGAAACATGGCTGTCATAGTGGGTGATATTGTGACTGTAAATACATTTCTAGACCAGTAATCAGGATGTCATTGACAGACATGTGTAAATTATGACTAGTATGTGGGCTTGATTCAGCATATTAAAATTCAATGGAATTCACAATGTTGCTCGACCAGTGACAACGCCCAAGCATGACATCATATCAAATGCCTGTATATTTACACAAAACAAAATTCAAGTAATTTTCACAAACATGTCAATTCAATGTATGACCAACAGTTATTCATTAATACAGATCTGCTGAATCATTTGTGCAACAACCTCATAAATAAACACAAACTAATCAGGACAAACCGACTTCCTTGTACAAAGGCACTTTCCAAATCACTACCGACTAAATTATTGACCAATGCTCCATTTTTACACAGTAAGACCTTGTATGGCTCAAGTTTTTTCTTTACATGGCAGATGATGTCTTCACAGACTGCTCAGTGCCACCTATGTTTTTGATTGTTTGATCCTGTACATCTTTTTTGATGGATGCCATGGCAGCATTGGCTGGAGCCAGACGGGCTCGGGCTGACGGGGATCCTGGACTCTCAACTTTAATGGCAGGTTTGGACATCCAATGAAGGATGCGCGTGGAGGGACGGTGGTGAATAGTGAGTTGACGAGAGCTGTATCCGGACATTGCAAACCCCAAAGCACCAAGAACAACAGCCACCTTCGACACTACAAGATCGTGAGCCCTGTAGGTCACAGTCTGCACTGCTGACGTCTGAAAGAGAGTGCAAATATATCATTATATTTTGTGATGAACTGACAAACATCAACTTTCAGGTCAAGTTTAATTAGGAGCACCTCAACCTGCATGACTGAACAATGACTCTTTTCTTTTGGCTATGAAACATTAAATGTTTAAACAATGGCCGAATACACTTGTAAATCATAATAATTCTATAACGACTGGATTGTGCTGAAAACGGTTTGTAATTACATGAAACAGTTCTCTAATGTAATGTTATCTCTTAATTTGAGATGTGGAATTCTTGAATTCTAGAAAACAATTATTCACCACTACATCAATATCCAATCAGCTTTATGTACTGCAGTTATGCCCCAGTTCAGGTGTAAATACACATATTATACATATACACAACTATAAACATTTACAGATGATTAATTCAGACTGTCATTTTAATGAGTTTTTTATCCATAACCTGCACATCCAGACAGATTCTTTTACTTACCTGCAAGTACCGGATGTATCCTGAAGTTGGACGTGGGAGACCAAAAAACATGCCGAGTTTGTCACTAGGCCTCGAAGAGCTGTTTGTGACCAGGACTACCTCTTGCTATGGTTCCTTGATTCTTTCCTTTCTGACAGAGAGGCTTCACAGGGGACAGAGCTCACTCAGGTAGGAGTGGACGTCTATCACGTCTTCCTGTGATCATAGCTTATATAGACAGTCACCGTCTGTCTGTCTGTCTCTCAATGAGATTACCAAAAGAGGCTAGTGTGCACTTAGACAGGCAAGCTATGACGACAGCTGCGACAGTAAGCGACGTGAGGTTAAGTTGTTGCGAAGGACGACATCCTTGTAAAGCTTGGCATGTGTGAATCCGGAAAGGGATATAAAGTCTACTGACACAGGTCAGAGGCGACCAAGTTATCAGAACATAACAAAATGAAACGGCAAAAAAAAAAAAATTTAAAATAAAAAAAATATATACCAACCGATCAGATGGTATTACCATGGTATATACACCANCTATCACGTCTTCCTGTGATCATAGCTTATATAGACAGTCACCGTCTGTCTGTCTGTCTCTCAATGAGATTACCAAAAGAGGCTAGTGTGCACTTAGACAGGCAAGCTATGACGACAGCTGCGACAGTAAGCGACGTGAGGTTAAGTTGTTGCGAAGGACGACATCCTTGTAAAGCTTGGCATGTGTGAATCCGGAAAGGGATATAAAGTCTACTGACACAGGTCAGAGGCAACCAAGTTATCAGAACATAACAAAATGAAACGGCAAAAAAAAAATAAAAAAAAATAAAAAAAATATATACCAACCGATCAGATGGTATTACCATGGTATATACACCAAGAATGTATTACTATAGTGCAGACAAAAGTACTATAGGTAACTCCATGCTAGTTTTTGTAGTCAAAACTACTTTTGTAGTCATTTGATAAGGCATCAACCTTTCTAAGAAGTCAGAAGTCAAACTCTTCCAGTATATTTGAAGTAAATTTGCACTGTTAAAAGGTTTGGAGTCAGATTTTTTAATGTTTTCGAAATAAGTTTCTTATGCTTTCCAAGGCTGCATTTATTTGATCAAAAATCCATTAAAAACAGTAATACCGTTAAATATTATTACAATTTAAGATAACTGTTTTATTCTATTTTAAAATGTAATTTATTCCTGTGATGACTAACTGAATTTTCAGCATTCATTACTCCAGCCTTTGTTTCACAAAATCACTCAGAAATCACTCTAATATGCTGATTTGCTGTTAAAGAAACATTTTTATTGCTATCAATGTTGATAGTGATATGTTTTTTATATTTTTTTATATTATAATATGATATATTTTAAATATTTGTTATTTTTATATTTTTATATTAATATAAAAATATTTTTTCTTAATATTTTTATGGGAACTTAATTTTTTCAGGATTCTTTGATGAACAGAACGTTAAAAAGCATTTACTTGAAACAATTTTTTTGTAACTAACAGTGTAGAAGTTTTACTGTTACTTTTGATACATTTAATGATTGATTGATTAATAAACGTTATTTCTTTAAAAAACTCTTACTGACCCCAAACTTTTGAATAGCAGTGTAGATTCTAGAAACAAAATCAGTATGTTGTGGCCATTTCGTCTCACTTATTCACCTAGTTAAATATCTGTTTGTTGCTACACTGCAAAATGAACCTGTCTGGAGTTTCGCCTCAGAGTAGAGAACATAATAAACTGGGGACAGCAGAATATTGTCTTTCCCAACACAGTACTATAGACCCTTCAGCCACACAATGTTTGATCAGTCTGTGAGCTGAGGGCCTCACTGGGGACTGACAATTCTTGTGCTTTATGAGGACCTGTTAAACAAACAGACCCTCACTCAGTGGCAGATCATTTAGTATGTTTAAATTAAATTGGTTTTCTGAACATTTATGACATTTATGATTTGCTCCACCTCTTTGCAGGACTGCTTTTCATCTTTTGATTGATCCATATGATATATATGATACCAATAAACTGCTTTTAAAAGCTGCAGTGAGCCTTTAGTGTGATGATATGCTGGGTTTAGTGCTAAAACAAGATGATTAGCAATTTTATTTTGTTCCTTTCAGCTGCCATAGTTCCACCATCACACCTGCTGTGTCGTCCGCCCCATATTCCAGCTGGTGTAAGAAAACATTTCTCAGAGAAACAGGAGGGTTATTATTTCTAAACACTGTAATCTAATGGGCAGCAATAAAAAAAAATTCTTCTCTGTCTGAGCAAACCCAGATCCATGTGATCCTATAACGTCATCAAAGCCTATGTTGTGGGTTGCCTTGCGTACCTCAGATAAGCACAAACACACGCAGGGCAGTCTAGAGTTGCTTGTTTAGCTAAAGTCATCCTTCCTTGACGTCATGGATAAGCCACTGGATCAGTTTAAATGGATCTTTGTATGTAGTGCACTGCACTTAATGCAGGTAGGTATATATCAAACAATCACTGGAAACAAGGACACATTTGTTTTTTCTCTCATGAATTTAAACTTTAATAAATATCTTTATAGCTGCACTAAGAGATATGTTTATAGTCACACAGATAGTCACAGTGGCTTGTCACATTGATGGCCCAAAAAAAAACATAAATGAGGCTCTGTATTGGGGAAATTAGCAATCTAGTGCATAAAAAGCTTAAATGTCATGATCTAAAGATCTCAGATCAGTGAAGGGCTGCTAATGTTCTGATGTTAAGGTAATTAGCTGCTAAGAGGCTAAACCACAGACTCCTCATAATGAGCTGTGGAGGGTGATCCAGTGTCATGGTCACTAACAATACTCTAGTGTTTGGACTGCAGAAACATACTGTCTGGAACAACACATCAAAGTGTGTTGGTGCCCTATGATGAAAGAACAAGCAGCAGAAAATGTGTAAAAAATATATTTTTCATAAGTAATTATTAATGTGAATGCAAGATAAACCAGAATATCATTCTGGGTCTTCAAAAGGAATCCAAATTGTTGCTGCTGCTGTTTGATCCTGAGTTTCTTGAACTCCTTGACTATAAAACAGCTTGACTGAAGATCCCTTTTATAATGAGATATTACAAACAGACACCTGCTGGTTATTCACAGCCGTTTTCCTCTTAAGCTCTGAATCTGGGGGCATCATGTCTTCTGCTCTCTCTGTATGGGCAGAATCTCTGTCAGCCAGTACTCAATAAGAGTGCATACCACTGAAACCTCATCTGTAAAACAAGAAAGAGAAAGATCAGTTAAATATAACACTTAGCCATATTTATGCGTGTGCTTATGTTTGCTAAGGTATCACGTAATTTATGTTTCCTACTGTCTGGATTGGGTTGATATTTTGGCCAGAGATGAAAAAATAAGGGCTAAATAAAAATAAAAATTACCGCTTTATTAAAATGCACCATTGCATCTGCATTTCCATACAATTTTTAGTTATTAGAACATCTGAGGGAAATCACACTGCTGCAGTAACAGAGTAACAGGGTCAATGACCTGCTGCAACTACTGGTGGAAATAATGGTGTATGGGAAAGAAAAAAAAATGGATAAATGTTATGTTCTGTGGTTGTCGTGGAAACGGAGGCTAAGTTTAGGAGTCACCATGGACACCTGCATGGAATTTAGTGAATCCGCTGGGTGCCTGTAGCTCCTCAGTAAATCACTGATCATCTTATTAAGGTCTAATCTGTTTTTACAAACACACATTCATGAAAAGTCATGCTAGAAAAAACACTATGGGCACAAATATTATTGTTGTTTTTTGAGGTATATAAGTCATAAGTTTCCTAGGAAGCACATTGTATGCTGCGGCTTTTTCTTGAGCGATACTTTGACTATGTTGAGAATTGAACACTAGTTTACTAATTACTGAATGTTGCACAATATACATTGTACACTGCATAGTGAAAAGCATTATTCAACTATAAACATTTGAAACAGTAGTATGCTATGTTGTCGTCACATGACCTTCTTTAAGTGAGTGGCATCCATTTAATGTCATGCAAATAAAGACAAAAATATATTTAAAAAAAATATACATCTACCATTCAAAACTTTGGGGTTGGCATTTATTTGATCTAAAATACAATAAAAACAGTATTATTCTGAAACACTATTTAAAATAACTGTTGTCTATATTTTAAAATGTAATTTATTCCTCTGAAGGAAGGTTCACAATTCATCTGACCATTTTTCAACAATATAAATGTTTTTACTTTCACATTTTATCACTTTAATGCATCCTTGTAGAATAAAAGTATTAATTAAAAATATATATATTAGTGACCCCAAACTTTTGAATAATATTACCTTTTAGTTCAGTGTCTTATAAAAAATGTCTTTTGGCAGTGAAATCATATAATGAGTAAAGGAAGACATGTTAAAAAATTTATTAATTCTAATATTACAATCTCTTAATAGTATTTTATTGTTTGCAACTATTACAATAAAACAAAAAACACACATGCTTGCTGTTCAGACATGGGAGGTCCAAGCGCCCTCACTCACCTGCAGGCAATATGCTTGTGTCCATGAATTCTTGCAGCTGTGATTTTAACTGCTCTTCATTATTCACCAGTACAGCCCTGAGTCCACACAGCCTGGAGATCTCCGCAGGGGGCAGCGTCCCACCTGAGAGACGAGAGAATAGATCCTCAGCTGCAGGGAGGAAGAGAGAAGGGCCGCTTTCTTTANTAAATATATTTATAAATATATATATATACACATTATATATATTTATATACATACACACACACACACACACACACAGTAGTCAACATTTGAAGTTGTCCTAAAACCTTCTTCTTAGGACAACTTTGATGAACGTTTTTGATCCAATTAAAATGTTGTCTAACACTGTATGACTAACTACTATACATATATATATAAAGTTGTGCTAAAAATTATTCATACCCTTAGTAAATATGACCAAAGAAGGCTGTGAAAATAAATCTGCATCGTTAATCATTTTTATTTTTTATTTTAAAAATCTACAAAAATCCAACCGTATATTGGAGAATAAGAATTTTAAATGGGGGGAAAATCTCATTATGAAATAAATGTTTTTCTCTAATACACATTGCTCACAAATAATCATACTCTTTTATTCAATACTTTTTGCAACCTCCTTTTGCCAAGATAACAGCTCTGAGTCTTCTTCTATAATGCCTGATGAGTTTGGAGAACACCTGACAAGAGATCAGAGACCATTCCTTCATGCAGAATCTCTCCAGATCCTTCAGATTCCCAGCTCCATGTTGGTGGTGCTTCTCTTCAGTTCACTCCACTCATTTTCTATAGGGTTCAGGTCAGGGAACTGGGATGGTCATGGCAGAAGCTTGGTTTTGTGCTCAGTGACCCATTTTTGTGTTGATTTTGATGTTTGTTTTAGATCATTGTCCTGTTGGAAGATCCAAACATGGCCCATTATATGACTTCTAACAGGGACAGTCAGGTTTAGATTTTTTTATCTGTTGGTATTTGATAGAATCCATTATTCCACGTATCTGAACAAGATGTCCAGGCTAGCATAAAAATAGGCCCACAACATTAAAGATACAACAGTATATTTCATTGTACACATGGGGTACTTTTTACCCCTGTGTGCACCAAACCCATCTTAAGTGTTTGCTGCTAAAAAAGCTAAGTTTTTGTTTCATCTGATCAACACAAATATGGGTCACTGAGCACAAAACCAAGCTTCTGCCATGGTCGTCCCAGTCCCCTGACCTGAACCCTATAGAAAATGAGTGGAGTGAACTGAAGAGAAGAAGCACCAACATGGAGCTGGGAATCTGAAGGATCTGGAGAGATTCTGCATGAAGGAATGGTCTCTGATCTCTTGTCAGGTGTTCTCCAAACTCATCAGGCATTATAGGTGAAGACTCAGAGCTGTTATCTTGGGAAAAGGAGGTTGCAAAAAGTATTGAATAAAAGGGTATGATTAATTGTGAGAAATGTGTATTAGACAAAAACATTTCTCTCATAATGAGATTTTCCCCCCATTTAAAATTATTATTCTCTAATAAAAGGTTGGATTTTTGTATATTTTTAAAATAAAAGATCAAAATGATTAACGATGCAGATTTATTTTCACAGCCTTCTTTGGTCATAATTACTAAGAGTATGAATAATTTTTAGCACAACTGTATATTATATATATAACCAGAGTAGTGTGGTTATATGACATCACTTTGTAGGCTAAAACACGGAAACGAGTGAGCATTTTAGCACTTCCGGTTCCGTCATCCCGAAGTTAATGGTTATTTTTTTAATAGGATGTTGGTAAAATAGCTGAAATAAGGTCTGTGGTTAACACAAGCTCAAGACAGTTTTACATTTTATTCTACGACATAAAATACATCAGTATTACCCCACTTATGATTTTTTTTAAGCTGTTACGCGTCTTGAAAAAGGCGGTTGCTAACAAGTGGCTAAATGGGACTACAGAGGATGTAGGGGAGTTTAATCTTCATCATGCCGAACAGGTAAACACAGTCAGCTTTTACAGCCTCGTTATGCTTATAATTGTTCTCTTATAAACTAGTCTAACTCAAATTTTCTGGGAAAATGTTTTTAGATAAAAACTGTAAGAGTTGTCGGAAGCTTAGTTGTGGTGATATTAAAGTTGTGAGACTGCGGTGTAGTTCATCTTAAGCTTTTTATTTCTGGCAACTGTATTTGGGCTTCAAAATTGATAAAAGTTGTGCTCATCTGTGAAAATGATCTTGATGAACAAAATGTGTAAGTATCATAAAATGTTGTTGATCACATAGCTTGTTTTTTGTGATAATCCAAAAGCCTATGGAGAAATTCAATTGGGTTTTTGTCAAGGGAACCAGTGTGATGCTAAGTGCTGATTGGCCTACAAAGTGACATCGTACCTGCACCCACTCTATACTTCCATTCAGCAATGATGAATTAAATTGACAATAAAGACTTTTACATAGTTAAGAATATTTATATCTCAAATAAATGCTGTTCTTTTGAACTTTCTATTTATTAAAGAATCAAAAACCAACTGAGCATATTAGAATGATTTTGGAAGGATCATGTGTCACTGAAGAGTAATGGCTGTTGTTTGAGCTTTGCCATCACAGAAATAAACTACATTTATTTACATTGTAATAATATTTCACAATTTTATTGCTGTTTTTACTTTATTTTTGATCAAATAGAAGTAGAAAATATAGAAAAAAAAGTGATAAAAGTATACAGTAAAATGCATTACCAGAGGACTTGTGATCAGAGAGGTAGATCTCCTGTGTGGTACGAAGTAAGTCGAGCACCTCCTCTAAATTTCCATGTCCACTCTGTGCATATGTGAATTCAACAGCTCTCACATGAGGCACCAGTCCAAGAGCGACGAGTTTCTCTTTGTGACGTTTCTTCTTCATCTTCCTCTTTCTGTTCTTGCTGAGCCTCTCTGTGCTCAGTGAGCTTCCAGCCTGCCCTTCATTGCTGGCATGTACAGCATATGTCTGTCCCTGTACAGCGCCCTCTGCTGGAGGGGTGGATACCCTGGCTGTAGCAATGAGAGACACTTTTTTCTTTCTCCTCCTTTTCCTCTTATGTATCTCATGGTCATCTGTGTCTGAAAGATCCAAAAATGGCTCATTGGTGAGGAGGATTATGGACTTTCTCACAGTATAATTATTACAATGTAGTTGTAAAGCATCAGGCTCCATTCTCTGTAGAAAGAGGTTTAAGGTGGCCGATTTGTCATAAACGGATTTAAATAAATTCACTATAACAACTGAATGACATCATTTACAGCCTCCTTACATTTACATTTATGCTCTTAGTAGACTCTTTCAAAGCATCCTAGAAGAAATGTGCACATACTGTATAAGAGGCAATTACCAGAGTGGATAGCGTGCAGACACAAACACACACACCCCCCTTTGCCCTTTCAGTAGTTTTCTGCAGGCTTTTCAAGCTCCTTAGGACTATACAAACACATGGAGTTGTGCGGAGCTATTGATTTTTTTCATCTGTATTCAGAGCAGAGAAACTTACCGCACATCTGAGCGACACACCGCAGGAAGCAAAGATTCAGCTCCTCAGCATACAACACATACAATGAGACCAGTTTGCAATACATGAGGGATGAGAAAAGGCCTCAATAACATGGACAGGGTGTGTGTGTGTTTGTGAGAGAGAGGCTTGTGAACGAAGTTATTGCTGCTCTGCAGGTCTATTGAGGTCTATTCAGATCAATAGCAACAAAAAGACAGTAGGAGGAGGAAATCTACAGAGCTTTTTAGTGAAAGAGAAGAGAAGTACAACATGCACACCAAGCCACTAAGTGCTTGGTTTTGTCATTAAATATTTTGGGTGTCATTCAAATTCGATGTCATACAGTACAAGAACAAATATCCAAAAAGGATTACAACAGACTCATTTTGTTAAACCCTTGATTTGGCTTGTCCTGCCCATATAAATGCCACAATGAAATATCATAAATGATCAGGGCAAAGCAAATATCTCAAATAGTCTGATTCCTTTTGGTTCTGTGATTTATGTGCGAATTAAACATTTTGTGTGTTTGTCTATATGAAAATTCAAAACGGTTTTCCTGACTAATAGAGATATTATTTCTGAGTTATTTATTTATTTATTTATTTATCCTGGGTGCTGTGGCTAATACACTCCACTGAATCAAATGATTTGATCATTTGGATCCACAACAGGAGTGGCAGAATTAATATAAACACACAATTGATTAGTCAACAGTAAAATATCAAACAGGATATCAAGATAGATCTGTATACTGGCAAATATAATCTGCAGTGACTAATAACTAGTCAGGATTATTTGCAGGGATTACTAGGATCACTTCACCAAAACTAGTGGTATCCATTTTCAACTGGAGAAATCAAACAAAAAAGAAAAGAGATGACCTAAGAGGTGTGTCATTAATCAGAATGAACAAGGTTGTCTCACCGACTGGACTGTTCTCAGAGTCAATGGATTCTGGATTGGACATTGTGACAGGATCATTTCCACTAGTGATCAGGTAGCCTTCAGGAGGAGGAAGCACAGTGTAGAGCTTTTTGCCTTGTACAGATGTACTTTTCACATTACCTAAAAAAGGGAGAGAAGGAAAGGGCGGATGAGCAGTCAAGTCCCTTATTAGTGCCACATGCTTTTTGAGATATTACCTTTATTGCAGTGTGTTATATATATAGCAGTTTTTGAATGTAAAAGGTCTGCAGTGTTTCAAAGATTAAAGTGCACGAGAAATGCAGTTATTGTCTCCAAAAAGAAAGAACCGATTCTGAACTGCCTGAAACAAGTCGTCAGCAATTCCAGTCTTATTTCCTGCACAAACCTATGTAGGTTTGTAACAAATTTTGCATAATGTCAGCCTGTAGTCTTCATTGGATGCCCGCAAACAATGTCTACTTTAACCCACCCTCAAACACTGCAGTTGTAGCTGAGGCCCAGAAGAGTTTGGTTTGTGTTGTCGGCATTTTGGGAAGAACATGTTTTCTGCGCTGCGAAAGCAAATCCACTTTGCATGAACTTCCAAAGATGAGGATTCAAGCTTGAAAAGATATGGTAAAACAATACAATTTTTACTGTGTATCACTGTGTGTACAAGTGCTGAGGAAGCCTTCGGAGTTGAAATTTAAATATAGTTTTGTTTCTGACATGCGCTTTAAGCGGTAGACCAATCATAACAGATTGGGACATCTGACCAATCAGAGCAGAGTTGGCTCTTGGAAAGGCGTGGCTTAAAAAGACAATACTTTATCCTACCATTTCAGGCAATGTGATAACAGAGGTGATGCTGCAATGTAGATTATGAGAAATTAAGGTGTTATTTGACCTTAGATTCATGTAAACCTATTGCAGACCTCCAAAACAAAATGAGGAACTTTTAAATTAGCATAATAGGACGCTTTAAAACTTAAACATGAAGCAAACTCTGACCTGACTTTTTGGTTGGGATGGACTGAGGTCTTTCTACAGGTGGCACAGGTGTGCTCTGCTCCTGGGGAACATGTTGCAGCACACTCTGCTTTTGGGCTGCAGAATACAATCTTTGCAGGACCTTGGACTGGAATACTAATACACACACACACACACACACACACACACGTGTCAACAATGAAACACGTACAGAGCACAAGGTTCTGTAACACATGGGCAGAGTCATACATTTTTACTCAATGCTCTCTTCTTACCTTCTTTTCTGACAGACATATCAGTGGCTGAGAATCATGATGACCTTTTCTTCCTCAATCGTACACAAAATTACACTCCATTACTATAATAACAAAACACTCTTCTAATAGGTGTAAACTGTATAAGTTAGTGGATGGTAAGGCGTCTAAGTTTGGAATATTTTACATATTTAATCCGAAACCAGTATTTAACATGTAGCACATACAAAAATGAGCTGGAAAATCAGAAAACTGCAAAGAAAATACCGTCATGCTGCCACAATGCATTGTCGTATTTCCGACCTCATCATGATGGCGTCTGAGCGTGCAGCGTCCTGAACTGCGCCATCCAGCGGCGTGGACAAGCGCTACATCACCTCCAGGGGACCGCCGCATCTTCACCCGCGGGGCGGCGACTGAGCACATGCACTCTCAAAACTTCGCTGCCATCCTCACCATGTAGCCGCAAGCTCAAGGAATACCTATAATGTCAGCGTGGAAGAAGGTACGTTCAACAATTTGTGCATGCTTGTTTCTTGAAAGGTGCAGAAGAAAACAAAAAGTCTACTCTACTCTCACGAGCTTGTGTGCGGCGGCGCGCGGGATGCAGAGCTCAGCATTACATCACTCACCTGCCGAGAGAAGGCGTGACATTTTCACCTGTCGGATTCAATTAATATTTTGAACATTTGTTTAGCTAGGTTTGTCATCAATTTAATTTAGCCTTTTTAAAAAATGTTACCCAAAATTATACAAGTTTGCTCAGAGTGTTCATTCATAAATACTGATCATGACTTGTAAACAACTTCTTACCTAACTGGGTGTGGGTCAACTGGAGTGCATTTTTTAAAACTTGCTAATAATACATTCTTGCTATGCATGCAAGCTTTAGCATGTATACCTCAAAGAACATTTTCTAGTGTAGACTGACATGTAAACATGCACTTTATAGTCACCCAATATTACGTTACATCCACCTATAAGCTAGACGTCTGAGAATCGGTAATTGAAACATTTACATTGATTTAACACTAATCTGAATATTGTGGGTGACAGAGGGACATCCCCTTTCCTAATGATGGAAGACATGAAGTTGTAAATAGACACTTTATCAGTATATATTGGTTATTGAGCGATATTATATATCTTCTTTTTAATTTTTTGAATCACATTATGTTGGATGTTTAATTGTACATGCAGATTTACGTTATTTTTATTTTTAGATTACCTTTGCCATCATCTAACACTCACTTAAAGGCACAATATGTAATATTTTTAGATTAAAATATTCCGAAAACCACTAGAACAATGTAATATATTTTGTTGACTTGTGTACTTACATTATCCCAAACGTTTCCAACAATGTTTAAATCCAGAGAAATCTGCAATTTTAACCAGGACACGGACCGTGTCATTGCATCGCCTGTCAATGACATCAAATCCGCGTTACCCTCGATTTCCAGTTTTACTAATATCAATCTAGATTACTGCCAAAAGCAACTACTTTCAACATTCAACACACTCAAATGTATTTAGTATGATTGTTTTAACCATGTAAAACCCCACTAACCATGTAAAACCCCACTACGCAACGAAAAGAGCAGCTGACTGCAGCATAAGCATAATAAAAGCTCCGCTGGACTCGAGATTGGTGTGTATCGCAGGTGTCTTTCATTAACATTCGCTCCAGCGGCCCTGTTCTGCTCCCACGGCTCTCGTCCTGCCCTGCTTCATACCACCGGAATGTTAATAAAACTTAAATACATTAGCTCATCCATGAACATGATTTTTGTCCGTCAGATTTCTTTCCATCGGCTGTGGAGGTGAAGACGACAACTCCCATGATTCCACTCTCATTCACGCCGTCATCAAGCTACGCCTTTGTTTCGAGTAGGTGACCTCTAGTGGCAAAAATTACAT
Organism: Anabarilius grahami; assembly: GCA_003731715.1. Classification (NCBI taxonomy): domain Eukaryota; kingdom Metazoa; phylum Chordata; class Actinopteri; order Cypriniformes; family Xenocyprididae; genus Anabarilius; species Anabarilius grahami. The sequence continues at coordinate 7,524,811 of RJVU01059333.1, read as the reverse complement.
ATTGTGCCTTTAAAGGCAGGGTAGGTGATTTATTTCAAAAAAAATGTTTTATGCTGGTTGAAAGTCTCTTTACATCCCGATAGTTAAGTGGTCTAAATGTGTATTTATATCGTCTGTGGAAGGCGTAGGACCATAAAATGTTCATCCAATCATATCCCTCATTCCAAGAGCTACGATAGGATGTCCTACCTGCCTGTCAATGTATGTTTTCACATACCCTTGCACACCCTGTTCGTGCAGTTAGATGTCAGTCACGAGCAACACAACCCAAACATCAGCCATCTTTTACATTTCCTCCTGAGCCAAAACAACGAGCTTATGCTGCGTTCACGCCATTATACCGTAACTTGGAAGAGATGGAAACACATGACATTATACTCAAACCAGTTTGTGACTCGAATTTATGCGTTTCAATGGCAACACTATATCAACGCCGAAATGAATCTGCAGCAGTCAGGTGGTACAGGTCAGTGCTCTTTAAGTTGTTTATGTTCATTTTTATTGTACTGTTATGTGCTTTGAGAAATTAGGTAGTTTATCGCCGTCTCTCCTGATGCTTTTGTTTGCTCCCTGCTGTACGCGTACATGTGTTTTGGTGGAGCTGTGGCTTTAGAGACGCTCTGTTGGGAGCGTGGGATTTTATGCTTTTAAAGCTAGCTAGCTATTGCTAGCCTGTCTGAAAATGACCTACCCTACCTTTAAAATAAATCTTTAAAAACTCTAAGAATTTTAATGTAATCTTTTGCAAATCTCAAAATGAATATCCCTTTTTAAAACTGTACATGTTATGATACATAAAGTCACTTCTAGCATTTAAAATAGTTGATAATCTTTAGTTTATAATATTTTATTTTAAATTTATTTATACAGAATAGTATAGAATTCGATTATTGGCCATTTATTGGTTATTGGCCATAATGTAGGCTAATTATTCAATATTAGGGCATCCCTATTATAATGTTGTAAAGAAAAAATTCCCATTTTTCCATTTCACCCATGATGGCATTCACACCTCAGTCCAGTTGATGCTGTTGGGATAACAGGGGAAGGCTGTGTCTGTGTAGCTTAAGGATTGAAATAACGCTTTTTATCCCACAGTGCAAATGTGTGAGTGTGTCTGACTGTGATAGAGCAAATTTGACAAAATATGCATCCATTATCTAAGCTGTTCGCTAAAATGACTCTAAGATGCCCATTTTAAACATATTACATAAGCCAGCAGCAGATGCAGTACAAAGCTTCCCAGATGCAGCTGTCTGTCAATGTAAGTGCAGGGTGCAGCATTCATTTGCAGTTTCAAACACCAGCTCTACAGAAATAACTCAGACGGGCAGAATCAGCCTTCTCTGTATCTTGCACTTATGCTGATAGACAGCACATTTAACTGAGGATCCGAAGAGTTCTGTGGGCCATGCTTAGAGTTTATTAGAGTCTCTTATATAGCTGCTTTACCTGTAAATATCTTTTAAAATCATTTATTCAGTTCAGTGACTTGACTTAAAAAAATTACATTATTATTTTTGTTAGTATGCACTATGCAATCAGTATGCAATCAGTGATTAAATTTGCATAAGCCAATATTAGAATTTGTTTACCATATCGCTATAGTTTAATATTAGCATTATTTTTCATTATTATAGTTTAAATTGGAGGTTTCACTCCAATTTTGGAAGCAGATAATGTTTGGTTGTCATGTATGAAACAAATCATTCACAGACAACTTCACAAACAGTATCATAATTTGGTGTTACAATACTTCAAATGATCACAGAACTACTGGGATAAAAGTTTATAGTTTGGAGATAAAGACTGTCTACGATAGTGAACAAAATTTTGAATGTAACTTGATGGTTTAAATAAAGATGACATCAATTACATCGTAACACCAATAGGTGGCGACTAGTGACTGGTAAATGTATTTGTCATTGAATCATTCATTCAATAGATTCATTCAAAAATGCTGATTCATCCAGTAGAACAATTGAAGTCCTTATGAGTGAGTCATTGAATCATTCATTAAAAACCAATTAAAAAAAATATAAAAATAAAAATTTAATTCAAATTTTTTTTTTAATAGAGTGCAGCAATTAATATTTTGTCAGAACTGCTAGTTAATTATATGAAATTGTTTAGTTTAGTCTAGTTGTCTATTCAGAATAACATTCAGAATCATGGGAGAATCGTGGTCTCTAGTTTACCCTAAAAATCGTGATTCTCAGTTTATCCAGAATCGTGCAGCTCTTCTATATCTTTATTATCTTTTCATTTCACTAAAATTCTAGATCAGAGTGTAATGACAAAACAGTAAAGATTTATAAGGGACATAATATAAAACAAATTGTCATTATTAAGCGACCCTTTGGAATTCTGTTTGTTCAATCACAGTTTACTGTGAACAGATATTTTTGTGTAATGATGATGAACACTTAACTAGATATTTGGCCATAATATAATGGTGCATCCCTACTATTTACAGTGTTTGATGTGGTGCAGGTTCATAATGCAGGTTCCTCTGTTGTTCTTTCCCAATAAATAGTCTCGGAAGTGGAGCCTTTTGAATAAAACACTCTATTGGATTGCCTTTATTTTTAGCTCATATCTGGTACCATAAAGCGTGTTATGACAGGAGAGCTCATGGACATCAAGCCACAAGATGCTTTTCATGTTTTGCATGTGTGCTTGTGTCATCAGCTTGAATGGCAGCTAGTTGCTTTGACTTTTCCCATTCATAATGCAGGCATGTGTTAGTGCTTCTGTGGAAACGATGAGAAGATGGCAAAAAAATTAATAACTGAAAAATCCAAATGAATTAATGAGGCAGGGTCAGTGGGTTGCTAGTTTCATCCTTAAATATGTTCACTTGAAAAATATACTTTGACAGGAATTCTCAATATATTGGTACCATATCAGTTAGTGGTCGATGTTAGAGAATTTTAAAATATATTTTTACACTAAGATTATATAGTTCATCATCCAATAGTATCTAAAATGGTAATAATTTAATAACACGTAAATTGTGATCGTTAAATGTAATCTTTAGCAAATCTCAAAGTAAATATAGCTGCAAGCAGGAATTAATGGGGTTCAAGCACTTTAAGGTCTTTAAGCACATTAGTAAAAAGGTATTATGTTCTATTTAACTAGCCTGTAACCACCTAGATCATAGATCTTTATTTAGATCATAAAGACCATTTATAGCCAAAACAGGCAATTTATAAAGGAAATAACTGTTAAAAAGCTTTAAAACATATCGAGGTAGCGCCAAAAACCTCTGACTAGTTTCGGAAAGTAGATTTTTGAAATAATCTCCAATATTTATGACAGCGGTGGTCCTAGAGGCAAAGTTGCTCAGAATTAGGAGTTGTACCAAAGCCACTAGATGACAAGCCTGAAGCCATTAGCCAAAAAAGCGTAACGGCTAATGCTAACGCTGCAGCTGCGGTAAAGACTGCCAGTACGCAGGAAAGGAGACTAGAGGCCATTACACGATAGGCTGAGAGGTGCCGCACGTGATTAAGTTAGCCGTTACGCTTTCTCCAATGGTAAGAGATACAAACCCTCTCATCTACCTATAATAATACAATCTCTGGTCGAAATATATGGTATGAATGTCGTGAGCATGTGCGAAAAATCGTGTGATATACAATCCTTTACCATGTGAAAAACGCAAAGGTGCCTGGTGGCCAGTTTCTTTCGAATTTCTCACAGGCCTCTAGGGCCGTGAGTCAAACAGGCAGAGAGTTTTGTTTCGATTTCCCTCCGCTAACCTTGTCTGACAGCCGCTTGAATTTCATTGGCTGACAGTGGCCATGTTTTTCGAGATACGTGAATGTCCTCGTAAACGATCACGGCACGTTGGACAAAGACACTGCATGCCAGTTTTCAAGTCAATCAGAATGTTGCGTAGCTGTAGCTGTTTTCATTTTTTTCCCATTTTATAGCACCACCAAGTGGCCAGTCGACACATCCTTTTTCATGCGACCACAGACCGAGCCCGTACATAGGTGAACCGAGTTTGGTGAAATTATCCCGTTCCATTCAAGAGGGATAACCGATTTAGTAAAAATGGCCACTGCCACTTAGTCACAGGCTTGAATCGAAATTTAGACTTTTTTCCGATGATTATTGATAGTCAGACTCCAGAGAATCTTTCTGCACTGAGATTCCAAGATGTGCATTTTGTTTGTCTTGAGGCAAGGATTCCAGTGATATAAGACACTTAAGTCTGGAGTTATGAGCAATTATGTACTTTTGATCGCTGTAGTGCCACCATCAGGCCAATAGGTGACATTGTAGATGGGGTGGGTACTACCATCCATCAAAGTTTCAAGTCTCTACGACTTATGGTTTGGTCTGTCTGATCACTTTTAGGGGAGATTGCTGATCCTTGGAAGTTCTAACAATTACAATAGGGTTTCAGCGCTACTCGCTTGAACCCCTAGATGTGCGCTAGATGTGCCCCTAGATGTGCGCATTAAAACGTTATGATGGCTAATTTCACTTGTAGCATTTAAAATAAGTAATTTTTGTGTTTTTATATTTGCACAGAATAATATCGAATTTTTTTTGACTGGCGATTTATTGTTTTAATAACCTTCCATAAGAAGGTTATTGATTTCACCCAAAATTGTAATGCTAATAAAAAACTTAAACTTAAAATTAGAAATGTTACCATGGCCACTAAATGAAATAAAATGTTTAAATTGAAGTACAAAAATGATTAAAACTTACAAAATGTAAAAAATTAATGCTAAGTAGATTTACAAAAAACAAACAAAAATAATTAATAACAAAATAATACAAATTAAACAAATTAAAATGTAAAATTTGAAGTAAATAAAAATAAAAGCTAATTAAAAAATATGAATAAGTATATAACAGTATATACATAAAACAAAAAAGGTTAGATATACCTATTAAAAGAATATGAAGGGAAAACAGGTTAATTTCAAAATTACTATAATTTTTTCTGTCAGGACCACTATAGTCAGATATGATTGACACTTAGCATACAGTTTGGATTGGTGGAATGGTTCTGTTCTGGGTAAGAATTCGCTGTGCAGCGATAACCCCCCAGGGTAAACAGAACAGAACCAACATAAATGTATTGGAGAAATCATTAATGTTCAATAACTGAATGTACAACATAATTCAAGAATTATTCTGATTCGAAGGGGAATCAGAAGGCCAAGTCCTGACTGGACGAGAGGAGGAGCTGGGGATGGAGTAGGGTAATTAGATCCTGAGCAATGCCTTTAGCTGCTGACAATGATGGACCTTATATATGGATGCGGTGATAGGCCTCATATTCCTAGTTAGATGTGGATCAGCTGAGAGTGATGCTTGACTGACCTGCCAGATCTAATGCTATACTTGATTTTTACATTTACATAATTGGAGTCTCAGTATTGAAAAATAAAAATCATAACAGAACACATGGGTTAAAACTTTTTACCCTTTCTGTGGTTTCTGACCCTCTCACCTTTGACTGTAGGTTAAAACTGTTTAGTCTATTCTGATTTTTTGGGGGGCAACAGCACAGCATGAAACAATTCTCCAGAAAACACTGTAATTATTGCTGCTGTCTCAGAGCTCCTCCTTCCTCCGATTACTCTGGGAATTAAGAGGTGCCTGAAAAAAAAAGTGTGAATTCTGTAAGCCTGAGACACACACACACATACACATGAACATGGAGAGTATCTGCTTGTGCGGCAGTGTGCTTTTTTTCCTGATTGTGACAGTTGGAGCTATTTAGTAATTTAGAGAGCTGCGATTAGACGCACTGATTATATACACACTGATTAAGCACACCGTGAGTGTACACACACTGATTACACAGAGATTTCACACACGCTTTATCATAATCCAGCTCGTGTCCTGTGGTAAGAGGGTCAGCTAGGGCAATGATTATTGTACAGATGGATTCTCTATCACACAATATATTTCATATACATTATGTTTGATATATTCGATAGTAGCCTGATGCATGTATATTATTTTATGAACGAGAAATCAAGTCAACACAAACCACAGTGATCGCGACACTAGACACTTCACATAAAAACTGTGATTTGAATCCATAAAGTGGTAAAAATTGATTCGGTATGATTCTTATGGGGCCTTTGCAAAGCATTTTATCTGTCGCTTTTCTTGAAGAAATTGTTAAATTACACAGTAAAAGTGGTTGAAGGCTTTAGAGACTGTGATAACAGCTGAAAATATTAGTGTAAGTGAACAGATATTTTTTACTATGATACTGTGAAATCTTTAGTTTCTCCACACTACAATGACCTGAGCAAATATGTTAATGAAATGACATAAAGCTAATGAAATAATAATAATATTTACCTTGTTTTAGGGATGTTCTTTTGGAAATGAGGCAGAGAGATTAATCCACAGCATGGACTTTCATGATTTATTTAAAGCTTGATCTTCTCTGATAATAGTGACCCGGCAACAACATTTTACCATATTTTTGGATTCTTTCCATAAACATTTTTTTTTTTTTACACACAGAGTCTCCATAGACTTGCAAATAACACAATAAAACCTTGTTTGAAAAATAGAGGACAGCAACAGGGCTTAGCAAAGGGCTCATTCAAAATGGCCACTCATGCTGCGGGAAGAGTCCCATTTAGGGGGAGATCCATGCAGACATCACAAAATAAATGCATGCAGACCTAGATAAATTTTGTATTGCATACATCATACACATAAATTCTTTAGTATAAGATACTTGCTTTTGCAGTTCAAGCAGCATCGAAGAATAATGACATTCCGCATATATACCACTGCTGTTCACCCACTTTTTTTTATTGCTGAGCTCAAAATGGATAATTGAAAAACATTGTAAAAGAAGTTATTCTTTCATATCTTTATTATTGAATACTTAAACTCACTCTAAAAGTCCAGAATAGATTTCCATCATTGACATGTGCTGACTGTCTTAAATGAGTTTTACTAGGATTTTTTTTTTTTCATATTTGCTGGGTGAACTCCTATGCGTTATCTGAGATGAGAGGGAAACCCTTGAGTCTGTTTTTTCTCTTTTTTGTACTCTTTTCACTTTATCCTCATCACAGGTGACTAAGCAGAACATTGAACGTGACAGTGCACTTTAGTTTGGGCAGAAAAATGAGCTCTGGGTTGCCAGCTCCTCTATGTCAGTTCCTGTGCACTGCAAGCTCAGGGGAGAGCGGAGGTTCATTAATTCTAAAGAAAACAGTCAATTTCATTTTGTGCAGTATGCTGGCGCAGGTACCCACACGTCACCAACGTAATTTCTTCATTACTTGGCTGTTTCTGTAAGAGCTTGAGTTGCTGTGTTGATAAAGTTAACAACATCTTTGGCCTAGCAGAGATTTTCTCTATCTCAAACGAATGTTTTCAGATGTGAAATGAATGCAACATCAGATATCACAGTTTTTATCTGAGGTGTTGAAATCAGGTTTATTAAAGGAAGTGATGCTACTGACTGGTGAGAATTTTCCATGTATTTTCATCATTTTTGTTCTTCACTTAGATCTTTCACCTCACAAGTTTTTTTATATTCTTTTACACCAATTTCTCTTTCAAGCTGCAGACCATTACGCATGAAGGTAACTGTGAAATGTTCTGCTACTCATTATAAAAACGAACTAAATATGAGATATTTTATGCTGTTGTTGTTCATCTCCCCAAAGAATGGGCTGTTTAAATTTATATAGGCCTATAAAAATGTTTTTTAAACACTATTTATACTAATAATCAAGGATGCATTAGATTGCTCAAAAGTGACAGTAAAGACTTTTACAAAAAAATTAAAAATTCTGTAAAAAAGAAAAGTAAATGCTGTTTTTTTTTTTTTTTTTTTNTTTTTTTTTTTTTTACTTTCTATTCATCAAAATATTCATTTTATTTTATAAAAATAAAATTAAAACAAGCATGTAATAACCACAAACAAAGGGTATTAATAGCAGAGTAAAAGTACCTTAAGTTACTCAAATAAAAGTAAAAGTACACAATTTTCAACTACTTTTAAAAGTAAAGAGTCTTTCCTCTTTAAAAGTGAATCAGTGCAAGGCCATGTTGGTCAATATCGGCAGGGCTCCTGTGTGTCCTTGTGCAAGGACTGGTCAGCATTTCTCTCTGATAGGTTTTGAGTTTGATTTGACTATTGTGCTTTAGTTCAGGATGCAGTTTGTGATGTCTGTTCTTTGCAGGGGAGCTTTGAAATTGCTCTTGCGTGAAATTTCTCTCTCTTTCTCCAATTTCAATTTCAGTTCTCTCTCTCACGCTCTCTCTTGCTCTCCGATGGCTCATCTGAGTTGTAAGCGCAGGTTCCACAGCTTGATTAGCATTCTGAGGATGTAGTCTGGAGAATGCAGAATTTAGATGGAGAGCTAGAACTCTAAAGTTAAGCTGAGTCGTTACTCCTTTGAGTTCACCTGAGATTCTGTTTAACTGCATTTCAGAGACATGGTTGTCTTGCACTATAACTGTACTGCACTGATGACATATTAAATTATTAATTAAGTGTGTTTTAGTTTTATGCCTAAAATACCTACCTCTAATATTACAGAGTAGTTACATTTTATATCATGAATAGAGCTAGGAGACCTTAGGTGGATTCCATTTGATCATAAGTGGACTGTAAAGTGTACTTCACAGGGTATTCTGCCATCTTAAGTGAGATTCCAATCCAAAGGGAGCGAGCATGTTCAGTTCAAAGTGCACTGCTAATGGTATAGGGAATAAGGGAACATTGATACGTCACTTCATAGGTATTGGAGAGCGAGAAATCACCCAACTGTCATTGCGCACAGCATCACCAGTCAGAACTTTAACCATGGAGCAGTTTTTCAACAGCTCTGTGATGGAGGAGTTTATGTATGTGTTTGAGTATTCATAAATGTTATTATTATTATACAAACTAGAGTATTTATGAATGGGTATGGCAATGAATGTACATTTGCATATTCTTTAAATAGGTATGTATAAATGGGTATGACAAAGTTGTCAGGATAAACCAGGATCTCGTGGGCCTCGGTCTGACATTATATCCTCAGGGTGACCAAAATTACGAAATACATGATTAAACATTAATTCTGAAAGGAAGGAGTCCTTTCAATGGGATCACATAGCAGGTTTTTGAGTGTACAATGACCAAGATGTATGCGTGTCCATTCGATGGGGGCAGATCAGTAAGTCCACTTCTAGGTTTGACTAGGATAGATTGGGGACAGGAAGCGGGAGAAGTTTGCCAGATGCTAAGTGGCAAGGGGTCTTTGACAAGGCACACTCCTGACAACCTTGAATTAACTTTTTAGCCTCCCGTTTTGTGAAATTAAAAGGGTCTGATTGGTCCTACTGAAAATTGCGTTGACTCAATGAGAAGAAATCTTTGTGACTTGGGAACATGTATGAACATGATGATGTTGGAATGCAGAATGGGTTTCTTCACAGATTTCTTCTGGAGTGTAAAGACATGATAGAGCATTGGCATTGGCATTTTTGGTTCCTGGACGATAAGAGATAACAAAATTAAATCTGGTAAAGAAAAGCACCCATCTTGCTTGTCGTGGATTCAGCCTTTTCACATCTCGGAGGTATTTGAGGTAGCAGTGGTCCGTGAGGACAGTGAAAGGGTGACGGGCTCCTTCTAACCAGTGTTTCCACTCTTCAAGCTCTAATTTTATGGCCAAAACCTCACGGTTCCCGATATCATCTGCTCCGCCTTGTAAGCAGCAGGGTAAGTTGAAGGGCAGATATAGCCTTGTTATAGAGCCTCTTCCACGTACTCCTCCATGGCCTATTCCCATGGGGCACTGGCTCACCTGGAAAAAGGTTGATGACACAGTCCCATGGTCTGTGGGGTGGTAGTTGAGAGGCTATTTGCAGTTAGAAGACATCTTTGGGAGCATCATGGTTGAATCTCAACTAACTGTTTGTCCACAGTTCTTTCAATGGAGGTGGAGATGGTCTTGGCTCGCTGGATGTGTGAAATGGGACGGTTGGGAAAACAGTCAGGGAAGCAATGATTTCCCCACTTCAAGATGTCTCAGTTCTTCCAGGAGAGGATGGGATCATGCTTCTCGAGCCATGGGTGCCCTAGCAGAATCTCCAGAACCATGAGTTTGATGTTCTCTTTGTGGAGACAACCAACTTGCTTGACAGGACCCACAAAATGACGTATGGCTTTTTGGCTGAGCGGTTTTCCAGTTATTGACTGGATTTGATAGTTAGCTGGACTTGTCCCCCTTCTCGAGTTTGAGTTGGCAGCAGAGTACCCCGGAGATGAAAGCTGTGATTAAAACACATATATCAGAAGCAGTAAGAGTTACAATGGTGGTAAGTGATGACGAAATAGTTTTGGGGCAGGTAACGTAACTCACCAAGGGACGTGGAGTTTGAACTGGACACAAGGCGATAACGTGTGCATTGGCACCACAATATAAACATAATCTCTGGGTCAGCTGACAATGCTGCTCAGCTGGGGTTATTCGCATTATTGTCCGCTTGCATGGGTTCCTCTCATGGTTCTGGAGGGCGGGATTGTACTGGCTGGCAGATGGGAGGGAGGACTGCATGGCAGATTGATCTTCCATATAATTCCTCATTCGTCGAGCAACTCACAGAGACAACTGAATGAAACGCTCCAGAGACTCATTGTGTCATCGTAGGCCGAGAGATGCATCTGCAGTGCTGGCTTGAGTCCTTGCCGGTAGGTGGTAAGTAGCGCTCACTCGTTCCATCCACTGGAGGCCACTAGTGTTTGAAACTTAAGAGAATAATTAGTCACTAAAAATGGTATAGTTGTTCACTTACTGAGGAATCTCCTGAAGGGCGTCTTAAAACTTCCTGGAGGTGAGTAATAAAGCTATTGAGGGATTACGTGACCGTTACAGCTTGATTCCAGAGTGTTTCTGCCCATTGCAGTGCACATCCAGACAATAGTGACAGGATGAATGAGATTTTGGCCTTCTCAGTGGGGAAGCGATGCGTTGCATCTCTAGGGTGAGCGAACATTGCAGGAGGAAGCCATTACTGTCCTCCACTGAGCCAGAGAAGGGCGCCGGGTTGACCATGGGACTGGCGACATACACAAGTGGTGAGGAAGAGTTTGGGGAAGTGACGGGTGTGCTCGGTGCAGAGGCGGGTGCAGGTTCAGTTAGGACTCTGTGAAGGTTATCCATCAGCTCCTGCAACGGGTCTGTAGTTGTTGGGTTCATCGCCATTAAGTTGTTAGGTCTGGCCTTCTGTCAGGATAAACCAGACTCAAAGACAGATTATCACAATCCAAACAGTGTTTATTGAGTGAATGGCACAATTCAGGTGAGTAAATGGCACATAAACAGTTCCTGAATAAAGACTGGTGGATAACTTGTGTTTCTTTACGTTGCAGGTTGTGACTGGTGATGATGACAGAGGAACTGGATGAAGCACACACCTCTCGACGAACACAGTGAGTATGCAGGAAAAAATTTATCCATAGGATGCAGGCATGAAGATGAAGAGACAAAGGAGACACAGGGGAATAAACACAGGAGATAAACAATGCTTACGAGCAGAACAACCAAGGTAAGTAGAGCAGGTAAGGAGTCTGTTTCCACATTCAAGACCAGAGAGTGAGTGACTGAGAGGTGTGTGCTTTTGTACTGGTGCTGAGTGCTGTGGTGATGAGGTGACGGTGATTAGAACTCAGGAGAGAGTGATCGCTGTGTGGGTGTGATGGGAGAGCCTAGCGTGTCCGTGACAAAAGTAAAAGTGGTGAAAAACAGATGAGGCTCTGTAGTTTTTATTTTTATTTTACTTTATTTACCTGTTTATTATGCGGCTGCGTGGGAAAGAAAGTGCATAAGAGACCGCAACAATGCAATTATTATGATTATGGATTAACACAATATACATATAGTTAACCAAATTCACATTTATTTTCATATTGCATGACAGTTACAGTACAGCTTCAAATCTGTTAAAGGGGACATATTAAGCCCCATTTTACAAGATGTAAAATAAGTCTCTGTTGTCCCCAGATTGTGTATGTGAAGTTTTACCTCAAAATACCCAACAGATAATTTTTTATAGCATGTTAAAATTGCCACTTTTTGTGGTTGACCAAAAACGCGCCATTTCAGTGTGTGCCCTTTAAATGCAAATGAGCTGCTGCACTCGGCCTAAGAGGGCGGATCTTCAAGAGTTCATTCTCCCCTGTCAGGATTCAGTCAGGACGCACTATAATGTCAGAAACTGCGAATACAGTATATGCTGCATGGAGATAGAACAGGTATAATTTAGTTTAATTACGATTATAACTTATATTGTCTTCTTGTTTTTATCCACTATATTAGTACAAGCCTGTTGTACCGTCCGAATGATGGCCAAAACTTTACAGATGAGTTTTATGATGTTTATTGTACTTCACATAAAATAAGAAGCGTCCATTTTCACTCTAGAAAATCACTAAGTGCTTAATAAAACACAGTGCAAGTGTGCATTAAAATATTATCCAAAAACTCTCTCTTTCCCTTGTATTATCATCAACATACATAGCGAAGTACACAGAAACACTATTTACAACTAACAGTAAACAAATATATAAAGACCTCATGCCTTTTCAGGTGGTGCTTAATAAACTGGTACACTTTATTTCCGTAAATCAACTCCAATGAACTGTTATAAAGTGCTCTCACCTTCCTTACTGCCGTATCCAGTATCACTCTGGAGACTGTAAGCTGGATCACGAACAGTTTGTACTTATATATCCTTGAGTAGCACATTTTTAGCACATTCTCTGTTTTGTATTGTCCTTTTGTATTGATGTTCGTTCACAAAGCAGTCCGGTGTAAAATGATTCGTGCAGACATAAACGAATTTCGGTAGAGTTGAGGGTGCATTTTCTTCGAAAACAAAATTAATCCACCTCGTCTTCAGCGGCTCAGATTTCGGGAGTAAATGGAGAGAGCTATGTGGATTAATCCATCCAACTACAGAACACCTAAAACGCTTGGGAGACATTCTCGTCAGTGCAGCGAAAATTTTAATATAAGACTTTCACTCCGTGTGAAATGTTCCAAACGAGCTTTATTTTGAGCAAAGTCCACTTCAACAGATATCTCATGCTCAGGGAGTAGGTACCCTGTCAATTGGAATGCACCTCTTGTGGAAATGATCTGCATTGATCATAACTTTATAGTATCTAACAATAAAAAAATATAGGCCATTGACCTTTACAATATATAAAATGACAGGCGACAGAACTGCAGTTGTTCTTGGAGTGAACAGGCCTTTATACTGCACATAATCAGAGTGAACACTAGTTTCTTAAATGCTACGTGAATGCATGAAGAAATTCATTACAACTGAACTGAGAAAGTCTCAACTCTGGTTTATGTTTAAGATTCAGCTTAACATTGCAAATTCACCCCCCTCCCCACTCCTGACTTTAGAATCCATGATTACTGTGTTGCATATCCTGCAGCCAATTGCTAGTATGAATTGTTTAGACTCTGTTCTCAGATCCTCATTTAGCTTATTTCATAAATTTTAATCCGTTTTCTGTAAGCTTCCTCTGATGAGCTAAATACAATTCATGAAAGATGGAAGACATTTATTTTGGGAATGAGGGATTGTGATACAAACATTTTTCATCCACACTGCACACATTTAATTTCACTCTCTGTCTCTCACTCCATCACACACTATCTCTCTCACACTTACAAACACACCAAACCCAACAGTCCTATCTACTTTATTTTATCTCTGCCAACACAAGTGATAATTTTCCAGTTGATCGGTTAATAACTCGTTCTTTTGTGTGCTGTTAGAGCATCTGAGCACCTGAATCCTCTGAAACATCAGAGGCAGTGTGAATGTGCAGCAGGACCAAAAAACATTCTATTCTATTCTATTCTATTCTATTCTATTCTATTCTATTCTATTCTATTCTTCATGATGTGTTGAATATTGTTTTGAATGATTCTAATTTAAAGTCACCAAGTTAACATTCTCTAGCTGTCTTACATGATTTTGTTGAAACTATAAAAACTGATTATGATAGTTTTGGAAGCATCAGTTAGAATGTGTTGAAATTATTTTCAGATCATCATTATAATAAATCTTTTCCACTGTATGCTATAATTGTATTGTCAAAAAATGCAGAGACACTTAGTATTTTAACCAAATGAGCTATTAAACTCTGTAAAGATGAAACAGGATGATTGTTGTGCAAGTACAGGGGTATAGCTCCAACACTGATAAAGCCTGCCTGTAGCTTTCTAGTTACCATTTTGACCTTAATTAGCTTGTTCAGGTGTGTTTGATAAGGGTTGAAGCAAAACTTTGCAGGACTGTGGCTCTCCAGGACTGGTGTTCGTCACCCCTGTTCTAGCATCTCAATGGTACTACTGAGCATGTGTCCAGCTGTCTAGTAACAATACCACCCATCCACTAGATGGCAGCGTCATTCCAATCTGCTTTAGGAGGGTAAATTTGTTCTGCTTGACTGCAGATGTGAAATACTGTTAAATGGAGATTGATTTATGGTTTATATGTTAAATTCAGCATAACCATAAAATAAATGGCTCACAGCAGCATAAATGGCTCACAGTGTGAAGGATATTTGCACATAAAATCTGATCTGGAACTTTTTAAAGTCGTTTTCTGTTTCTGTTTAGATAGCAATATCATCAAAATTATGAGCAAACTAAATCAAATGCTATGTTATTTGCTCATTTTAAAACTTCCAAGCTTTATCTGCAGATCTACTATTATTTGCAGTTTACTTGAGCACTATTTAATTGTTGCCTTTAAGAGATGCAAATACCATGTGAACTTCCAGAAACACCTAGACGTGTGAGAAAAAGCTGGATTTACATGGGAATTACTGAAAAAATGTTTTGGTTGAGTTACATCTGATTCAGCATGAATGTAGAAACCCATTTTTCTGTATCCAAATACTCTGCTCAAACACACACTTTCCTAAACTCATGTATGTGTCGAAAGTGTAGAATTGGAGCATTTTGTGTGTAGAAAGGCCTCAGTTTTCTCTCAGTGAACAAATTTGTGCTGTAATCTCCTGTTTTGGCTTCATTCTCTGCTAACATCCATGTAAAGAGATTCTTGTTATAAAATTATTCACCCACACAGGCGTTCCTGCCATGCACATACACACAGCAGGGAAACCTGGAGGCCACTTAATGCTTTCTAGACCTGACAGCTTCTGCCTGTAATTAATGGCTGTTTAGACTGCATGTGCATTCATGCATGCTTGTTCTAAATTTCTTTGTTTATTTCTACATTTCTCTCTCTCCTCCCCTGATGCCTCTATCCTTCTCCCCACCTGACAGGTGCTGCTGAGCATAGTGCAACAGCGCTGTTGTACCCTCCCAGACGGGAACACAGGTAAAACCACACACCTGCCATTCAAATGCTTTTTTAGGCCCAGAGCCAGAGGCCCTTCCGTTTTTTGGTTTGTCGACCTGAACAGGTGCTGATTTACGAGTTTGTGTGTGTTAGACAGTCCTGTATACATTTTTAGATTTGACAAGATTGATTGGGCAGGTAGATTTACTGAGGTACTCGCTGTGCATCTGTTCCAAAGACTCTAGTGTTGGTCATCTGATGTAGATCCAGCTTCACATAGGGCTCAAAATAGAACAAAAAAAGTGTCTTCTGGGGTTTAAAAATCAACATTTGGAGCACAACCTGGAGCAAAAATTGATTTTGAGTAAAGGTTTAATGAAGGGAAGGACCTAATTTGATGACTGAGTGTGTTTGGATTGTACCTGTGCTTCTTGCACTTACAGTTTCATCCATTTAATGGTATCCATTTACACTAATTTTAGATAATTAAGCCCAACATTTGTGAATGTACTTGGCAGTACAAAGGATGAACTGGAGGACTTAAAAGCTAAAACAAAATGCATTTGTTATACTGTACAGTACACTGTGTAAGTATGTTTATCTTATAGTGAAGAGGCAGTTTGCGCATTTTTTATTTACAAGTTATCATTATGGTTTTATTTACCTTTATTTTTATGCTCTTTTACACTTTTGAGCACTGAACATATCTTTGTGTATACAAATTTTTGTAATATATATATATATATATATATATATATATAAACATATATAAACTAAAATGAAAGCAAAATTAAATAAATATAAATGTAATTTTAATAAATTAAGATATTAAGTATTTTTATTTTTGTTTGCAGTTTGCAGAAAAGATAAGGAACTAAGGTCTAAGGATAAGGTCTTTCCAGCGATACAATATTCTACCAGTATTGCCACGGGAACCATTTCACCATTTGAATCACTTAGATGTCAGCATTCTCACAGTGAGTGTCATGGCGGACGAGCAAACCCACCATATTTTTATAGATACTGTTATTTTGTAACGGAATGTAGTTTTAAGAGTTTTTAGGCGAGAATTTTTAGACGTCAGATATGCGATTTATATGTAAACATAGCACCTGAAAATTTGTTTAGACGTTTTCGGAGATGCGAGCTCCAGGCCGTCAGCGACTGTTCAGAACTCATGTACCCACAGAGAACAGCTTCATCTCTGCCAGTCCTTTGGGAATTTTGCTGGCTCTTATGTAGATCTTGTAGATATGTAGATAGTCTTTAAACATGAGGTATAATTCGTTTTGGGTTTATCAAATGGGCAGTCTTTGGTCTTATTAATCTATTACTGTTTTTTTTTTTTATTGGCTTAAGGGCTATATTAAGTTTCATAACTGTATTTACATTGAAATTAAATCCTGTACCAACTAGAGCGCTGCTTTTGTACGTTTGACTGAACTGTTTGCTTGTATTTTCCTATTTTACTTCTTATACTGATATAACGGTTATTGTTGTTAATTTAAATATTATTGCTCAGTAAATAATATTTTATATAAATAACATGCCGTATTTTTTAGTGTTGAGAGAGTCCGTTTTTACTTTAAACAACATCTTACGAGATGCAACTGACAAATGAATTTACTAGCGCTGTCATGGGAATGTCTTAAATGTTAAAAGGACAAAGACAAAGATATCGCTTTCCCTTAGCGGACATTCAAACTGATTTTGTGATTATGACTGACCTGAAGAATTTCAGCTAGATGCAGGTAATGCAATCACTTAGGCGATCTCTCGCTCATAATACTCTACTCTACATATTACAATGAGTTTCAATGACGCGAGTCAATGTTTCTTTGTTACTAGTTCTAAAGTGACGATTTAGAATTAGAAACGGAGGCTTGAGCTCAATTGTTAAACTGTCAACTTGAGATTTGAATCATTGGCGGAAGGAAGTAGTTCCTCACAAAAGAAGGTTTTTAAAGACAATCCGATGTTGTTTCTTATTTATTTACATACTTGTGCTGTCGAACTGTTGTATAAACGCAATATCACACTCGTAGTCGTGCAAATCACAGCCGTGCTGATATACAGCCATATCGCACGGCTACTCGTGTGACATATGCATTATATATATATATATATGCTGCAAAACAACACTAAAATACTGATTATTTGTAAATTATTTGCAGTGCATATCTGTGTAATGAGGGAGTCTAGTGGCCTTTAGGGCGTTTTTAGCAGTGTATACAACGTTTTTCGTTATAGTAAGGTGTGGATTATTCTGTGGTGTTTATAATTAGTTGTATAAAAACAATAGAAGTCAGTGGTACTGTATGTCCCCATTTAAAGTATATGTGTGTGGTTATAATTAGGTTCCTTTGGGAAAATAAGAATTCCTAGTTGCTTTGCAAACAGTCTGAAATGTTTTTGAGTGTGCCATGGCAAGAGAATGAAGGAAATGAACAGGGGAACACTGGACTACAGTCTGTGAGGATCACAATATCCTCCCCTAACACAACCATGACAAACTTGTGACCTCACAGGAGATGCATTAATGCAGCCTCATCATAATCCACATGACGGATGATCACATAACCGTCACTGTTCTCGTAACGATTAAGTATGATAAATATAAAACATTCATTATACATTCCTATATTGTGTGTGCAGATTACTATGACAGCAAGGGCATTTGTCAGAACAAAGCTTGATAAACTAGCGTGCATAATTTTTTACATAATATGCCAAGTGGATTTCTCTGCTGGGGCGTTTGTGCCCCTCTTTCACCACCTGTAATATAACAGAATGAGTTTACAGACTGAACCAGAGGTGCGTGTTTTAATTATATAATTGCAGAAGAGGATGCCAGGTGCTGTATTGATTAAAAAAACATTTCATGACAGTAGACCTTCAGTTTTGCATTATAAAAGCCTTAGAAATGCAGAAATTACTCACTGTTCTGCCTCTACTGGGCATTTGTATTAAACCATTGTGCCAAGTTTGGAAGTTTGTAGTTTTAGGCCCAATCCCAATTCTATTTTATACCCCTTCCCCTTCCCCTTACCCCTACGCCTACCCCTTCCCCTTGCCCCTTGAAACAGAGTGTCAAGGGGTAGGGCTGAAAATATTCCCCTAAGAAATGGGACACCACTACTAGACCGTTACACGTCATCAAAACGTATGAGCCTGCGTGTTTCCTCAGGAGTCCCTGGTT
The DNA here is from genome assembly GCA_003731715.1 of Anabarilius grahami. Classification (NCBI taxonomy): domain Eukaryota; kingdom Metazoa; phylum Chordata; class Actinopteri; order Cypriniformes; family Xenocyprididae; genus Anabarilius; species Anabarilius grahami. The sequence goes on along the minus strand of RJVU01059333.1, from coordinate 7,506,270 downwards.
GATACAGAACATACAATACTGATGAATAAGCACGCAAACTGAATGCACTTTTTGTTTATATCATGTAACGTACACGTATTTATGGACGTAACCACAACAAAACAATACATTAATCAGGCATGCGGCAAAAAGACAAGTTAGCTGCCACCGGATTTGAATTTATGTTGTCAAATCAACGCGGGTTTCAATAAAATATAAAAAAATATGTTGTGGAACTATCATAAAGTAAAAAACATTAGCGAACTTTTTTCATAGCGATTTTAACAAATCTTTTTTCGGAGAACATAACCGTATACATGAACACAAGATTAAAGGCAACATAAAACAAGTGATTATTTATTACTAAAATACTGTTTACCGTAAAAAAATACTTACATTTATGGGTCTCTCTGCTCGCTCGGTCGGCCATGTTGGAAATTTATCATACCCCTTCGTCTGAAGTGTGGTCCCGAAAAATCTTCGTTTGAAGGGCTACCTGGCCCTTCCCCCTACCCCTTCCCCTCCAACCAAATGAGAATTGGGACACCCCTACCCCTTCACGTGAACGCGCGAAACAAAGGGAAAGGGGAAAGGGGAAAGGGAAAGGGGTAAGGGGTAGAATTGGGATTGGGCCTTTATTTCCAGTGGATATATAGAGTAGAGATGAATTGATAGTATTTGCACCAGTGCTGTGACCATGGTTTCATCCTGTTTCTATGGAGACAATGCAGATCATGTCAGTATAGGTTTACTATCAATGCTTCCTATCATTTTATATCCATCCGAAAGCCATTTCACCTAATGCATCTAAAGCAGTCACATTTTACATTTTAAATTTCAGGTTTGGCCTTTGCTTCAGAGCTAAGTTCTAAACTCCAGGCATTGAAGGTGGCCATCACAGAAGTTTCCCCTCATTATGCAAATTGGTGTGACTGATTTTCCTCTCTCTTAGCTTTGTATAGACCTGTTGTAAGGCAGAAAGCAGCATCTGTGAGTACAAAGACACTGACTGTGTCTTCTCTTTGCGACATGAAGTGAGAGGCAGATGTTTAGGCTATATGTAGCAGCTTTTGATGATGAGGAAGAAAACTCACTTGGTTCTGGCATCGTGCTAACAATACAGAAATAACATGAATCCAAGATTCAGTGAGTAAGATTCAGTTATAAATGTGCTGGAAAGTAGAAAATGGAGCGCAAAAGGTTTTTTCCTGACAGCTAACAACAGCCACCCACACGGCTCTTCTGGTTCTGCTACAGCTGCGAATGGCTGAGATAGTCATCTACAGTATCATATCATGAGAAGTGACACGTAAGCACTTTACACGTGTTATGGACTTCCTAAATGAAGAGGCAAAGCCCTCTCTCTTTTTTCCCCAGTGTAAATTCATATTTCAGTTATATTGATGTTTTAACAGTTAATGTGTTAAAGGCTTATGAAGCACCTTATACCTTACATTGTACCATAATATTTTATTTACATAGTAGACCTAAATACTACTTTTTAAATCAGTTCACATTGGCATCTCATCTAGTTTTTATTGATTGATTGATCAAAAATAGATTCACTTAAATATTGATAGTACAGCTATATATTATTTAATACATCTTTTTTTTTTTTTTTTCAAGCTATTATTACAAAGCATAGTATGTATTTATTATCACTAACTTATTAATAAGAAGGTCGTACACATGGAGGCAAACCTTTAATTTTAAAGTGCTTGTGTAAAAAAGACACTAGGACCTCACTGAGAATCTAGTGAGATCAAGTGAAGCAACAAAGATAGTTACTTTAAAAAGAGATTTATTTACTATTCTGTCTCATATGTTATTACATTCCTCCTTACATTTTCTTATCCAAATTTTACCCACTTGCTTTAAACACGCATGAATTGTGAGACTTATTCCTGGCTGTTTGACCCCATCATTGTCTCTTTTGTTCTTAAAATACGCCCGCAGCTCCTTTTGCCCTCATACTAGTGAATGTGTGTGTGTGTGTGGCATACTCTGCTCTTAATAACCATGTTAATATTTCAGTGTTACTTTACACTGCTTTGACTTTCGGTGGTTTGGAAGAAGTCCAGCAACATTTCTTTTGTATATTGAAAGAGTTTTATATCGTTAAATAACAGAATTTTCCATTTGCTCTTGTGAATGACTTTCTTATATATGCTAATGTTTTGATTAGTCTGCAGAGGCGCAAAGTTTATTAGCAAAGTTTTTTGGAATTGCTGATGTTCCACAAAACTTTTTGTGTGGCCCTGCTTTGCATTCTTATAAGAGCATTTGTATTGATTTTTCAGTCCCTGTTGGGGTTGTGTGCACTCTCTCTCTCTTTCTGTCTGATATAAAGATTGCAGTCAACAGAGAAAACCCTCCCCTTGCTTCCTCCCCTCTATGTCATGGTCATTCAGATTTTAGGACATCAGTATGTAGTGTTGGTATTTCATCAGTATGTAGTGGGAGTCCTGCTAATGAAAATTGCTATAGAGAAACAAATTTGTCCTGTATATAATGGCCAAGGTCATTTTTTTTTTTTTCCAGAAAAGGCACACTTGAAATGCATCCAAAGTAGAGCTGGATGATACAAATGGATATTATTCACAGTATATTTATGATGGTTTTGCTGGTCATAAAAAATGAAGCAACGCCGTGAATAGCGTGATGATTTTAATGCACTTTTTATTTGGACATTCAGTTTGGATTCAGTGCACCATTAGACATATTTCAAATACTTATGTATAAAATATGTGTTGGTAGATGTTGCTGTTTGGTACTATGCCTTAATTGAAATAAATCGTTTTAATATATTTTTGTAAAAATCATGCACTTAAAGGATTAGTTCACTTTCAAATAAAATTTTCCTGATAATTTACTCACCCCCATGTCATCCAAGATGTCCATGTCCTTCTTTCTTCAGTCGAAAAGAAATTAAGGTTTTTGATGAAAAACATTCGAAACGATCGGTCATTTTCGAAAAAAATTTTAATGTATATGCTTTATATAAACAAATGATCGCCTTCCAAGTGCTTCCGCCAAAACCGCATTTTCATATTCTTCAAAAAGCTTACGCTGTATGTCCTACACCTTCCCTATTCTATTTACGGAACGAACGCGGCGCCAGTTCCATTTTTTCTGTAAGTAGAATAGGGAAGGCTTAGGACATACAGCGTAAGCTTTTTGAAGAACACAAAATTGTGGTTTTGGCGGAAGCACTTAGAAGGCGAACATTTGTTTATATAAAGCATATACATTTACATTTTTTTTTCGAAAATGACCCATCGTTTCGCTAGATAAGACCCTTATTCCTCGTCTGGTATCGTTTAAAGCCCTTTGAAGCTACACTGAAACTATCATTTTGACCTTCAACCATTTGGAGGCCATTGAAGTCCACTATAAGGAGAATAAACCTGGAATGTTTTCATCAAAAACCTTAATTTCTTTTCGACTGAAGAAAGAAAGACATGAACATCTTGGATGACGTGGGGGTGAGTAAATTATCAGAAAGTGGACTAATCCTTTAAAGGGTTAGTTCACCCAAAAATGAAATTTCTGTTATTTATTACTCGCCCTCATGTCGTTCTAAACCCATAAGACCTTTGTTCATCTTCATAACACAAATTAAGATATTTTTGATGCAATCTGAAGTTTTTTTAATCTCCCATAAAAAGCACATTCATGCATTTGTACTATAAAAAGGTATGTTTGTGCCAAATGTGAGCTGCAATACCTGATTTACTGATTTTAGTAGGTAAAACTGTACATTTTAAATGCTTATAATATGCTAAAGGTTTGTTTTGTCAATTGTTAGTAGAACATATAGATCGCCTCAATAATTAATTCAGTGTATTGTTGATGAAATGCTCACCCAACTCACAAAGCCGGTCTGAGTAGTTTCTGAGAAAGAGTAAATAAAATGAAACGAGAGGGGAAAAAGTGAAGAGTGATGGATGAGAAGAGGTGCATTGCCTGAGTAGTGGTTGATTCCTCTGATTTGATGGGAGGATGAAAGTTTTATATAGAGGTGAAGACAGAATGGTGTGCATGAAGTGACACTCACTATATGCAGTATGCATACATATGCAGTGAATGGCCAGTGCTCTGGAAATGAAAGCAAACGAAAGTATGTGTGCTTTAAAATGTGAAGTACGGGTTCTGTGTGTCTATCATCTCTTGTGATGAAAATCGAATTATTCAACTATTCATAATACACATATGCAGAGGGGATGTGGGTGGCACCGCACACACCTACACAGAGGGGATAAGATAATTCTCAAACATGAGGGAAAGGAGGAGATTGAATGGAAGCAGGGGAAAGGAAATCACTGTGATGCAAAAAGGAAATTAGATAGCGGAGAGCCTGATATGGCTCTGTTGTCTGTTTGACCTGTCTGAGTCAGCGCTCTGGCTTGATCTGACCTTGAATAACGTGGCCAGAGAGTTCAGGACCCCATCACACAGCTCATCAGCACTGCTGACCCACGAGAGCTGCTCGCTGAGGACAAGGGAACTACCGTGGTTGTGTGTGTTTACTAATCCATCATAAAGGATCAGGTGATTTCTAGTTGGATATGTAAATCAGGGAACAATGGGAGAGTTTGGAAGGTTTAGGGGTTACAGTAAGAAGTTTGATCGATGGATCAGCATGATCTGTTCATAGTGCTTGAAGGTCATATCAATAAGGATGTCCGATGACTACTTCATTTTCCGCTTTCCGCTCTGTCTCGCGCGCAAACCTTTCAAAGTATACTCCTTTGGCTGTGAGTGCGGAAAGACGCTGAGAATGATTCGGGTCAGTGATAGAACTGTCACTTGCCCGGCAAAGTTATTGTGAGTTCTTTTGATTTGAATACGTTAATAAATACACTAGAGTTTGGGGTTGGTAAGATTTTTTTGTTTTTAAAGAAGTTTCTTATGCTCACCAGGTCTGCATTTATTTGATCAAAAAACACAATCCAGTTTTTACAGTACAGTAAAAATATGATGATATATTATTACAGTCTTAAAATGTAATTTATTCCTGTGATGGCGAAGCTGAATTTTCATCATTCTTCAGTGTCACATGATCTCTTCAGAAATCATACAAATATGTTGATTTGCTGCTCAAGAAACATTTCTTATTATTATCAATGATGAAAACTGTTGTGCTGCTTATTTTTTTTGGAAACCGTGATGCAATTTTAAACCATGATACTGTTCTTTTAAACTTTCTATTAATCTTTGATTAATAGAAAGTTTAAAAGAACAGAATTTATTTGAAATAGAAATCTTTTGTAACATTGAAAATGTCTTTACTATCACTTTCGATGAATTAAATACATCCTTCAGTTTAGTAATTTATAAACATCCTGCATTTTTGTCTTTTCTCTACTCTGACCACTATAATAAACAAATATTGCTGTAATTTTTTTGTTGAAAATAATTTTTGAAAGTTTATCCACCCAAACTCTTCTTTTCTCTCTTCCTCCTTCCCCTGGGCCTGTTGAGCAGACAGTCATGAAGACAGATGGCTGTTATTAGAAGGTGTAGGGCCTGGAGAGCACGGGATTCCACTTCAGTCACTGCCGGCCGTAGACCACAAACTCATTAAAAAAATAGAATGGTGTGATTTTGTTCACACCTGCTTCAGCTGCGGCCAAAACTTCAAGCAGATGTACACACACAAACACAGATGCACACACGTGGAGGATTTCACACAGAGATGCATGTACCCACGCACAAAAACAAACACAGATGTGCACATAAAGTTCCTTTCACCCGTACTAGACAAAGAACATCTACAATTTGACTGTGATGTGGCATCTTTGCTTTAGAATTAAGAATAAAAAATGTTAATGTGAATATACATGAGCATTAAATACGGTGAACTACAGCCTAGTTATAGTTTTTTTTTTTTTTTAGATTATATATTGGTGAACATTGAAATTTACACAATAATTTAAGATATAATTAGGAGTTTAAAGTCTCAAATTCCCCTTTCCAACCCATTTTGCATCTGTAATATGACATACATTGTATGTGTGTTTAGGTTATTTCTAATAATAGGACATGGGGGTATCAAATTCTACAACCACAAATTAGCTCCTCAGAGGAGACTGCAAAATATTGGCAGCCGTTGTCTCCTGTGAGGGCAATTGATACCATTAGATGGTGCTATAGACTCGTTTAACCTGTTTGATGTCAAATTACGTCAAATACACACACACCATACAATCAAAGATAACCTGTAACTACCCATCACGGCTCTATAATTAAATCACTTTAAAGGATTTCGTTTTTAATCTGGTTCTCATAGACTGAGGGCTTCCCTCCCTCAAGACATTAGACATAAGTCTCCTCAGGGCAGCAAGGATTGTGGGAACTTGAACTGTTTTCAGGGAAAATGGATTCTCTAACAAAGTAATGGATTCTTTAACAAAGTAAGCATATTCATATACAAAATTAGTTTTCATGCTTATATGTTCACTTTTTCTAAAATCATTTAAATAAATTGAAAACATACTAAAAGATACTAAAAACATATTTAAATCAGTTCATGTGAGTACAGTGGTTCAATATTAATATTATAAAGCGACCAGAATAAAAACCAAAATAATGACTTATAAACTGACGGCTGATTTCAAAACACTGCTTCAGGAAGCTTCGGAGCACAATGAATCAGAGTATCGAATCTGCTGTTCAGAGCACCAAAGACACGCGATCCGAATCATGATTCGATACACTGATTAATTTATGCTCCGAAACTTCCAGAAGCAGTGTTTTGAAATCGGCCATCACTAAATAAGTCGTTATTTTGTTTTTTTGGCGCACCAAAAATATTCTCGTCGCTTTATAATATTAATATTGAACCACTGTACTCACATGAACTGATTTAGATGTGTTTTTAGTACCTTTATGGATCTTGAGAGAGGAAACTTCATTGCTCCCTATGTAGGCCTCACTGAGCCATGGGATTTCAACTAAAATATCTTAATTTGTGTTCCGAAGATTAACGAAGGTCTTACGGGTGTAAAACGGCATGAGGATAAGTAATAAATGACAGAATTTTCATTTTTGGGTGAACTAACCCTTTAACCTCACGTACTACTGGAGAGTCAAATCGGAATCTCTAAAAAAGAACCGGCTTATAACATCACTGTGCATGCCCATTTGTGTATCTGTTGCCATAGAAACCAAGCTTGATGTTTCAGATGCATAGCAAAATATGGTACACAGGTCAGCCAGTTTTTTTAAACATTGAGGTTAGTGATGACGATGACGATGGGGGAGAGGTCGAAAGGAAATATAAGCAGGATTCTAGACTAATTTTCTCTTCAATTCATCCTTATGATTGGACCTCACTATGCTAAACAGTGACTAATAATAGCCAATGTTTTGCCATTTGTACCCATTGAACCATTTAATGCTACAGACCACTATGGATAAATATGTACAGTGCACAGCATAAATGAGTACACCCCCTCTGAAACTTCTGAAAGTCAGCAATTACTCAATTACTTAGAAGACATGTTAGGGTTCTTTAGAGAGATAATGTTCCAGCAAGTCTGCTTAATCAATTACCAAAGAAGCATGTCAAAATTATTCAGGTGATATAATGTTGTGTAGCAAAAATGAATACACCCTCCTAAAAGTTACTAAATAAAATGAAATAAAAATGTTCTGGTGTAAGTTTAAGGCAATGTTTGATCAACAGGTAAGTATGTTGAACCAAAACATTTAAAGAGAAGTAATTTCTTGACAATTAAAAGTGTTATATAGCCCACTGAATCATTCTCAGACTTAATGCTGACAACAATGGAAGCACTTGGGAGAGAACTGTCAGGAGACTTATTTCTTAGCACAAAAGAGGACAGTGGTACAAGAGAATTACCAAATCATTGTTTTAAGTGTGAAAATATAGCAAAAGTAATACAGAAATTAAAAAACAATGGACTTGTGACAAGGCCCCTGAAATAAACAGGCCTTCATTTTAAGCTTTCATTTAGTGATGAGGGATTTTTTTGCTAGAAAAAAAGAGCAGGAGAAATACCAAGCGAGTGTCTCAGAGCCAGCAAAAGCTATGAAAAGAGTGACTGTTTATCTCACAGAGTAAGATGCAGCCTGCAGAAATGACATGCATGGTTGTTGTTCTCACTGGAACTACCTACTGTAGCCAAAGCACAATAAAGTCAGTTAGCCATTTCCAATGCCCATCTTTACAAAATATAGATTCTGTAGAGACGAGTTGAGTAACACTCCCCATTAAAGATCAGGGCATTTAAGGAGCTCATCATCCAGGAGTTAAACAGGACAGATGTGTCATGAACTTGTACACTCCGTGCCAAAAACGGTCAGAGCAGTATATTCAAAATTATGAAGGGCATACTAAGTGCTAGAATATTATACATTTGTTGAATTAAATCTAGGGTGTACTGTACTCATTTCTGCAATCCTTAATTAAAAAGAATTTGCTAATTTACTTATATTATGGCTATTAATGACATATTCTCAGTTTTTATTATGTATATGTTTAATACATTTTAGTTTTGACATCTTTCCATGAATTGTATTAGTGATCATAAAGAAAATACATCTTTTGTATTTGTTCAGAGGGGGTGTACTCATTTATGCTGTGCACTGTATCTTTAATTACAATAATTATAGAATACAATATACAATAGTAATTTCGAATCGGACAGAAAAATGATTCATGATTCAATGAGAGAGTCATTTGGGAACTAATGCCTTTTGAATAATTCACTCATTGACTGAGTCTAATTAAAACCACCAACTCAAGTGCTAGTTCGAGAATATTTTTGACTGAATCATAACAAAGAGCCAGTTCATAAGAGTCATGAATCAAGCAACACAGCTTGCGCTCTGTTCTTTTTTTTTTTTTTTTGCAACGATGCCATAAAAGAACCATTTTTGGTTCCCCAAAGAACTTTTAAGTGAACAGTTAATAAAAGAACCATTTTCTTCTTAGTGTGAGGATCATTTTAATTATCTAAAGAATCTTTTTTCCATAATAAAGAACCTTTTGTTCAATGGAAAGGTTCCACGGAAGTTAAAGGTTCTTCATGGAACCATAGATGCCAATAAAGAATGTTTATTGTGGTGTAAAGTTATAATTAACTAACAGCACTTCACAATATGACTTTTAAATAATTGTTTTTTTCGGAGTCTGAAGTCCTTTTAAGTGTGAGGACAGAGTTTGGTAAGAAACTCCTCAAAGCAATCATCTACAATTACTTTAACATAATTACTTTTTCCATCCTAGTTGACCCCTAGAGAGTGAGTCAGTATGAAAATGTCTATTTTCTTACGAGGTGACTGAAAATCAGATGGTGGGGCCAAATGAATCGAGAAGATTCTCAACTACATTGGTTGAATATAAATCTGGGTGACTTTTTTTCTTTGATTGAAACCATGCATGCCATGTGTAGTTCAGCGATTATCCTTCAAGAGAAGCAGTAATAAGCTTGAACTGTAAATCTAAGCAGGAAGGATCAAGACTGAGGATGTTATCTGGCTTTGCATTCGAACAGCGTACCTCTTTCCCAGAGCAGAGTTGTGAAGGTCAATACTCTCTCTGAACTTTAGAGAGTTTGCCTCACTGTAGCTATCAAATGTCAGTCCTGTGTGGATCCTGTGCTAAAACAATATACTCAAGAACATTTTAGAAGAATACACTGAAGTCATACTTTAATCTTTTGTCTGGACAGACGCACAAATTGCTCTTTTCTTTTAGGAACTGTGGGATTTAGAATATGAAGTGATTTCAAAGAGGAAGCCTTTCAGTTGTGTGCTGATGCAATAGTGGAAACCTTACATTTTAATTTCACACTTAATGGTTTTGTTGATTTTTATGGATCCTCAGTAGGTTCATTTCTTCTGTAAGTTGCATAACCGTATGTTTCAAAGGTTTCTTCATGTTTTCAGATGTTTGTGGGTTTTTCTTTATACTTTTTCTAGAAAAACAATGACAGCAGTGGTTCTCAACTAGTGGGCATCAGCAAACTGTATTTAAATTGATTTAAAAAGTATTTAAATTAATAAATTATTATTAATATATTAAAAAAGGCTACCACTAATCTAAATTAAAATGCAAAAAATACATTTTTATTTTCACTCAATAACTACTGTTTTTATTGAACAACATACAGTTTTGGAGTACAGAACATAACTTCCAGAATACAAAATAAATCTATTTTGTTAATTTATTTTACTGTATTAAATTAATTAACCACATTAATACCACTTTCAATTTATCAATATAAAAATGTGAAAACAAGCAGCTTTGTCATTACAGCAGCAATACCGGAAATATAATAGCGTATTTGCATATAATTAGCGCATATACTTATATATATATATATATTGTGTTGGATAATGGGGGGCCTTCAAGTCAAAAAGGCTGAGCACCACTGAGCTAGAGTGAAAAGTCGTGCAGTGTACTGGAATAATATAGATACCGTAAGACCGGTCGATTCCATATACAAACACAAAAAAGATTCAGTGCCAAATAAACAAGTAAACTCTCGTTTTAATGTCCCCTGTCAGGATAAACACACTAACCATAATCCATCAGGCTGTCATGGCGCCAGATGTGGGGGTAAATATCATAAAACGATGCCGTTTGCTGCATCACAGACTCCCTAATGAAGTCAGAGGAGCCATCCTGTTGGATGTTCATTAATCTTAAGCTCCCTTTGTGAGCTAAAGCCTCAAACCATCATATGAAGTCGGGACTTTTGCACAAACATTTTCATGTATTGATTTTTTGTTGTTGTTGTGCATTGGGTTTTGAGATAAAGCAAAGGCCTTTCAGATGTGAATGACCAAGGTGGCCTTCTGATAGGAGTTTGTGTGAATATGTTGGTATTCAGTATCCATTTATTTCCCTGTAATCAAACAGTGCTTGAAAGTAATTGCATTCACTAATTTCTTGCATTGTTAACCATGAAGAAAATTCGTAATGGATTTCAATTTATCCCTCTCATTAACGTGACTTTCAGCAGAGAGAGTGATATCTCGCTAATTAAATAAATAGATAAATAAATAATTGTGTTTAAGGAAGACTTAAAGAGAGCTTCTCTGGTTCTAATCAGTATTCAAGTACTAGCTTAAATCCGTACATAATGTGTGTGTGGAAAAAGTGTGGTAAACTAGCCCTTGATGTCATATGTCACAGTTATACATCAGTGTCCACTTTGAGACACGTGTGAATTAGCCGCCTACGATGTGGTGCTGGCAGAGTTTTGTTATTTGAATGGGAAAAGTAATTGAAGCTGAGAGCCTCGTTGCCATTTGAATTGTTTACAAAGCTCCTGAGAAGGTTAGCCAGATACACGAATACTGTAATAATGCACTAGTGAGGTGAGGTTAGCGGTTTGAATGGCACATCGGCATGTCACAGCCTCGGGTTCATACAGATTTTCACAGAGGCAGGAGGAGCAGATGGTGTCAGTCCGAGATATTATACACGGCTAGCATGTCTTTATAGATGCAAGTTATTAAGCTTTAAATTTTAAACTTCAGGGTAATACGCCTTGAAATTAAAACATGCTGAATTGAATTGCTGCTGTCTGTGTTCTTGCTCATTCATGTGGAGAAGTCATTCTTTCCTCTTTGTCATTGTGCCTAAGGCCTCCTTTTTCTATTGTTCTTACTATTCTGTCCTCTCCACTGGAATATCCCTGTTACGCTTCCACACCACAAGACAGCAGTGGGTTGGAAGTACAGTAAATGGCCATTAGGTTTGTTTCTGGGGTCCACACTGTCACAGGAGACCGAGCCAAGAGAATGGTTGAATGTACAGTAGTGACTAGAAAGAGAGACAACAGTAATGATAGAAGCATAAGTGGTGAACAAACTCACCGCAGCATTAATAGAACTTCCTTTAATGGAGAGAGTTGGCTTTACTGGGTGAAGGAACAGTGTGGTCGTTTGTGATATCTCTTGCACGCCATTATTTTTTGTGACATTTCCATTGATGTGCTTTTGCGCATATATTGATTACAAAAGATGTTTAAAAGATTTTAATGAGTTTGTAGGATTATTATTAGACAAATATCGGAGGATCGTTTACGCATGTCATCTAAGCACCGATTTAAAGAGTTAGTTCACCCAAAAATTTAATTTCTGTCATTAATTACTCACCCTCATGTCGTTCCAAACCCGTAAGACCTTCGTTCATCTTCGGAACACAAATTAAGATGTTTTTGATGAAATCCAAGATCTTCTGACCTCCCTATTCACAGCAATGTCATAACCAATTTCAAGCCCCAGCAAGGTAGTAAAGACATCTTTGAAATAGTCTGTGACTACAGTGGTTGACGTTGGATGAGCCGACGTTTTGACATAGAACACGGAAGCGCTGCATCATTTTCACTGTCAGTATCCTACGTCAACTATGTAGGACACTGACAGGGAAGAGAAGAAATTGTTGAATAAAGTCGTTTTTTGGGGGGGGGGTTTTGGTTTTGCGCGCAAAAAGTATTCTCATCGTTTCATAAATTTACGGTTTAACCACTGTAGTCACATGGACTATTTTAACGATGTCTTTACTACCTTTCCGGGCCTTGAAATTGGTTATGACTTTGCTGTGTGTAAGGAGGACAGAAGCTCTCGGATTTCATCAAAAATATCTTAATTTGTGTTCCGAAGATGAACGAAGGTCTTATGGGTTTGGAACGACATGAGAGTAAGTAATTAATGACAGAAATTCAATTTTTGGGTGAACGAACTCTTTTAAAGTTGGACTGTGTACTTAATCTGAAATTGAAAAAAAAAAAAAACTGAGGCTGGGATGAGTAACAATGATCCTTTATATAGGAGAGAAGTGTGAAAAAGTGTGATCAAGACAAAGGATGTTTAGCTAGTTAGCATTGGCTTGTTTGCCCCTTCTGGTCGGTGCTGTAACTAAGCCATCTTGTTTTTTGTGTTCTTTACAGACATTCAAAATTGCCTGTACTGTATATTCTGATTACATATTTTTTGCATGCACATAAACCACAATTATTATTATTTTTATTTTATAAATTAAATAAATGTTATTCATTTTATAATTCATTGCGTTGGCCCACCAGTGTGCTGATCAATCACATATAGATTATTCCAGTAGTTCGCTTCTCATTAATGTTTGTAGTTCAGAGATATTTGTGTGTGTTTGTACAGATACTCATCCATCAAAGTCTATTTTAAAAACCATCTCTTCAATCTTAGGCTTCATTTTGAAATGCTCTGTAAATTATGAAGGTAGTAAAAAAGTCCCTCTCCACTGTGGGCTTTATTACATTTTTTTGGGGGGGAAATTATCAAAGAAAGAGTATGCTGAAATGGGTTTAATTTTCCTAATTCATCCATTCTTCCCAATAAACTATACAGTAAAGCCACAAACTAGGTTTTTTAGCTGGTATTCTTTGTCCAAGGCTTTGTTCATACTGCGCATAAATATGATTTATTTTTTAAATCTGACTGTCAGAGCTGTTATTTTGCAATTGATGAAATCTGATCCATTTTTTGAGATAGTGTAGTCAATATCTGATACATCTAAATCAGTTTCTATAGTAATTATATGTGTGTCAATATGATGCTTTTGCCATTGTGGAAAAAAGAGACTTTTGCCTTTGTGGAAAAAAGGATGGAAAAATGGAAATTTTTGCTGATGCTAATATCTATCATGATGTGTCCTGTGTGAACTGCTACTTCTGCTCTTGGTAAGTGCAAATTAGTACAGGCCAGGGAATTTATACAGTCAGGGGGCATAATTAATTTAGTTCATTGCATTCTTTAAAAAAATTAATTTAATGTGTATTCATATGTATCCATATTTTTTGTCTAAAACTACTTGCTTACTCATATTCACTGTTTAGTGAATATCCAATGATTTTGTCTGAGCTATGAATAAAAAATGTAAAAAATAATTCATATTTTATCATTTTATTTTGTCTCATCTTATCATTTTAGTGTAGAATGAGTAAAGCTGTTTGTTGTGAGGATGACAAAAATGTCAAAAGCTATATTTTTTGCTTATTACATTTTTAGGCTGCTCTGCCTCAGAGGTCTAACAGCGCTCGTCAATTTTAAAATGATCGAGATGACCAATCAAATTAAAGAAGGCGAGTCTTACTGTCACTGTCACAACACAACAAGAGTTAATGGAAAGATGTAAGTCAATGTAAGTATTAGTAACTGTTTCATGAAAGAAATGTTCAGCGACTGACTATAATATATCTAGTGATGCAAACTGCTAAACTTTTTATGAAAGTTTGCCATTTTGAATTAAAAATATGCAATCATGATTCATGTAATTCAAAATGAATGTGACGAGACACGAAACATTTGCATCATGTCCCGAATGATGAGAAAACTACTTGAAATCCAATCTAACCATTCAAACTGAAATGCATTTGCCAAAAAATCAAAACAAAGCCAGACTAATCAAATGTTGTCGCTGACATTTCTTACAGATTCTTGGTCATGTACTTCAATGTCCCATTTTTTGGCAGAAAATCAATGTGAAACTTTGAGCAGCTGTGCTATGCAAACGTGAAGAATTGTAATAGACCGAATTAGGATGCAATTCATAGAGTGACTTTGCTCTGTGAAGGTGTGTGATGTGTATTTGTTCCTTTGGGCTTGCCGGCTACAATAAGAAAAAGATATACACTCAATTAACACAGACAGATTTATTGATCATTTAATTTTGATAAACCCCAGCAAAATGATTCCTTGATGGATTAACAGATGTATTGAGTTTGTGGTATGTGCCTTTAAGTTGAAGTTTGAATCGGAGGTCAAATTCCATCTTGGTTGCAAGGTTGTGCAGAATTCAGATTTTAAGTCGGCATGAGACGGATGTTGCGATAGTCTTTTATTCCCTATTATGAAGTATATCCAAGTCAAATGGCTTTTTGAACAAGAAAAAAATGTTGGGCGGGACTTGATTTTGTCCATTGGGAATTGATTGGATCATTGTGGTTTGCTGTTGTTGTGATCACATATGAGTGACAGGTTGTCCCTCATTGCTTTTTTTTGCTTCAGGGGACTGGGCAAGACTGACAGAATAGCAATTACTTTCAGTTTTTTCCCACTGTTTGGCCTAAAACACAGTTTTTTGTTTTTTTTGTCATCCAGTTTGAAATGCTGACTACAAACAAGAATTTTTAAAAGATTTTCCATCACGCCATTCTCTCTGTATTTACGATTCTTTGCAGCCTTTACCCACTGCCTACAATGAATGCGCTGGATCCTTCACTGGAAACTGAAAGTAATTTACTCCCACTTAAAGTTTACTCTTTGAATTCTTGCACCGGGGAACAATACAAGTAGACACCATTAAGACTAAAAGTTTGCTGAGAAGTATTTCTTACTAAAGCAAGGCGGTATTTGACTCTGGTAAGCGTATCCATAGCAGACTGGTGGGAGTGGCCTTGGATGGCAACATGCCCCAGTGCATTATGGGTGTTGAAGTTTTCCTACCTATTTGGCAAAAAGAAAAACAACAGCCTTTTTTTCTAGTCAGGTAGCACCGATTTAGGCAGCCAAGTCTTTTTGGAAGCCTTAAATTTTCTTTATAACCTTGTCTGTCTGTCTATAAGGACTATAAATGGCTATAAACCTTCAACCCAAAACTTTTAAACAAGGCTTTCTAGGCAATATTTAAAGTTTGTCGACAAACTTTCCTTTTTCTTGTTAAAATGTACACTTATTGTGGTTACAGTATATGAATTTCTTTGAATTCATTTTAATTCTACTATTCTATTCGGGTTCTGATTTGCTATGCCAATTCAACTTCAATTCAGAATTAGGAACTGAATTAAAATTTAAAAATATATTCTCAGTCCACTTCTGAATTGCACACAGAACTAGTTGGTTGTTCTCAGAGGCTGTGAAGAGAGTTGGGAGGGCTATTAACTCAGCAGGGAATTGAGTTGGCGAGGCTGTTAATGCTCACCCGCTGACAGACACAGTTGCGTGCACCAACACCCTTTGATTAATAAACGATTATGTAAATGTTTTTAAGATTTAAAATCAGCAGAAAAATCTTATCACTCCTCTTCTAATGCTTTTCTAATGACAAATCTCTACTAACTGTCCTCTACCACTCCTCTACTAACAATGGTCTGTCTACCAAACAGCACTCCTATTCTACCTGAACTTTAATGAGCAACAAGTAACGTTGAGTTTAATTTTATGCAACTGAACAATGACACAATGTGAATGCAGCTACTCCCAATAAGAGTGAAAACTGTAGAGGTCATGTGATCTACCTCCTGACACAATTAAATACTGTTATTGAGTAGGAACACCTAGAGTCCAATAACTCAATACTATTATTGTGGAGTTGTTGGTGCTCTAAATAAGTATTTCAATGCGTATTGAATAAACAAATACGATTTTTGATAGAGAGCAATGAGCAGTTATCATTGATGTATTTCGATGTTTAATCAATAAGTCTCATGCTAGTGACAGGTGGCTGATCTGGTTCAGGTCGTCTTTCTGACCTCTAAAATGCACTACATACAGGTCCTTCTCAAAAAATTAGCATATTGTGATAAAGTTCATTATTTTCCATAATGTAATGATAAAAATTAAACTTTCATATATTTTAGATCCGTTGCACACCAACTGAAATATTTCAGGTCTTTTATTGTTTTAATACTGATGATTTTGGCATACAGCTCATGAAAACCCAAAATTCCTATCTCAAAAAATTAGCATATTTCATCCGACCAATAAAAGAAAAGTGTTTTTAATACAAAAAAAGTCAACCTTCAAATAATTATGTTCAGTTATGCACTCAATACTTGGTCGGGAATCCTTTTGCAGAAATGACTGCTTCAATGCGGCGTGGCATGGAGGCAATCAGCCTGTGGCACTGCTGAGGTGTTATGGAGGCCCAGGATGCTTCGATAGCGGCCTTAAGCTCATCCAGAGTGTTGGGTCTTGCGTCTCTCAACTTTCTCTTCACAATATCCCACAGATTCTCTATGGGGTTCAGGTCAGGAGAGTTGGCAGGCCAATTGAGCACAGTAATACCATGGTCAGTAAACCATTTACCAGTGGTTTTGGCACTGTGAGCAGGTGCCAGGTCGTGCTGAAAAACGAAATCTTCATCTCCATAAAGCTTTTCAGCAGATGGAAGCATGAAGTGCTCCAAAATCTCCTGATAGCTAGCTGCATTGACCCTGCCCTTGATAAAACACAGTGGACCAACACCAGCAGCTGACATGGCACCCCAGACCATCACTGACTGTGGGAACTTGACACTGGACTTCAGGCATTTTGGCATTTCCTTCTCCCCAGTCTTCCTCCAGACTCTGGCACCTTGATTTCCGAATGACTTTGGACCACTGAGCAACAGTCCAGTGCTGCTTCTCTGTAGCCCAGGTCAGGCGCTTCTGCCGCTGTTTCTGGTTCAAAAGTGGCTTGACCTGGGGAATGCGGCACCTGTAGCCCATTTCCTGCACACGCCTGTGCACGGTGGCTCTGGATGTTTCTACTCCAGACTCAGTCCACTGCTTCCGCAGGTCCCCCAAGGTCTGGAATCGGTCCTTCTCCACAATCTTCCTCAGGGTCCGGTCACCTCTTCTCGTTGTGCAGCGTTTTTTGCCACACTTTTTCCTTCCCACAGACTTCCCACTGAGGTGCCTTGATACAGCACTCTGGGAACAGCCTATTCGTTCAGAAATTTCTTTCTGTGTCTTACCCTCTCGCTTGAGGGTGTCAATGATGGCCTTCTGGACAGCAGTCAGGTCGGCAGTCTTACCCATGATTGCGGTTTTGAGTAATGAACCAGGCTGGGAGTTTTTAAAAGCCTCAGGAATCTTTTGCAGGTGTTTAGAGTTAATTAGTTGATTCAGATGATTAGGTTAATAGCTCGTTTAGAGAACCTTTTCATGATATGCTAATTTTTTGAGATAGGAATTTTGGGTTTTCATGAGCTGTATGCCAAAATCATCAGTATTAAAACAATAAAAGACCTGAAATATTTCAGTTGGTGTGCAATGAATCTAAAATATATGAAAGTTTAATTTTTATCATTACATTATGGAAAATAATGAACTTCATCACAATATGCTAATTTTTTGAGAAGGACCTGTACTCAAAATAATCCACTGCTTTTTCTTCCTGTTATAATTTATAGTCCCAGGATGAGTTTGGATCAGTGTGCTAAGTCAAGCCTGCAGAGAGAGCAGATTCAGATTGTAAATATGGCCTGGGTTGCTACATTTGCATGTTAACAGCACACACTGCTCTCTTGGCCCGAGCACATGCTTGGATTGGCAGGTCGTCAGTCACTTTAACTGTCACTCACTTTTAATCATGAAAGGAAGCCTTGAGGAGTGTGTGTGTGTGTGTGTGTGTGTTTAATCAATGGAACTTGCACAGAGTTTAAAGCCATTTGTGGTCCATTTACAGTGGGGTCTAAAAGTCTAAGACCACCAGTGAGAATGCTTCTATTTGGAATTTTCTTTTAATTAAAGGTGCAGTAAGCAATTTCTGAGAAACGCTGTTGATATTTGAAATCACCAAAACAAACACACCCATACCTAAAAGGACCATACCCTTCTCTTCATAGCTCTACCCCAAATTCACAAACATGCTATGCAACACAGGCACCTCCCCCCTAATGAGTGTATACACCCCTTACTTCTGATTGGCGACAAGTGTGGTGCTTGGTCCAATCCACTTTCAGCAGCGTTCTTCAAAAATGGCTTACTGCACCTTTAATATGTATTGTTTTGCATGAAAAATTATAATATCATGATAACACTGAGTGAAAAGCTTGGAATCTGTAAGTATTTGGTATGTCACCTGTTATCAATTTAATTGAACTCCACAAAATTAGTGCTGCATGATATATTGAGAGTTTTTTAATATATCGGTATATATTAGATTCATTTTTCATGCTAATTTTCCCAATTTTTACATTAGTTTGCCATCATCTAATGCTCTCTTAAAGGTAATCTTTAAAAACACTTATAAATAATAATAATAATAATAACACTGTTAAATGTAATCTCTAGTAAATCATAAAATGAAAATCTATTTTTCATACTGTACATTATAATATTAAATCTAAATTCACTTTATTATATTTATTAAATATAAACAAAAAATAAAGTATTTTTTGTTTTGAAGTGTTTTCTTTGAAATTTATTTAGACAATATAAATGTTATTATCAAGAATGAATGGGTTATTGGCCATAACATGAAAATAATTGTCAGCTTTTTTAATATCAGTTGGTATTGAAATAATAATATAATTGGTATAATTTTACAAAAATGTTCTTGTGCCTCAATAGAAGCAAGAACATCTAAGTGTTTGAACAGAGGATCAATGTCACAAATTAAATGTCAGAAATTCTTTGTTAGTGGCCATGAAATAAAATGTTAAATATTTTTTTCTTTTCGTGCCATGGTGTTTCCTTTCAAAAAATGTTCAATTTTAAAACTGTTTGTTTCATATAGTTTAAATGACATTTGGAATCTTTCATTCATTTTGACAGTCTGCATCTTCATTCACTGAGCCATAGAAAATAATTTAATAATTGAAACATTAATAATTGAACACGCAAGTATAATTGAACAAATAAATCGTTGAAGCAACGATTTATTTGTTCAATTATTATTGCGTGTTCAATATCAATGTCATATAGTGAGAAATACAATTGTGATTCATTGCTTAATCATTTGTATTGGCAGATCCCTAATTTATGAATTGTTTGTCATCTTCATGTCTTTGGCCACCGCAATACAGTAAACTGCCCCCGTCGGACACTAAATCCGGTCTAAATGTCTTTCTCCATTCAGCTGTTTTTCTTTCATGTTCAGTGGCACAGCTACTGGCTCCAACTCTCATCCCTCAAAACGCCCCCTTTCCAAATGTTATCATGACTCTCGAGTTTAGGAAGTTGCCCATGTTTGGACTAGGATGGAAGCGATGTCACTTGTGGTTTGCTCTCAGAGGGAACGGTCACATTTAAGAAGAAAAAGAAAGAGTGAGACAGGTCTTCAGTGGGCATAAAATTATAGTGCTGTCTAACAGAGAAAGAAAGATGGGAGGGGAGGAACCAAATCAAATTAAACGAGAACCAAAGATCCTGGCCACCATTCCTAGACTCCATCTCCAGGTTTTCAGTGTGGCTGTGTTTCAGTAGATCAGTCAGCGTGTGTGGAGCGTGTGTGTGTGTCTCCTGCGCTGTGCTGCAGTAGAGAGCGCTTCGCTCAGCCAACTGCTACTTCTCTGTGGAGGGCATTGCATCCTCCCTGCCTTTTTTTATTTTTCTTCACGTTTTTTTTAAATCATGCTTGGAGTGCCTGAATGAAAGAGGACGGATCGAGGGGAAAGGATGACACTATGTGTGTGACAGAAGAGCAAAGCGTACTGCAGTGAGTCAAACAGAAAGAGTGAGATCTCTCCACACCCATGACCGTGTGCCTGTCTGTGATCACAGCCAAACGGACTCGTTCGTCACCTGACAGGTAGGCAGACGTGAGTCCCTTCATCTAATCTCACGTTCAGGCATCAGGGGCTCCTAAACACTTGCGCTCGTATAGAAGAGATCATCTTTCTGAACAGGTTTGAGACTTGTAGGGTTGGTGGGCAGCTTGTTTGGGACGCTAGATGTTCAGAGACAGGACTTGTGGTGTAAATGACAGTTATTTCAGCAGAAAGTGCTGCTTTTTTTGTTCTCACAGGTTTCTGTTGTACCCCATTTGGTCTGAGTGTAGAATACTTGCACTTTCTGTCAATCTTGATTGGGAAATTATGATGCTTTTAGACTCATGAGCCTATTTTGGGGCATTCTCGGACTGGGTTTTGTGACTTTATGTAAGCAGTTTTTGGTCGTGAAAGAGGGGCGTCCTCCACAGGGTCACGTAACAGACTCTGAGCCGTGGGTGAGGAGTTTATTCATATATACTGGCCTCAAGACTTCATCCGTGTGTGGGTGAATGGACTTCTGGGAAGCACATCTTTGAGTTTGTGGGTGAAAGTGTGTACAAAATAAGAGAGGTATTTCATAAGCCAGTCCGTTCTCCCATTACTGACACATATTAAGTGGATCTATGCTAATAATCAGAGATGAACCTCACTCAAAAGGGACTTTTACTGTGTGTGTGTGTGTGTGTGTGTGTGCGTGCGTGCTCCTGGCTATTGCCCTTAGAGGATTTACTGCACTTTCTGTCAATGTCCTAGCATATATATCAGCAGAGAGACAGAGAGGGAATGAAAGAGGAAGCACTGCAGGTCTAAACACTTGCTCCTGCAGTGCATTCCCCCTCCTCTCCTCTCTCTTTAGGTGTCACGCACACACACACACACACTTATATTCACACTCTGTAGTCTCTGTAGTTTTGTCACTCATACACAGATATGATGACTGGGGAATTCAGACGGGTCTCAGTATGAGTTGTCATAAATTTGATCAAGTGGCAAAGACAGATTTATTCATCACTGGATTGCTCTGAACTGCAGTGTGTGTGTGTGTTTGTGTGTGTTTATGGTGATTATAGATATTATACTATGGGGCTGTTGAATGCNCTTTTATCCAAAGCGACTTACAGTGCATTCAGGCTAACATTTTTTTACCTAACATGTGTTCCCTGGGAATCGAACCCACAACCTTTTGCGCTGCGAACGCAATGCTCTACCACTGAGCCACAGGAACACTATATGAGTTGTCATAAATTTGATCAAGTGGCAAAGACAGATTTATTCATCACTGGATTGCTCTGAACTGCAGTGTGTGTGTGTTTGTGTGTGTTTATGGTGATTATAGATATTATACTATGGGGCTGTTGAATGCTTGAATCTGATTGGATGACAAACGTTTTAAGGTGTGCAATTATTTTTAAGGAAATGCACAGCTAAAGTAGTTCCAGGTCTTGACCGCATTACAGTTCCATATTACTTACGCCAAATCATTTCAGTTATTTCAGAGGTCCTTACAGCATACAACAGCAAAATAACCTATATGAATCACTTATGAATCACTTTCTTAATCAGTTTTTTTCTATTGATTTCCAGTTGAAAAGTTTTTAAATCAAGATAAACCTACTTTATTTGTAATTTTTTTTTTTACATTTTTACATTTTTATTTTTTATTATATATCCTAAAGTTTTTATACTATTTAAAATGATTTATTATTGAACTATTTATTATGTAAAATAATTATTAAATTATCTACTTTTTCTTTATTTTCTTGTTTTCTGCATTTAGTGAGCTTTATGCTTAAAAACAAGGAGTAAGAAAAAATACTTATATATTTCAAAAAAATTTTATTCTAATATTCTCTGAAAACAAGTATCGTACAAGTATAATTTTCTTTTACAATTTTGCTTATTTTTTAAAACACTTTTATCTTATTTCAAAGATGTTTAGTTATTTTTTACAAGAAAACCTTTTTCTAAATAGGAATTTTTTTTTTTTTTGGGCACTGATATGTGTGTATTAAAAATATTTTTTTGTTAATTTTATTTGGTCTCACCACTTTCACACGCTGTTTTGATGTTACCAATAGGATACATTACAATATATATTTAGTTGTATATTTAGTACTTCATGGCTATTATCAGACCTTTCTAGTATCCAGAACTATATTAGTACACACACCCATAGACACACACACACACACACACACACGCACGTTGGGTTTCCATGTTTTATGGGGACATTCCATAGACAAAATGTTTTTTATATTGTACAAACTGTTTTTTCTATCCCCTAACCCTACCGAATCACAGAAAACGTTCTGCATTTTCAAAAACTATTACCTAGTATGATCTATAAGCTCTTTTCTTCATGGGGATCAAAATGTCCCCACAAGAACAAGGATTTCAGATACTGCCATCTTTGTGGGGACATTTTGACACACACACACACACACACACACACGTTCGTTTTTGTGAATTGTGGGGACTCTCCATTGGCGTAATGGTTTTTATACTGTACAAACCGTATTTTCTATCCCCCTACACTACCCCTACCCCTAAACCTAACCATCACAGGAAACTGTGCACATTTTTACTTTCTCAAAAAAACTCATTCTGTATGATTTATAAGCCTTTTGAAAAGTGGGGACATGGGGTAATGTCCTCATAAGTCACCTCTTCTTGTAATACCTATGTCATACCCATGTCATTATACACATTTGTGTCCTGATATGTCACAAAAACGTGCACACACACACTGTGTTTATTCCCTGTCACATCCCAGTGTCCTCAAGCACAACATTATTAATGGATAAGAGCGTCTCGCTCTCAGTGACGTGTCGCACATGCCATCCATTCACAAAAATAATAACTTTATGAGGACCAATTAAAAAGTGAAATTGTAGTTGCTGAATCAAGCTCACTTTTGATGCCAGTTTATTTATGTTAAAAAGGATTAAATGATGAATGAAAGCAAAGCGATGCAACAGGTTACAGTAAGACTGATCACCAGTACTGTGGCCATTTTACACCAATTTACTTGAATTTAAACATTGCCATTATTTTATGACTGTTTTCTTGTTTCTGTGTAGTCAATAAAACTTTTGTAAACCCAATGTATCTTTTGATTTGGAACACATAGTAATGTTAAAGGTATCGTTCACCCCCAAATTAAAATTTTGTCATGATTTACTCATCCTGTAAAATTGCATGACTTTCTTTCTTCTATGGAACACAAAAGTAAAAATGTTGAAATGTTATAAGTATTAGATTTTTTTTTAAATTTTTTTTTTATTGGTATCGGCCAATTGGATATATAATTGTTTATGTACATTTCCAATATTTATACCTTTACATTACTTTTGCCGTCATCTAATTCTTACTTAAAGTCAATCTTTAAAACACTAATAATTTAATAACACTGTTAAATTGAATCTTTAGCTAATCTCAAAATGAATATCCATTTTTCATACTGTACAGTATAAAGTTGAGATGTCTAAATTCACTTATAGCATTTAAAATTTCGTTTAGTTTTAGTGTTTTATTTTTAATTCATTCAGATGAAATAAAGTTTTAATATTGTTCATTTATCAGTTATCAGCCATAGCATGAAAATAATTATTGGCTTATTGGTTTTTGTTTAAGTGTATGGTGCTGGAGAGATGAGACATATACGGATATCCACAAAACAGAGTATTTAATTAAATGAAGGAAAGTAACCATTACACACATCAAACTAACATTCAGGACAGACAAGGAGTGAAGGGAGTGAGTCCATTATATAAGGAGTGATGATGATCAGGAACAGGTGCAGGTGATCCGTGATGATGGGGAGATGACGAGGGAAGTGAGTGCAGGTGTGGAGACAAGAGGATGATGGGAAATGGAGTCCGGGAGACAAGGGAACTGTGACCATTTTGACCAGAATTTTTATATTTTTGCATCCCTAGAATAATTACAGTAAAGAATTAAAATGAAATTAGAATAACTCTGAGTTTATGGTGCTTTTTTGCCATTTTGGAACTCAACGGCTCAGTTCCTCATTCACTTTTGAAGCAAATAGTGGCCAATACATGGCAATACAAGATTTTTCCTTTTACACTCCACAGAAAAAAGAAAGTCAAACAGGTTTGGAATGACATGAGGATGAGTAAATGATGACAGAATTTTCATTTTTGGCTGAACTATCCCTTTAAAATCAAGGGTCTAAGACAACAGAAGCACAGCAGGACGCTTTGATGGTGTAAAAGAAATACGCCCAAACTCGCGCAGGCTCCCGCAGACTTCTCCTGCAGAAACGGTGAGAGGAGGAAGTTACGTTGACCAAAAGCAGGTGATGAGTCGAAGTTCTGACGCACATGAGAGCTGTGGGAACAGAATGTTGTCTGAAAAAGCTCTTTTTGAGGCTCCATTTAAAAACACTCTTAGAATTGATGGAATCTGCCTCCTCAAGGACGTCACTCTACTGTAACTGTGCTGCGAGAAAGTGAGTTAAAGAGTGAATAGCGCAAGAAAAAAAGAAGAAGAGAGGGCTTGAAAGTGCTCGCAAAAGAGAGGAAGGGATAGGTTAGGACAGGTCCATCCCCCACAATGACTCGAGTAATCAATTCTGCTCCTCTCATAGATAAGGAAAAATATTTTTTTTATATCTTACTTTCTCTTACTCTCTCTCTCTCTAGTGAGGATTACATTCCTGTTATTTGACGGTTCTACACAGGGCTGTGCTGCTCTTGTTGCCATGGAGACGTAGCTAGGCAGCAGAGTCTGCGATTCTCGCATGGTTCTGCATACGTGCCGAGCGGCGATCTTACTTCTTAGGACTTACCGCATACTGGTGTGTGTGGGTGTGTGCATGAACGGGGCAGAGGAGTGTTTCTCTAGATGCATGTGTGTGTGTATCAGCATGTGCTGTATGTGCATCTGAGAGATGCTGCAAGCCAAACTCTTTCTCTTCCATGCAGAGAGAAGAGGAGGTGACAGAGAGACAGAGCGAAAGAGTGGGTGGGAAAGTCACACATCCATGCGCACATTGGAGAAGAGAGGGAGAGAGATGTGTGTGGGTGGGTGTGTGCAGAGACAGGAGCTTGTTTTTCTGTGTATAATCTCTCGGCCCTAAGGGGCGACTAATGAAGCAGGAAAATCTCTCATTCACCCTGTAGTATTAGCATTAGCATTAGCTTGACAACACTGTGACATGACCTCGCATATCTTTTCACCCAGAAAGAAAAGATTAAATAGAAAGAAAAATACATTTTAAACAAGCAGGATGTTTCTGATTATGTAATACCACGATGAATGCAGGTTATATAAAGTAAAAAAAAATAAGTAATCGCTAATATGTGATGTGCTCCATCTAAATGAGTCGTAAGTCGGAGTGGGCCATTTTTGGAAAAAAGTTTTACTTTGTGTTTTATTTTATTTTATTTTTTTAAAAGCTTTCAAACTTCAGTGAAGAGCATATTTCTAAAAGTGTAAATATATTGTTACATATATGCACTTTATCATAAGCAAAAATCTAATGCACTTAACTTGTAAGTGATGTCTTAGTTATTTAATATTTACTACAATTCAAAAGTTTGGGGTCAGTGTTTGTTTTGTTTTTTTATTTGTAGCCGCAAAGTTACATTAAATTTATCAAAAGTTTTTTTTTTTTTTTTTACAATGTTACAAATAAATGCTGTTCTTATGAACTTCATATTCATCAAAGAATCATAAAACTTAAAGTTTCATGGTTTCCCAAAAAATTAAGCAGTCTAGCTTATCCATCCATCCATCCATCCATCCATCCATCCATCCATCCATCCATCCATCCATCCATCCATCCATCCATCCATCCATCCATCCATCCATCCATCCATCCATCCATCCAAATGAGGCTTTTGAAGCCAAAATTCAAGGTTTGCCTTGATAAACTTTGCTTTTCTGGTTAAAAATGACAGTTATGATTTTTTCTGTTCTACTTCCTTACATTCAAATTCCAGTTCTGGACCCTTTTTTGCTACCTCAGTTAAAATTGCACTGATACAAAATTTCTGAGCTGATACCAATATCCAATTATTCAGAAAGACATCTGCCAATGCTGATACAGAGAGTTTGGTGATAATATCTTGATTTGGATTTGCATTTGAATTTGAATGCTATTTTGCTATTTGCAATTTAATTTGCAATTTAATTTTTTACATTGTTACAAATATAATTTTTATGAACTTCATATTTATCAAAGAATCATGAAACTTAATGTTTCACGGTTTCCAAAAAAATTAAGCAGCACAACTGTTTTCAATATTGAGAACAATAAGAAATGTTACATGAGCATCTAATCAGCATATTAGAATGATTTCTGAAGGATCATGTGACACTGAAGACTGGAGTAATGATGCTGAAAATTCAGCTTTGCCATCTCGTTTTTACAAACAGTTATTTTAAATGTCTAATTATATTTCACAATATTACTGTATTTCTGATCAAATAACTTAAGCCTTGTTAAGTATTAGAGAGATAGATACGTCTTTCAAAAACATTAACAAATATTACCGACCCTAAACTTTTGAACGGTAGTGCATGTTTGAATAATTGTAATCCTTTGAAAGAAAATGTCAAACAAATGAAATGTGTTTGGAATCAAGTTATGGCAGCCGCCCTTTAAATGATTGTATCTTGACAACAGAAACATAATAATTATGCCATTAGAAAACAGTGACTTTAGTGCATAAAACGTGATAGATGTCTCTGGCCTCTACTGTTTTATTTTTCAGATTCTCATTGGGATATTCGCTGGCACTTATACGCACCCACGCTCTCTTCATCCTCTCACTGGCACACTGTGAATCCACCAGACAGCACCCAGAGAGTAAAGGATGATGGGTCATTGACGAGGGCATTCAATGTAGTTTAGAGGAAGTTGCTTTGTTGAATGTAGCAAAAATTTGGACTTCAGTACAGTATGTTGCCGTAAGCAGAACTTCAGAATCAGAATGGATTTTGGGGGCTTAATTGGCCTACATTTTGTTTGTGAGTGCCAGAAGCACGGCTGTCTGAAAATCACTGAACTTAACATGCTGTGATTTAATATTCTGATGTATTCAGAGTGCTTTTTTGACTCTCAAATGAATCTGTGTAAGAGCTCTTATTATTTTGAGTTTTTCTCTCTCTCATGATTTGATATTATACGGTGTTGTAATTTTACATTTAAATAGATAAAGCGCATACAGTATGTGACTGCTTTTAGCTTCAGATAAACATTCACTTTCAGTCATCACAACAGGCAAGCACAATACATTGTGAAGTATTTCAGCTGATGCAAAAGTCCATTTTTAGTCTAGCTTTTTTATCCATCCATCCATCCATCCATCCATCCAAACGAGGCTTTTGAAGCCAAAATTCAAAGTTTGCCTTGATAAACTTTGCTTTTCTTGTTAAAAATGACAGTTATGATTTTTTTCATTCAAATTCCAATTCAGTACCCCTTTTGCTACCTCAGTTAAAAATAGGGATGCAATGATACAAAATTTCTGAGCTGATAACAGATAGTTTGGTAATAATATCTTGAGCTTTTGTGCTGTATGAATTTGTATTTGAATTTTAATGCTATTTGCTATTTAATTTGCAATTGAATGCTATAGATGGTATAATAACGATTTCTGAAAATATCACGGCATTACACAATTTGATTCAATATTGATTAATTTGTAAATATTTCAGGTAGACTTATGTCAATTTTTCATGTCAAGGAAAAAAAATCTCTCCCAACTAATGTTGAGAACTAAACAGGGAACACTCTCATTTGCTACATAACTTTGATATTAACAGTTAAAATTAACAACAGAGCCCAAGCTATTATATTCAACTGCTATATATTTTCAGAAATAATAATCACACTCAAATAAAAACAGTTGTATACAAACATTTTAACTCCACATAAGGTAGTTTCCAACTTTGTCTTCATGAAAGGTTTATTCAAACATACATAAATAATTAACAGTAAATAATCTCCTCTCTAGTGTTTTTATTTTTTATTGTTAGCTAATACATTTTAAACACTGGATGACTTTCCTGAGGTAAATGTAACAAAGTGACGTTGTTCACAGGCTGCTTTATTGATGTCTTTCTGACTGAGACACTGATTGGTTGATTACATGAGATATATTTGAGTAAGTTGTACTGTATCTTTCTGATACTGATTATTGGTCGATTCATCTGTCCATCCCTAGTTTAAATTAAATTCAGGAATTGTATTGGAATTTAAATAGAATTCTCATTTCAATTCCGATGGGCTTCCTGAAGCACAGGCGTATAGTATTTTTATTCCTAATTTCTATTATGAAAATACCCAACTTCTTGTTTTAATAAGAAATGCATCAACAAATTAAGGAAATCTGTGCTTGTCAATGGATTTCATGGGGTTTAACAAGCTCTGATCTTAACAAGTTGATAATATACCAATTGTCTGTCCCTTAGCCCACTGGCTTAGAATGCTACACTTAAATTGTTGTAATTACAGTACACTAAAGACCCTTTTTATTATGATCTGTCCATTAATAACACACAGTATTTGGACATACCAATGGACATAATGGTAATACTTTACACATCTTGTTACATGTTAAATGTCGTTGCTGTAGTAAGAACAATAAATTATGCATAATTACATGTAACTAACCCTAAACTAAACTAAACTAATCCTAACCCTAAATGAAGTACATGTAGGTAATTATAATTACTTAAATGTATAATCATACTGCAACACGGACATCTTAAAATAAAGTGTAACCGATATAATATATTTAGTGGTGGAGGCACTAACAAATGTTCTATTAAGAGACACCATGCGATTATTAGTTGAAAATCTATTTAGAGTAGAAACAAATTTTCCAGGGCCCCAAAGGACTCCAAATGATCTTTAACACGCAGACACAGGCTGATTATATATAAAGCTTGTAAGACATCCTGTAAGTGGAGTAAAACACCATATCCATATAAGTACTGTTAAAGCAATCAATGTGGCTGTAATGGTTTTGGCCTTATACTGGTAATCTGACCCTTGTCATATTGGAACATGAGCTACATTTTAGACCACAGTAATATACACTTCCTCCAGTATACTAAAGTGTTCAGCCACAAAAGATTGCTGTTTGACACCTCAAGAGTAAGAATAAAGTAAATGCCATCTCCCTCATAGTCTTTCCTGAAAATGTTCTTTGTTACACTCAGAGTCCGGCTATAATACAATTTCTCTTCTGTCATTGTAAACTCAGGTAGCAAGAAAAGAGTTATTTGACATGCTTCAGAGCAAGAAAGAAAATTGTCCCGTACAGTTGTGTAGACAAGCATATTGTTGTAAGTGAATTGGACTACTATTTTGAAGTATTGTGTGGTGACGTGATGTGTGGAGAATGGAAGTGAAATGAGTAAACAAGATGGATGAACTCCTGACATATACCACAAATTGGCGACGAGGATTAGGCATTTTTTCTCGCTATAGTTGGTCTCAAAGATGGCTGTTGCTAATGTGCCTTTTTCCGAGTTTTTGTCCTACTTTGTCCCGGTGAGCCTGCTATGCCATTCAGCACATGGCTGCAGATATTGGAAAATTATCTACGGGTTATTGATGCTACAGGGCATGCTGAAAACTGAAAAACATCAAGTCCTGCCTCCTAATGCACTTCCTGTGCCTGCTTCTCCTGTGCCAGTCTTTCAGTGCACTGTTTCTGAGTCAACTGAGTTTGGATGTGCTAAAAACAGTCATGACCTCACAGCCTTTATTACTCATGACAGACTGTTCCGTTTTGTTGTGTTCCTTACGGATTGGCTTCAGTGCCTGCAGCATTTCAGAGGATGACCATCATTCTGACTGACTTGTCAGGGGTTGAAAATCACCTGGATGACATTATCATCCACAGACGTGACATGTCTATGCATGACAAAGCAGTTCAAGTGGTCTTACAACAACTAGAAGCTGCTGGCTTGTAGCTCAATAAAGACAAGTGGCGCTTCGGGCAAACCAGCCTGCTGTTCTTAGGTCATACTGTTTCACCAGAGGATCTTCTTCCCGATGAATCGTGTACAGTTGACTCAAAATGACCCTGCTGATTATCTGTCACTTTTGCCCTTACCTGCTTCTCCTGCAGATAATGCTGTTGCTCCAGCTCCTGTTGTTTAGGAGTTTGTTGCTTTTCTATCTGCCGCCTGTAATTCTCTGTCTGCTGCTGATGTTGATGCTACACGTGCTTCTTGTCCTGCTCTAACCAAACTTCATACACAGATTTCTAATGGTTGGCTTCCTTCACCCAAGGGATTGGACGTTGAGTTGTTGCTGTACTATAAATTGTGACTGGAACTGTCTGTGGAGGACAACTTCGTCTTCCGAGGCTCACTGCCGATTGCACCAGCTCTTTGATCTGTGCTGGTCTCCATAGCGCACGAAGGACATCAGGGAGCGGTGAGAACCAAACAATGCCTTTGTGATCTCTATTGGTGGCCAGGGATGGATGCTTAAGTTCATGATGTTGTATGTTCCTGCCATGTGTGTCAGCTCAATGACAAAACTATCAAGTCACATCCTGCTCCTCCTCAGCCGGTGCAGCTGCCAGATGGACCATGGCAGAAAGTGGCTGTGGACATATTCGGGCCATTTGACACTGCTGTATCCGACCGCAAGTTTGCTATAACATTATAACGGATTATTACAATAAATGGCCTGAGGTCTCCTTTACTCACACTGCCACTATGGATTCTGTGGTTTCATTTCTGTCATCAGTCTTCAGCCACCATGGCAATCCATTGAGTATTGTTACTGATAACGGTCTTCAGTTTACGTCTACTGCTTTCGCTGCTATTCTGGAAGAAAGGAATATTTGTCACCATCGTTCCTCTCTCTACTACCCGGTAGCTAATGGTACTGTAGAGAGATTCTCCTGTGTGCTCAAACACACTGTCCAAATGGCCATCCAGCAACATAAGCCCTGCAAACCTGTGGTAACTGACTTCTTGCAGGTGTACCAGGCCACTCCACATGCTGCAACTGGTACTTCACTCTTTCAGCTCCTCTATGACAGGCAAATGCACACAAGGCTGTCTATTTTGCCATCTGCTCATGTGCACCCGCCAACTGACATGAGGGTTACGCGGCTGCAGCACAAAATGAAAAACTACACCGATGCTAAGCAGGGTGCTCACGCTCCTTTTTTACAGGAGGGGGATAAAGTGAGGGTACGTGTTCCTAAGGGACACAGAAGGTTTACTGATCCTCTCACTGTTGCCAAAAGACAACATGCGTACATGGGTACATACGTTCTTAGTGATGGAAAGACATGAAATGCTTCCCATCTCACTGCATTTCCATGCACACCAACAACTCTGGCTGTGAACACAGTGCTCACTACACACACTCTAATAATACTAGACCTAAATGTGATGTTTGGAAGCCTAGTTACTGTCGTTAAAGGGCTACTGTATGTTACTTAGGTGTGGTGTGTGGAGAACGGAAGTAAAATGAGTGAACAAGATAGATGAAGTTCACTACTCTTGTGCTTTGTTGCTGCTTACTAACTCCTGACAGATACCACACATATCCTTCAGCCAATAAAGGCTGCAGGAGCCCAACTAAACCAAGGACTTTTTTTTAAATTAGTCAAACTGACAAATATGTTTTGTTTAAATATTGAGTTGGTTTTCCTTCGTATTAGGGGATATTTTGGTCTTTCTCTGTGAATACCTCTTTTCCCAAGGCATTTACTCTCATGACTGATTTACTTTATATATTTTTGCATGTTATTTTTTTTCTATATAAAAATTCTCCGATCTGATTTGTTTTCCAGAGACAACACATGCCTCAACAGCTACGATAGATCCACTCTCACTGGGTCTCATTCACTAACTCTGCATATGAGTGTATTTGTGCGTAAGACCTGTGTGTGAATGCTGTCAGAATCATGACTGTAAGTTTGCACTTTACTTAACTTTTAAAGTTGTACTTTTTTAAAGGTGACCTATTATGACCCATTTTACAAGATGTAATATAAGTCTCAGGTGTCCCCAGAATGTGTCTGTGAAGTTTCAGCTCAAAATACCATGTATTATTATACCATGTTTTAACTGCCTATTTTTGGGTGGGAGAAAAAATGCGCTGATTTGGTGTGTGTACCTTTAAATGCAAATGAGCTTGTGTTTCCCACCCCCAAGCTTGCAATCCTAATACACAGAGGCATAAACAATACAAGAGAAGCTCACATAGCAAATATAACTCTCAAAATGGATCATTACAAACTATTCGTGATGCAGCATATCAGATCACGTAGGTATGGCATGTATTTTGTGAATGTTTGCTAACGTGGCTAAAGCTACACACTGTTGGAGAGACTCAATAAGAATGGAGATGCGTTTATGAATTATACAGACTGAAAGCGTTTTCGGGTTAAAAATGAAAATAACGACATAGCTCTGGTCTCAATGAATACAGTAAGAAACAATAGTAACTTTAGCCACATTTAACAGTACATTAGCAATGTGCTAACGAAACACATTCAGAAAGACAATTTGCAAACATCATGAAATATATATGAAATTGGATCATGAACAGTTGGTATCGATCCATCTTTGAGAATCAACTTCTGTGCAAATCCTGTTTTACTGACCCTCGTGTGGAAAGCAGTCTGGTGTAAAATGACTTGCACATAGTGGTAAATGAATACCCTTCATAAATAAAATTGCACTACTGCGTCCTTAGTGGCTCAGATGCCAGGAGTTTATGGAGACTCATATGTTTACTATATTAGCTGTTAACAGATCAGTGATAGTGTTTACATATCTGAGACATATCACAAGCTCAGGGACGGTCGTTCTTGAGTGCTGCTGTCCTGCAGAGTACTGCTTCGACCCAACTCACCTTCCTTCGCGTAGCTTTAGTAATCCTGAAGATGTGTGTCCAAGACCAGTGTGACAGGTACACCGTTGTCGCTTGTGAAAACAAAATGGCGGTGCCGTGGTTGGAAACATACAGATTAAGGGGCAGTAATATTATAATAAGATCCCCTTCCTAAGGGGAGCTAAATCTGAACGGCTTGTTTTTTCACATGCTTACAGTGAAAGGCTTACCAAAACAAAGTTACTGAGTTGTCCTTTTTTCACGTTTTTGGGTTTGTAGATGCCTCGAGGACCCGATTATGGCACATAACACAGAAAAAGTCAGATTTTCATTATATGTCCCCTTTAAAGGTGCAATATGTAAGAATTTTGCAGTAAAATATCCAAAAACTACTAGGCAAGTGTTATATATTTTGTTCACTTGAGTACTTACAATATCCCAAATGCTTCCAACTATTTGTAAATCGTGAGAAAATTGCTATTTTAACCAAGGCTCTGGGACGTGTGAGGAGTCGCCTGTCAATGGCGTCATACCCACGTTACCCTCGGTTTCTGGTTTTATTTTGTAGAAACCATGGAAACACCAAAGACACTTTAATTTATTACATGTTTTAACAGACAAACTCAACACGTTTAGTCTTATTGTTTAAATCTAATTTTCTTGATTTTTTGCGAGTACCATGCTTTACCATGCCTCAGAGAAAAACACTATTTTGTGAAGAGTTGCGTTGCCTCATACTCATGACCGGAAAAGTGGAAGCGGCCTCGTTCAGCTCCCACAACACTCGGTCCTGCTCTGCTTTATACTACAGTAACGTTAATAATCGCATCCATGAACATGATTTTTTCCCGAGTCCTATCCCGATTAATTCCACTGGCTGTGATGTGAAGACCACATGTCCCAAGATTCCGTGCTCAAACTTGGCATCATCAAGCTACGCCTTTGTTTTGAATAGGCCTCTAGCGGACAGAAAATTTTACATATTGCACCTTTAAGTTTGCCCTATACCTTTGCACTTTATTTTGAAGGGATTTGAATATATATTTATTAATAAATCTTGAAAAAATGTCACCATTTCCAAACAAATATTAAGCAGCACAACTGTTTACAACATTGATAATAATAAGGAATGTTTCTTGAGCAGCAATCAGCATATTAGAATTATTTCTGAAGGATCATGTGACACTGAAGACTGGAGTAATGGCTGCTGAAAATTCACCTTTGCCATCACAGAAATAAATTACATTTTAGAAATCTAAATAAAATAGAAAACATTTATTTTAAATTGTAATAATATTTTACTATTTACTATTTTTACTGTATTTAGCCTTTGTGAGCATGAGAGACCTCTTACCAGCCCCTAAAATTTAGAACCAACCAACTAAAACTGCACACAAATATCACAGACTTGTGGCTTAGTAACATTGAATGTACTAAGCAGAAATATATGCTATTACGATGACATATTTTGTTTAGAAACTGAATAATTGACTCTACAGTACTTATTTTTTCAAAAATGATGTCCATTAGAAGTCAATCTGGGATGGGACAGCAATCACCTGCACTCCAGGCTTATATAAAGAGTGTTTGTTGTTGGGGCGAGAGTGTAAAGATTTTCTTTTAAGAGTGATGAATGGCTGTGCAGGTTGTGTTGAAAGCCCATATGGGGAGATACAGAAGAATTTGGTCATGTATTATGCAAATTGACAGCAGCTACGTGCTCCTTCATTTAGAATAATTCGGGTTAATCAACATTTGAATAAATCTATGTGTGTGTTGTGTATTATCAATACATTTATGTATGATTTATGTGTACACTCCTGTTCCAGTATACATTTTGTGTAAGAACCTTTTCTGCACACAAAAACATTTTATTTTATAACAATTATTGACAACTGCTGTCTCTTTCTTCATTTCAGGCCCGCTATGAGAGTTTACAAATCTGTCTTCATCTGAGAAGTCATCATCATCATTGTCATCATCATCACTCACAGACACTTTTTAACCATTGTTATGTATTTGTGAGCTAAGAGTTTAACACCATAAATATATAAATGTATCTCCTTTTGAAAGTCAGGAGGATAAGCAAGTTGGCTCGCATTCTGGCATCTCTCTCCGAGCCCCCCTCACTGAGATAGTTTGTGACGGCTGCCAGATGCATGCTGGGAAATAAGAGGCTGAGTGGTTTGCCGAGTGGGGCAGCAGCAGCACAGCGAGAGCCACATGGCCATGTTTATGAGACAGGCAAATACTAACGGACGCAGAGAAGCGGCAGCTTGCAGCCTTCCAGAGAGCACATACACACCCACACAGTTACGCTGAAGACTGATAAATTGAGACATTTATTAGGGCTCTGGGGCTCTGCGGATGACAGCTTTCTGTTGACCTTGCAAGGGCCAAATAGATCGTGTTAGATCCTCAGGAAAGCGTGATAGAATGATTAACTCTTTAGTTTAGTGCATGTGTCATTTGTAACACTGCTGATTATGCCATAAAATCAGCCTGAGCTGTACAGAAATGCTTCAGATAAAGTTCAGCTAATGTTTGATGTGTCATAGGATGCTTGTGTATTAAAGTAATTTCTGATTATCAAACCAGCCTTATTTGGGCGTATTTTCAGATGCTTATTTTATTGGAGTGAGTGTGTGACCTGGCTGTGGGCTGTTCTGTATCTGCTGGATAGTTGTGTGACTCTAGGGAAAAGTTCGTACTGGTAACAGGCACAATAGGATGTTGACATTTTCTGACACTCTTCTCCTCATGAGGGGGGAAATATCTCACTGCTTTCAGCTTTGTTGGAGATAAGCATGTCACAACCTAAGGAAGTTCTTGCGTTGAGAGAATTTTTTTTTAAACTTTTTGTTCATCTGCAAAAAGCAATTCAGCACGGAGTCTTTGTGATTTAAAAACCACTAATTTTATGACACATCCCACCTCTTATCTCTTTCTCTGTCAAAAACAGGAGTGATGGATTCACTGTGCACTGGGTTACATTTTCAGAACACTAGTCAGACAATGACAGTAAAAAGCAGGCTTAAATTTTTAAGATGAACTTACTGACCTACTAAAATAGCCTACTTATGGGTTTGCCAAATTCCTCTAACAGCACTGCAATTTTCTCACTGCTGTGTACATAATGACATTTCGTGACATGAGCTTAGTATCTCTGTCTTAGTACTTCACTTGTATCTACAGTTGTATTGGTTGTATGTTTTATTTTGGCCCTTATCTTACACCGGAAATCACTGGATAGAATTCACTATGAATCTATAATGAGCCTAATAAGGGATGTAAAATATATTGTTACCATATTGGCAAATATTATCTGTTCATTTTTAGTGTATTTGATGTAATTTGCCATCATCTACTGCATACATAAAGTCAATCTTTAAAGGGATTGTTGATTATGATATCACTTTTTTAACTTTAGTTATTGTGTAATGTTGCTGTTAGAGCATAAACAACATCTGCAAAGTTATGACGCTCAAAGTTCAATGCAAAGGGAGATATTATTTTCATTAACAGAAATCGCTTTTTAAGGACTACAACAAAACGCTGGTAGGGACTACAATGAGCTTCTTCCCGGGTTAGTAACATCACTAACCCTAAAATTTACATAAACCCTGCCCCCGAGAACACGCAACAAAGGGGGTGAGGCCATGTTGGGCTGCTTTAGAGAAGAGGAAGAGTTGTTGTAGTGGAGTGTTGTTACCATGCCATCATTTTACGCCGGACTGCTTCACAAATGAGGGTCAATTCAACGCTGGATTTGCACAAAAGATTAACATGATGTTGAATCAACCCCACAGCAACTACATACATTTATTCACTAACCATTCAGAAATGTACAGTTGTATTCTATAAGTTGTAACTTCTTCCTGAGTCTCTACATCAGTGTCTGACTCCAGTTTGAACAATGTAAGGCTGAACACCGTTACTGACAATCGTCATTTTGGCTGTGTGAGATTTTCCAGTTTTGTTGTTGTTGAGCAACTGAAGCGCAAGCTGTTTAAGTTCCGCCCTTTTTTTGAAAGTGGGAGCAGCAGCTCATTTGCATTTAAAGAGACACACAAACAGCATGTTTTTGCTCACACCAAAATGGGGGCAAATTTGACAAGCTATAATAAATGATCTGTGGGGTATTTTGAGCTGAAACTTCACAGACACATTCTGGGGACACCAGAGACTTATATTACATCTTGTAAAAGGGTCCCCTTTAAACACTAATAATTTAATAACACTTAAATGTAATCTTTAGCAAATATAAAAATTTATATTATTTTCCATGTACATTATGTTGTGATGCCTAAATTCACTATTGATCTAATTATTATTATTATTATTTTTTTTGTAATACTATTTTTATTCCATTTTCTTGAACACTTACACAACAATGTACATCACATATCTGTAACACAATGTACAGAAACAGAAGCAAAACAAACAAACAAACACCGTAGCTCATTTTACATAAAAAGTGTAATAGCACAAACCAACATTGGGTAATACAATATATACTTTGGTCAGAGTTAACAATATTGCATATAATAACCACAAAAAAAAAGCAATAAAATAGGGTTAGTATCGTCCATTAAAGTATATTTTCCTATGAATATAATATCTAATTATTAAGCAGTTTGTTCCTCCTCCATTATATTGTTAATATCTCTGTGTTCAATAAATAGTAAAAAGGGACTCCAGACACTCTTAAATTTGTCTTCTTTACCCTTAATAATATAGTTTTTTTTTTTTCCANATGTACATTATGTTGTGATGCCTAAATTCACTATTGATCTAATTATTATTATTATTATTTTTTTTTTGTAATATTTTTATTCCATTTTCTTGAACACTTACACAACAATGTACATCACATATCTGTAACACAATGTACAGAAACCGAAGCAAAACAAACAAACAAACACCGGGGCTCATTTTACATAAAAAGTGTAATAGCACAAACCAACATTGGGTAATACAATATATACTTTGGTCAGAGTAAACAATATTGCATATAATAACCACAAAAAAAAAAAGCAACAAAATAGGGTTAGTATCGTCCATTAAAGTATATTTTCATATGAATATAATATCTAATTATTAAGCAGTTTGTTCCTCCTCCATTATATTGTTAATATCTGTGTGTTCAATAAATAGTAAAAAAGGACTCCAGACACTCTTAAATTTGTCTTCTTTACCCTTAATAATATAGTTTTTTTTTTTTCCATTGCAATGCATGAAGATATTTCTCTTAACCATCGGGATATAGTAGGCCTTTCTGTTTTTTTCCAGTAAATGGCTATGAGCCTTTTGGCATGCAGTATACACATGTCTATCAATACTTTTGTATCCTTCTTAATATTCCAATCAGCTGGATGAATACCAAGAATAAAAAATCCAGGATCCAGTGGTAATCTCACTGAGACTATATGCCATATCATATTACTAATTTCTTTCCAAAACTCTTTAATTCTATCACATTCCCATATACAATGAATTAATGTGCCTTTTTCGTCGTTACATTTAAAACAAGTATCTGGTATGTTGCTATAAATTTTATTTAATTTTACCGGAGTTATACAAGTACGCATTAGCCAATTGTACTGTAATGGTTTAAGTCTGCTATTGACAGTCTGTGTTTGGGCCTTTACACATTTTTGCTCCCATTTATCCTTATCCATCTTCAATCCAAGGTCTTGTTCCCACATAGCTAATCTGGATGTAGATGATTCCTGAGAACCTGATTATAGCATATTGTATAAAAGAGATATGTATATCTAAATCAAGCCAAGGTGGAGGACACATTTCTCCAAATTTGTTAGTTCTGGCTTATCAAGTCCTTGACCCCGGGCAGTACGTATGAAGTTCCTAATCTGCAAATATTTATAATAATATTTTTTAATGAATTTAAAATTGTCGGTAATATCAGCAAATGACATTAGAACACCATCTTTGTATAGGTCTTTCATTTTCCGCACACCATTCTCAGCCCAAAGTCGCAAGCCTAAATCCTTTCGACCAGGTATAAAATTATCATTTCCCCATATTGGGCTAAATACAGATAAAGACTCTTTTTCCTTTAAATAAATTCGTACTTTACCCTAGACATTTATCAAGTTCAGTACTATTGAATTAAATGATATTGCACTCAAATTTTTCTGCAACATTTTTGTATTGGCTGAATAAAGATATAAATTAAAAGAAATCTTAGATTTTACAAATGAATTTTCTATTTCTATCCATTTAGGAGGAGCGCTTACCGAAAAATGAAACATTATCACCCTTAACTGGGATGCCCAATAGTATGATTGAATATTTGGGAGTTTTAATCCTCCCCTGTCATATGGTAGGTAAAGCAAAGATGTCCGGACTCTTGGGTAGGGTTGGGTATCGTTTGAATTTGAACGATTCCGATTCCGATTCCGATTCCTTGTTTCGATTCCGGTTCCTAACGATTCTCGATTCCGATTCTTTTAAGAGGCAGGGTCAAAAAAGTTTAGGATATTTTAAATGAGCTAGCCAACCAACGGTCTTTCTGGAAGGAAATAGTCTGACCTTCTCCATCAATTTTAATTCTATGAAATTTTTACTTTTTATTAACTTTATGAATTTCTCACAGGGCTGTTTTCAACTACAATTTAAATATCAAATCTATGAACTTGAATATAAATATTATAAATTATGAACATATTTTCACAGGGGTACACTTTCCTCAAGAGAGCTTTATTTTTGAAAACCATGAAAACACATTTACACATGAGTGTATGATGCTGCAGGTACTTGAACATGTTACCGTGCTCCCACTGATGGGCTAACCTGGTGCAGAATAGCAAATAAACAATAAGAAACAACTTGTAAAACCCAGTCCAGATTAGCAGCAGGTCCAGTATAAAATCAGAAAGAGTTCTTGTTTAGGAAAATGATCATATCTGCCTTCTCAGGCAGGATGCGTGAGCGTTCTGGACAGATAGTATCTCCTGCTGTGCACACATTTATTTCTACTCCATGAACTCACTTCGGTAAAGTTGGTTTTATATTCGCACATTCGGACTTCTAAAAAAATTCAGACTTTCCAATAAATGTGCAATAAATTAATGTTTGCGAATTTTAAGCAGCGACATGATATTGACAACCAACGATTGTCAACTTACAACATTTTTCACAGTCGATCAAAATAGGCAAGTATTGTTTTAATGGCATATTTACTTGTGAATGTCCACTGTATGTCCAATGTAGTGTGATTAACAAAGCTATTGAATACGGATGCCCGAATGTGCGAATATAAAACCAACTTTACCCAAGTCATGAACTCGGAGGTGCTTTATCATGTTCGACGTGCACCCTCCTATGCACGAAACAATCTTGCCGCAAATGTTGCATTTTGGCGAGATTTCGTTCTGTTTAAAAAAAGTGAAGCCACACTTTGGACCGCCGACGCACGCTATCCATGTTCGACTCGCTCGGTTATGCCAACACTTCCGATGGACGCTTCTTCGTTGGTGTTCAGCGGTTTCTTCTTCCAGTCGGCGGACTGTGAATCGAAACTAGCAATCGAAACTAGGAATCGAAATTTAAACTTTTGAACGATTCCGGGAAAATCGAAAAGCTAGTCCCGGTTCCAATCGATACTCGATACTCGATACCCAAGCCTACTCTTGGGTGTTTATTATTCCAAATAAAATGGATAAACATTCTTCGTATGTTGGTGAAAAATGAAGTAGTGGGGGGCAGAGGAATATTTTGGAAATGATAGAGTAATTTGGGTAATATATTCATCTTCAATATATTAATTCGACCAATTAATGAAATTGGTAAACTTAACCATCTATCTATAGACTTAGTAATTGAATTTGTTAGGGCATTGTAGTTCAATACAGTTATTTTTTCTATATCTGACATAATCTGAAGTCCTAAGTATGTAAATGAATATGTAACATTAAGATTGGAAGTTAAGTATGATCATTTTGACCTTTTCTCTTGATTAAGAAATAAAATCGAGGTTTTAGACGGATTTATCTTATAACCAGAAAATTCCCCGAACCTTTTAATAAGATTGAGTAAAGCTGGAATATATTGACTGAGCTCGATAAGAAATAATAAAACATCATCTGCATATAGAGATATGCTATGTGTTATTGAGCCTATCCTAATTCCACTTATGTTGCTTTCAGCTCGTACTGCAATAGCAAGTGGTTCGATTACCAAGAGAAATAAAAGTGGTGACAGAGGACATCCCTGGCGGGTGCCTCTATTTACTTTGAAAGGCTTAGAAATGATTCCATTGGTCAGAACCTCTGCTGTAGGGTATGTATACAACAACTTAATCCATGAGCAAAATACTTCCCCAAAACCAAACCTTTGTAGAACCTCCCAGAGATAAGGCCATTCCACCCTATCAAAGGCCTTCTCTGCATCTAAAGATAAAATTGCTGTATCTGGAGAATCCTTTTTACAATGTAAAATATGAAACAACATCCGGACGTTGTGAAAACCCTGACGGCCTTTCACAAATCCATTCTGATCCCGGTCCACTATATTTGGTAAGACATTTTCTAGTCTTTTTGCCAATATCTTACTAAGTATCTTTGTATCAGAGTTTAATAATGAAATTGGATGGTAGGATTCACACTTTGTTTTTAATTTGTTGGGTTTAATGAGCATAATCAGTGCTCCTCTTAAAGATGGTGGGAGTACACCTTGTTGGTATGACTCTTTAAACATATTCAAAATAGGAGTGACTAATTTTTTCTTAAATTTCTTATAAA
The DNA here is from genome assembly GCA_003731715.1 of Anabarilius grahami. Taxonomy (NCBI): domain Eukaryota; kingdom Metazoa; phylum Chordata; class Actinopteri; order Cypriniformes; family Xenocyprididae; genus Anabarilius; species Anabarilius grahami. Next base: position 7,464,242 of record RJVU01059333.1, on the reverse strand, counting down.
AATCAATAGGAATTCCATCTGATCCAGGAGATCGGCCTGCCCTCAAATTCTCAATTGCACTCCAGACTTCCTCTTCTGATACATCTGCTTCAAGATTGTCTTTTACCTCATTAGAGATCTTAGGAATTTTAACCTCATTTAAAAAAGTTTCTTGTTTTTTCCTATCTTCTGTATATTCTGAGCTGTATAAAGAACTAAAGAATTCTTTAAACACATTATTTATTTTGACAGGATTTGTTGTAATATCTCCCCATCTTCCTGAATAGAATTAATAGCACTTTCTGACTGCAACTGTTTTGATTCTCCATGAGAAAAGTTTCCCTGGCTTTTTTCCTTGATCATAATAGCTTTGCTTCAATTTCATCATACTGCTTGCCACTCTAGAGGCGGACATCTCTTCATACTGGGCTCTAAGAAATAAAATTTCCTGATTGATTTTTGTATCATTAATTTGGTTTTGAGATTGTCTTTTTTTCTAGGTCTTTCAAATTAGAATCCAGAAGATTCAACTTTTCATTAAATAATTTTGATTTTGCTTTAGTGAAACTAATTATTTGTCCTCTAATAAAGACTTTAAAAGCTTCCCACCTAATACTAGCTGATGTCTCTGAAGTATTCATATCAAAATATAGGTCAATCTGCTGTTCCATATATTCAATAAACTTTGCATTTCCGAACCACTTTGGATATTATCTCCAGTTTGGTGGGTCACTTCTTAAATTAGCATCCAAGTATATCATAGATATAGAAGCATGATCTGATAGTACCATACTATCATACCAATAGTCTTGGATTTTTGACAGGAGAGGTGCTGATATAAAAAAATTGTCAATCCTTGAGTGAGTCTTGTGCCTACTTGAGTAACATGAGAATTGTATATCTGTGGGCTTTTGGTTTCACTACTAATTACACGGGTCCACCGACTCACTCCCCGAGGAACCGTTTTCTTTTCTGTAAGTTGCTCATTCAGTAAGTGCTATACCATGCTATTGTTAAAGGTGCCCTAGAATCAAAAATGTAATTTACCTTGGCATAGTTGAATAACAAGAGTTCAGTACATGGAAATGACTTACAGTGAGTCTCAAACACCATTGTTTCATCCTTCTTGTGTAAATCTCATTTGTTTAAAAGACCTCAGAAAAACAGGCGAATCTCAACATAACTGTTACTTAACTGTTACGTAACAGTCGGGATCATTAATATGCACGCCCCCAATATTTGCATATGCCAGCCCATGTTCAAGGCATTACACAAGGGCAGGCAGTATTAATGTCTGGATCTGTGCACAGCTGAATCATCAGACTAGGTAAGCAAGCAAGGACAATAGCGAAAAATGTCAGATGGAGCGATAATAACTGACATGATCCATGATTACATGATATTTTTAGTGATATTTGTAAATCTTTCTAAATGTTTCGTTAGCATGTTTTTTGTCAACATCTCGCCATTGCTTCCATACTTAAGCTCTTTAAGATTTAGCATTATAGTAATAGTAAGATTTAACTATTTACACTGATATGCAAAAAATAAAATAAATAAATAAATCAAATGATAAATAAAAATAATAATTAAATATAAATTATAAGGTAAACAAACTTTGTCCAACTGATTTAGTCTTTCATTTGCACTCTTTCTGACGCAGTACCATGCCCATACAAAACAATGTCAAGCTCAATGAAATAAATAAATAAAAACCCTTAACTAAATAGCAAATAAAAATTATAAAATGTATAAATAAATAAGGTGGGCATTATTAAAGTCTCAAGTCTTTGTCATTACATTTCAGTTCAGTTCGTTACACCAGTGACTCACCCGATTTCTATTTGATTCTACTCTGATGGATTGTCCAAAAAGGCCTCAACTTCTCCAGGATTTTCAAAAGTATATAGAGTTCCATTGAAAGACACCTGTGGCCGTGAGGGGAAGACGAATCTGTAATCCAGACCTTTTCCTCTGAGTTTTTTCTTGACCTCATTGTAGCACTGGCGTTTCTTGCTGACTTCGGCTGAAAAATCAGGAAAGAGCATCACTCGCTTGCCTTTGTATAGAACCTCTCTTTTTTCTCTGGCCGCATTCAATACACAGACTTTGTCTTTGTAGTTGAGGAACTTCATTATCAATGCCCTCGGCGGTGCTTTGTCGTCTGATCTAGCACTTGCGATTCTGTGGGCTCGTTCAATGATCAGCGGAACGCGAAGCGGTTCCATGCCCAGCGCGTCAGGAAGCCACTTTTCCAGAAAAACACACGCCTCTCGGCCTTCAGCTTTCTCCGGCAGCCCCACTAGCCTTATGTTGGAACGCCGACTACTATTCTCCAGATCTTCTGTTTCAGCAGAAAGTGATTTTATTTTGTCTTCCAACATTTTAGTTGTAGATTGCAGTTTGTTAACTGTATCCTCGGTCTGAGATATTCTCTCCTCTGCTTCTGTCAGTCTGGCGGAGCAGTCACCTATTTGATTCTTAACGTCCGTCAACATGGTTAGCACCGATTCGAATTTCACAGAAAAATCGGACTTTAATGACATAATTGCTTGGAGGATATTATCCAAGTTTGCAGGTTCACTTTGCTTCGATGTCTCTGCGTCTGAAGACTCGGCCTCCGAGCTCTGGGTCATACCCACTAATTTCACCTCCTCATGGTCTTCGGAACCGGAGAGCCCTTCATCCCGTTCTGATTTAGACGCTTTCCCTCCTTTATTTTTCGACAACTTAGGTGCCATTTTTGTTAGGAATATATGAAATATCAGTAGAGACGTTATATTAGAAATGCAAGAGCAATTATTAATGAAATTAGATCAAATTGAAAGCGACGCAAGATCACTCTACCACTTAACTCGACGCCATAACCGGAAGTCCATTATTTTTTTATTTTAATATTTATATGTTTTTATTCATTTTAAATATTTAGACAAAAATAGACTTTTATATTGGCTGGTTATTGGAGATAACATAAAAATAATCATGATCTTATTGGTATAAGCCATATTTTTACACGTTTATGTTTAATTTATGGAAAGAAGTTTTTTTAAAGAGCATCAATGACTTCATTTAATATGTTTGTATATATACTAATATATTATCAAGCCCTGAAATAGGCCTACCTTAATTTCTGCAACCATATAAAGTTGTAAAAAAAGCCCTGCTGTGTTTTTAACTACTTGCTCGCGCTTTTATGCGCTTCACTTCGATAAGAAAGCATCTGCCATGAACATAAATTTAAATTTGTGAACATGAAAGGCAGAAGACAGCTGTGCAGATGATGAGTTTACAGAGCTCCTCTATAGTTTGTTCCTTGTAATCGAACAATGATGTGTCAGTCTGTAATGAAATCCAGCACAGTGCTGAAGCATGAAGATAATTTATTCACTCTGAATTGCCTCCCATAACACGTGGCCTCCGGGAGGGTGGCATGAGCTCCCTGAGGAGCTGTTTGAGCTGATATGAGTTTGGTGCAGTGAGGAACCTCCTTGGTGTCTTAATTGAGAATGTAAGAAAGCCACTCTGAAAAAGTGCTGCGTCAGTCAGTACAGGAAGTACCAGCTGAAACAACGTTCATAACAGACGAGACGAGTGACACTGCATATAGTGTTTATAATCAAGACTGTAACATGTAGAATAAGGAACCTTTTCTCTGTATGTAAAAACTTAACTACTGTACATTAGGGAAACATGATATTTTTGTACCATATTGTTTATAGGCCATACACACAGTCGTTCTTTGGCAAAAGCAGATAACTCCACAATTCATGTGTCAGAGTTAAAAAAACAAAACAAGTAATTGCTTTGTAATTGCATTTAAAACACACACACAAACACACTAACACACAAACACAAAAGGAAAACCAAAGGTTCATCATGTAAGACGTGTATGGTGTACAAGGACTTGCAGACTCAGCTTTGACAAAACTTCCCTCAGCTACACTGTAAACCCTAATGTTCAAAATACTTAATTGTTTTGAGTAGGACAAACTTAAATTTAACAAATTAGTTCAGTTAAATTAACTGTAATGAGTATTTAGAACTTTCTTTTTCTTTTAAGTAAACTGAACTGTTTTATTGTTTTGAGTTGTATGAACTCATTTTTTTAAATTTAGACTAACTTAAGTTTAATTGGGCTGGGCTGGTATTTCTATTTCCCAGCATGCTTTGCCCATGGCACTCGAAAGGGAGAGTAAATGCTAAAATTAAGTTTTATATAATGGTTTTTTGTGCAAAATTAATGCATCAGGGAGATTTAGTAGTGATTAATGTCTTGTTATGCTAATTTAGAAGAGTTTCTGTTAATGTGGGTTTTTGGAGAGTTACCATCATGGTGACAAGCAGCACATGTGGCTTGGTTTGAAAGCAGGTTAGTTACATGTTTTTAGTTTTTGTAAGTTAGTCATTCAGTAAGTGCTATACCATGCTATTGTTAAAGGTGCCCTAGAATCAAAAATGTAATTTACCTTGGCATAGTTGAATAACAAGAGTTCAGTACATGGAACACTCTAAAAACTGCTGGGTTAAATATGGACAAAACCAGGGATTGGGTTGTTTTCACCCAGCCATTTTTTTCAACCAATTTTGGATTTATTTTTTTAGCCAGCAATATAGTAATATAGTAAAAGGCGTGTTTTTGCTCACCCCCAAATAGGGGCAAATTTGTGGGGTATTATAAGCTGAAACTTGACCAGACCAGAGACTTATATTACATCATGTGAAAGAGGGCATAATAGGTGCCTTTTAACCCAACCTGCTGGGTTTGTCCATATTTTACCCAGCTTGGGTTTTTTTAACCCAGCATTTTTTAGAGTGAAATGACTTACAGTGAGTCTCAAACTCCATTGTTTCCTCCTTCTTGTGTAAATCTCATTTGTTTAAAAGACCTCCGAAAAACAGGCGAATCTCAACATAACTGTTACGTAACAGTCGGGATCATTAATATGTACGCCCCCAATATTTGCATATGCCAGCCCATGTTCAAGGCATTACACAAGGGCAGGCAGTATTAACGTCTGGATCTGTGCACAGCTGAATCATCAGACTAGGTAAGCAAGCAAGGACAATAGCGAAAAATGGCAGATGGAGCGATAATAACTGACATGATCCATGATTACATGATATTTTTAGTGATATTTGTAAATTGTCTTTCTAAATGTTTCGTTAGTATGTTGCTAATGTACTGTTAAATGTGGTTAAAGTTACCATCGTTTCTTACTGTATTCACGGAGCCGTCGCTATTTTCATTTTTAAACACTTGCAGTCTGTATAATGCATAAACACAACTTCATTCTTTATAAATCTGTCCAACAGTGTAGCGCGAGATTTAAAGGGGCCGCGCGCTGAATCGGTGCATAGTTAATGATGCCCCAAAATAGGCAGTTAAAAAAATGTATTAAAAAAAATCTATGGGGTATTTTGAGCTGAAACTTCACACACATATTCAGGGTTCACCTTAGACTTATATTACATCTTGTGAAAGAACGTTCTAGGGCACCTTTAACATAATTAGCAAGTTGGCATTTTCTGAATTTTCTTATTAGGGTTTACAGTGAAGTAAATAACTCATTTGATTTGGACGACCTTAAAATAAAAAAGTTAATTAACTAAATATTTGATGTCAATTGCTATCAAAGTGTATGGGTTAGCTAACTCAGTACTTCAAGTTAAGAGCAATTATCATGTGTGAGTACTACAAACTCAAAACTTGATTGTTCTTCTTACTTAAAATTGGGAACATCATAACTCAAAAATTTGGTGTAACTGATTACCTCAAATTTTTTGAGTTAGCCCAACTTATTTAGGTTTACAGTGTAGCGCGTCTTTTTGAAATGACTAGAAGCCTTGTAACCTGACCCAAATACTGGCGCGCTGATTCACTAAAACTGACTTATCGGTTTCTGTACACAAACAACAAGGGTGCTTGTCGGTTTCTGCTGTAAAACGTGAACTTGCGATGCCTTGACAGTTGACAATACCGGCTTTTCAAACAAAACATATTTAGGGTTCATAATGTGCTATATGTGGAGAATAACATACATCAGTCGGTTCATCAACCGGTTTTGGCAAATTAACTCTTCATTTATTTTTTTTGTCTCTGTCTGTCTGTCTGTCTATCAGACAATATGGAATATTTAAATATTCACTCTCATTTCCTTATTTTTTTTTCATTTAGATTAACTTTGCCATCATCTAACACTCAATTAGATGAAAACACCAATAATTTTATAACACTGTCATATGTAATATTTAGAAAATCTTTTAATTTTTTGTATTTAAATTATCAAAATTAAAGAATTTTAATATCAGTCGTTTATTGGTTATTGGCCATAAAAAAAAATTATTATCAGTTTATCTGTATTGTAATATTTTACAATATTTTTTATATTTTTTATTTAATAAAATATTTTTTATATTAATATTTATTTAATATTAATATTTATTTTATTTTAATATTTTAAATAGCATCACTATTTATAAAACTATAATCAAAAGATGAAATGATGAGTCTAAGAAGCCTATTATGATTTTACCAGTGATTCTGTCATTTTGTAAAACTGTGATCTCACTTTTTGGGGTCCCTGGGTGCTCCAGAGTCAGTAATCCCATGCTGCTCTATTTTTACTCGCTCTTTAAAGTAGATTAAAGATTTTTTTACCCTTTCAAATGGAAAAATGAATGTCGGTCAGTCGGCTCAAATGACACCAAAAAGATACCTGGACAACATTTGTTTTCTGATTCACTCCCACAGAGAAATGCTTTAAATTATGTTATCATGTGGCTAACCACATCAGGGGATTATTGTTTCCCATAGAAATCGACACTTCATATTTAATATCAAACTGACTTCACCCTCCTCTTACTTCACTTTCCCTCATTTTGAAGCTGAGTGATTTGGTCTGAAGAAAGCCAACGCTTTTTAACGGAGTCATAGTTGAATCGGGCTTCCAGAAAAGCTTTTGATGCTCAGGCCAGAGTAAACGATGAAGAAACCCCTTTTTAATGAATCCAGCTGAAGCTGAATTGAGGGCTGTTGTAAGGAACAGATGCTAGCCTTGTGTGCTGCTACATGGCTGTTAGCACTAATCATGGCAGAGTAAAGACTGCTAATCTCTCCATGTCCTCTTGGATGTGTCTGAGCACACACAGATGCTGGCTGTTCTACCAGAACCACTGCAGGGCCTAGGCTAATGGATGCTGTTACACTTAACAGGTTTGCAGCTAATATCATAGCACAGCAGTAGATTGGAAAGTTTTATGGCATTGTATTTGGTGAGGTTCTTTTATATGTGTCACAAGTACAATGCAGGCTTAATATGTTACATTTTGTAAAGGATTCAGACTATTAAGGTAATAGTTCACCCAGAAATGAAAATTACATTATTTACTTGCGACCTCATGTTGTTCCACAACCATATTTTTTTCATGTTTACATTGAACACACTCCAGGTAGAAATGTTTAAAGAATTGTTAAGAATTGTTATGCAGCTCTCGACATAAAGTAACAGTTCATAGTCACCAGAGGCTGACAAGCTCCACAAAATGACTAAAAAACAATAGCATAACAGCACAATAAAAGTCAAAATCTTAAGTCATTACTTTTGTGAAACCTATATATTGTTTTTTTGTTTTTGTTTTTGTTTTTTTCCCCTGGTGTTTCTGGAGCTTGACAGCTCTGATCACATTGAAATGTCATTTTATGGAAATAACTGCAAAATTCTTCTTCTTCTTCTTCTTCAAAAAAAGAATGTCAGTAGGGGATTAGAATAACATGAAGTTGAGTAAATAATGACTGCATTTTAATTTTTGGGTGAATTTTTTTTAAGAAATAGTGTTTTATGTGGCAGGCTGAAGCAGCCAGCACATCCCACTGAACTATACTTCCATCCCTCATCGTTTTCATTTGCATGAGATTAATGGTGGTACATTTAAATGAGTTGTTACCAAATGTTTATTCCCAACAAATTTGCATGGCCTTTCTAGATCTGTCTCAAAGTGAACAACAAATATTTGAGCTGAATGAATCTTAGAACTCCTGAGAGACAGCGTTCACATGGCCAGCAATCACACCTTATTGACTTTGTTTCACGTTTACCACTTTTATGTATAGGAAAGTGAGAGAGAGGACAGGAAATAATGGGAAGTAAATGAGGGAATGGGATTAGAAAATATAAGATGGATGGGAACTTTTTTTGAATGTTGAAAACAAACCCTGCAATATGTCTTCCCGGACGATTGTTTAAGAAATTAAAAGCTACACACTCCATCAGTTTGATTTTCTAGCATCTTTTGCAAATTTGAACCCTTTCCAGCAGTGACTATAATCCATCTTTTAATACTGAGGGCAATTGAGAGAATCGAACACAACTATTAAAAGAGGTTTAAACATTCACTGATGCTCCAGAAGGAAACACGATGCATTAAGAACCAGGGGGAGTAGACTTTTTGAATTTGAAGTTGAAGGTAAATTGTACTTAATTTGTCTTCCAGGAAACATGTAAGTATCTTCCGAAGGGCAGCACTAAATGAAAAAATATGATATTTAAACAAAATAAGAAAAATTTGGAGTTCTTTTAACCCTAGCTGATGGAGTTTATAGTGTGTGTGTGTGTGTGTGTGTGTGTGT
>RJVU01059333.1:7429141-7453975 GCA_003731715.1 Anabarilius grahami | reverse complement strand
TTTTTTTTTTTTTTTTTTTTTGTAAAAGCCGTTTGACTTAATCTTTGCATGTTCGCTTTGTAAACACTTGCTCGGTACTTCTGCCTATGTCATGCGTGACCTTTCCAAAGTGATTACGTAATGCGTTTTTTATGCATGTAATGCGTAAATTTTTTTATTTTTAGATAGTTTTGCTAGATAAGACCATTATTCCTCATATAGGACTGTGTAGAGCCCTTTGAAGCTGCATTTAAAATGCAATTTGGACCTTCATTGGTAACCGTTGAAATCCACTATATGGAGAAAAATCCTGGAATGTTTTCCTCAAAAATCTTAATTTCTTTTCGACTGAAGAAAGAAAGACATAAACATCTTAGATGACATGGTGGTGAGTAAATTATCAGGAAATTTGAATTCTGACGTGAACTAATCCTTTAATAACCTCAAAGCTTACAGAAGGTCTGACTTTAAAGGTTTATAAGTTATAGTAAAAAATCAATTCCCCTATGGAGAAAATTAATGGGATTTTAACTTTTAGAAACCAACTTTGTTAAATTCACTTTCCAAATTAAGACAGTCAATTCTTCCATTCTGAATTTTACACAACCCTGCAGATTGGGCCATGCTAACCAGTCAAACCTTGACCCTTTGGTCTAAATAGATAAGTGTTTGAAATTCATTGCCATGCCTCCATCAATAACATTTTACACGGACCACAGCCAAACAGCTGTACATATACTATATTGTTTACAGTATATTCTGTAAATGTGCAATATTCATTGAGCTTATCTTTCTGGCACAGTACCAGATAAAACCATCTTCTGTCCTGGCAAATCCCTCCTTGAAGCTTCTCCAGCTGCTTTTGCTGTATGCTGCACTGTGGATCTCTGCTGAATTGTGTGATAGAGCGGTAAAGTGCTGCGCAAATCCAGTTGCCGCTGGCTGTTAGCTGAACTTCACTTTAATGTTTCTTGTAATGGCAGCCTAACACACAGGTTGAATTTAACCTCTGGCTGAGGTCCAGCTCCCTCAGGCATGAAGATTTTAGGCACAAACAGAAGATGAAGAGATCTTTTATTAAACATGCAGGATTCAGATCAGGTCTGCGAGGCTTCTTTTGAGGAGTTAGCATATAGCATTTGTGTGTTATCATATTAAATTAGCATATGCAATGAGGGATGCTAACACACTCAGGAACACCTCAGCTCTGAATATCACCATGGCAACTAGATCAGAAACGGTCATCTAAACATTTTTTTGTGTTGGTTTACCCTGTTTGCATCTTAACCCATTCATGTGAAAAGTAAGCACTTACACAGACACACTTTCAGGTTACACATATCGTTCTTCGCCTGAGGTAATGAGATACAGTTCCCCTCACCTTAAGGACTTCCATAAGCTTTACGCATTGGTTTGAACGGCAAACTGTGTTGGCGTTGGTTGCTAGGTTACTAAGGACTGAGAGAGTCTCAGATGGCTGTTCTACCCTTGTTTAACATAGAGTCTGTTATTAGGTGAGAGAGCACTTTAGACTCTTTATTGACGCCCTGCCGAATTTTAATGACATCTGAAGCTCAAGTCCTTGTCCAGATGAATTCTGAACATAGACAGAGGAACAAATTCAAGCACAAGGCTGATAAATTGAGATTTGTGAGGAGAACGCACACAACATCCCCCATTATCTGCCTCTGGCCTGTTTTCTGGAAACTTTGCTTGTGATGTTTTCTTGCTTAAAAGCTGCAGAAAGGCTCAGAGGAGGGTGCAATTAGTGATGGTTGAGAGTTCTCAAAAAATAAAATAATAAAGCTCCCCTGAGAACTAATACAAACCTGCGAGTACTGTGATCAAATCCACATGCATTTATATGCAGTTAAAGAACATTGAAAAATATAAATGAAAGTCATCCTATAATTTACTCACCCTCAAGCCATTATAGATGCATATGACTTTCTTCTTTCAGCCGAACACAATCGGAGTTATATTAAATCATTTCCTGGTTCTTCCCAGCTTTGTAATGGCATTGAATAGTGTCCAAGTTTTTGAAGTTCCAAAAAGTGCATCCATCCATCATTAAAGTAATCAATATGACTCCAGTGTGTTAATACATGCCTTCTTAAGTGAAGCGATGGGTTTTCGTAAGAAAAATATCTATATTTTAAATGAAGTGCAGACGATAGAGCAAAACAAAAAGCTGGTCATGAATTAGAAGTCTAAAATGAGAAGTTTTAAAGAAAAATGATGGAGGATTTCAATATAAGAGAATAAGAGCTTCGTCCTACGTCATTCGTCGGGTCAGAGGTCACCCTTCTGCCGGAACTTGACTCTTTCTTGAACACGTGTACGACTGTTGCCGGAAGCCAGTGATTATAGTTTATAAAGTTTTTTATATGGATATTTTTCCAATGAAAACCCTTCAGAAGGCATTTATTAACTCATTGGAGTCTTATGGATTGCTTTTATGATGGATGGATGCACTTTTTTGGGCTTGAAGATCTTGAGCACCATTCACTACCATTATAAAGCTTGGAAGAGCCAGGATATTTTTTTAAATAACTCAGATTGTGTTTGGCTGAAAGAGGAAAGTCATATAGGATGGCTTGAGGGTGAGTAAATTTCATTTTTGGGTGAACTATTCCTTTAACAGTGAACTAACTTACTGACATTATATTAAATGGATAGATCACCCAGAAATTCTGTCAATCTTTCAGAAGAGAATTTTGAAAAATGTCACATATGTGTTTTCCATACTATGACAGTTCATAGTGACTATAGGCTGTCAAGCTCCAAAAAGGACATTATAAAACACTATAAAAGCCCCATATAATTCTTTTTTTCAAATCTTTCAAGCCATATGATGCTGTAGCTTTAAGCGAAGAACAGACTGAAATTTAAGTCATTATTCACTGATAATTTTCTCCATCTGCAATTTTGTACATTTCTTCAAAATACTTTATGTGTTGCATGAAAAAAATAACAGCATACTGGTTTGGAATGATATGAAGGAATAGCTGAGAATGCTATTGATTAGTTTTTTCTCTTCTAAAATTAAGGACTTCCTAACAGTTATATCATTGTCTGTAGTTCTTTCCATTCAGATTGTCATTGGTACAGTGCTGATGCATGTAGGAGTTGTTGCTTGGCAACTGAACATCACTAAACAATAATGTTTGATTCAAATTTCCTTCACTGGCTTTCTTTCGTTTCCAATCAATAAATAGTGAGGGAACGTTCAGATCAGTTCAGATGTTGGAGTTTGAGACACACATTCTCTCGCTCTCTCAGCAAATAATAAGAATCATTTATGACTCGTCTTTCGATGTAATCAATTTTTCCATCCAGCAATTACAGTTAAAAACTGAAAGTGGGTCAATCTAAAATGATGCTGTGGGTTGGGGTGGACGCAGCCTTCACATCTGGTGCCCGCTGCTCTCTCTTTCTGACACAGTCATGGGTAGCAGGTGCATTAGCTGAGAGTCTGGTGAATGCGTTCTGCCAATTACTCATTATTAAGAGTCTCTGAGTGAGTGGATGGCTTTTGGAAGGGAAGGTATGTGAGCAGATGGAAGATTGTTGTTTGACTTGTTCTCAAAGAAATCCTGCTGTTAATGCTGCCTTAACAGAGGTGCTGCATATTTAATGGAGGTAATTGACATTTTTGGGACATTTCATAGCAATTTTTCTTTAGGGCACATTAAAGGTGCCCTAGATTCAAAAATCTAATTTACCGTGGCATAGTTGAATAACAAGAGTTCAGTACATGGAAATGACATACAGTGAGTCTCAAACACCATTGTTTCCTCCTTCTTATATAAATCTCATTTGTTTAAAAGACCTCCGAAGAACAGGCGAATCTCAACATAACACCGACTATTACGTAACAGTTGAGATCGTTAATATGTACGCCCCCAATATTTGCATATGCCAGCCCATGTTTAAGGCATTAGACAAGGGCAGGACGTCTGGATGTGCACAGCTGAATCATCAGACTAGGTAAGCAAGCAAGGACAATAGAGAAAAATGGCAGATGGAGCAATAATAACTGACATGATCCATGATTACATGATATTTTTAGTGATATTTGTAAATTGTCTTTCTAAATGTTTCGTTAGCATGTTGCTAATGTACTGTTAAATGTGGTTAAAGTTACCATCGTTTCTTACTGTATTCATGGAGCCGTCGCTATTTTCATTTTTTAAACACTTGCAGTCTGTATAATTCATAAACACAACTTCATTCTTTATAAATCTCTCCAACAGTGTGTAATATTAGCTTTAGCCACGGAGCACCATCAAACTCATTCAGAATCAAATGTAAACATCCAAATAAATACCATACTTACGCGATTAGACATGCTGCATGACAAACACTTTGCAAAGATCCATTTTGAGGGTTATATTAGCTGTGTGAACTTTGATTATGCTGTTTAAGGCAAGCGCGAGCTCTGGGGGCGGGGAGCACGAGAATTTAAATGGGCCGCAGCCTGAATCGGCGCATATTTAATGATGTCCCAAAATAAGCAGTTAAAAAAATTAATAAAACTAAATCTATGGGGTATTTTGAGCTGAAACTTGACAGACACATTCAGGGGACACCTTAGACTTATATTACATCTTTTGAAAACACGTTCTACGGCACCTTTAAAGGTGCAATATGTAATATTTTCTGTCTGCTAGAGGTCACTAGAGGCCTATTCAAAACAAAGGCGTAGCTTGATGACGCCAAGTTTGAGCGCGGAATCTTGGGACTGTGGTCTTCACATCAACGGCCGGTGGAAAAGAATTGGGATAGGACTCGGGAAGAAATCATGTTCATGGATGCGATTATTAATGTAACTGTAGCATGAAGCAGAGCAGGACCGAGTGTTGCGAGAGCTGAGCGAGGCCGCTGGAGCGATTGCACAACACACGCCTCACGAGGAGCGGAACTTTTATTATGCCACAGTTGCCGGCGCCGCTTTCGCTTTTCCGGTCATTAGTATGAGGTAACACAGCTTTGTTTATCATATTAGATACATTTGAGTGTGTTGAAAATGATGTTATAACGTTACTCTGTGCGTTCGCTCGGCGGCTGCTGTGAGGCACTTGTTACACACCGCAGTAAGATAGATCTATTTTAGAATATCATATTAAATGCTGGATGGCTTGTGTTGATAAATGGCATGGAATTAATTTTAAAACGTATTGTATGATGGAGAAAATGCTGTATTACTGTTACTAAAAATAAAGCTGCATCTGATTACGCTATGTTAGCTACTTGACAAAATAGTGTTTTTCTCTGAGGCATGGTAAAGCATGGTACTCGCAAAAAATCAAGAAAATTAGATTTAAACAATAAGACTAAACGTGTTGAGCTATATAACAATAATTATTTTTTTGTCTATAAATATATCAAAACAGTTGTTCCCTTGCCTATTAAAACATATCAATATTAAAGCGTCTTTGGTGTTTCCATGGTTTCTACAAAATAAAACCGAAAACCGAGGATAACGCGGGTATGACGCAATTGACAAGTGACTCCTCACACGTCCCGGAGCCTTTTCTCACGATTTACAAATAGTTGGAAACATTTGGGATGTTGTAAGTACTCAAGTAAACAAAATATATAACACTGGCTTAGTGGTTTTTGGATATTTTACTGCAAAATTCATACATATTGCACCTTTAAATATGTAAGAGACAATGTAGAGTCTTAACTGTATGTTATCCCACTTATTACACAGCTGCTTATAATAATGAATACATGGATATAAAATATTGATTTAAGCCAAAATAATTTTATATTACTTGTAGATTTGCTTAAATCTTCCCATAAGACTAATAGAAAAATATCTGATTATTTAAATTGTGATAATGTTTGACAATAATAATTATTGCTCCATAACCCCTGCAAAATTCATGAGGCCTTGTATCACCCTGAAATTATTTATTTTGCAATAGTGACCGTCTGACTGTACATTATCCTACATAAGTGGCTACTTAAAACAAATGCATGAACAGGAAGGGAATAAGACCTCTCACTTGTCTGCATCGTTTTCTCATTATCCTTCCATCTTTCTCCTTTTCTTTTGCACCCTGTTTCATTTTATATCTACCACACAGTCACAAGCATCCACAAGTCCAGAGCAGGAAGATGTGTGTCTTTATTCCTCTGGAGTGTTCCTGTAACTTTCGGGTCTTGAGGAAGAACAGCACCCTCGTTCCTGTCAGATTTCTCCTGGGTCTGTCTCATAATCACCAGCAACTTATTAAATAAATGACAGGCATTAAGCTGGCACACACACACATGCCTGCAGCTGTCTGAGTGTGTGACCAGAACTCTAGCTCAGAACACTGAGGGGGGAATAAGAGAGTGATAGCAGGTTTGAGACAGATTGTACCTGTGGGGGACAGTAAGTCACATATCACTATGCACAAACATCTGCTCTCTCTCTCCCCCTCTCTCTCTCTCTCCTAATGAAACCATACTAGGAAATCATATAAACGCCAGTCTAACTGTCTGGCTGAGATTGTAGAAGTCCCTGTATCCATGGCAGCAGTTGATTTGCCAGGCTGCACTCTTGCTGTACACTCTGTTAGTAATGTCTCACCTGTAACGCACATCTGATGCAACACCAGCAGCTCAAGGAGGCGCTGTACAGATGGCATTCCTCGTTGTCATTATCTGTAAGACTTTTCACTCACCATTTTGACACATTGTGGATTAAGCCCTGTTGGTTACAAGTCACTAGACATTTAGATGTCAATACAGAGAACATATATTTTGGGGACTCGTTCAACTGTGATGGAACTATCCACAGTTCTAGTCATCCATGTTACTTTACTTTATGTTTAATGGTGTTTTTCTTTTGCGCTTGACTTTGCCTTTGGGGATAAATAAAGAACAGTAAGTTTTTCTTTTTCTTTTAGAAAAATTTTATGGATAGTTTATCTGAAAATGAAAATGCTTTCATCATTTATTCACCCTCATGTTGTTCCACAGTGAACTGTTCACTTCAAAATTGCAGTGAGTTACTGAGTCGAACTTGGTTTGGTGAATCCGATCAAACGATTCATTGAAAAGATCTGACTCAATCATTTGTTCATTTTTTAAAAATCATCTCATGGATTCATTTGCATTAAAAAGATCGGCCAGTTTATTTCTCAGTCATTCAGATTTGGAATGACATGAGGGTGAGTAAAAGATCATTCCCAGTTAAAGAGGGATAGTTCACCCAAACTGACAATGTTGTAATTATTTACTCATTCTTGTGTCATTCCAAACCTGTTTGCATTTCTTTCTTGTGTGAAAAGAATATTTTTAAAAATCTTCTTTTTTATCCATACAGTGGGCCTCATTCATGAAACACGAGCAGAATTTTTTTTTTTTTGTAAAATAAATCGTTCTGACGTAAATTTTCGAATTCATGAAATGTTTGTATTTTCCAAAATGTTAGTTGGTATGAAAGAAATTTCCACCTGCTCCCTACCACGTGTAAATGGTACGTAAAACATTTGAACGTTCTGTGTTAGTTTAAGCAAACTGATGACACTGCATTTTAAAGCACTAGTATGTACCATCATTTTTCATGAGTTTGTTTGCCTGATCTTTTTTTTTTTTTAAAGGATTAGTTCACTTTGAAATGAAAATTAGCCCAAGCTTTACTCACCCTCAAGCCATCCTATAGGTATATTTGACTTTCTTCTTCCATCCACACGCACCCATCATTAATATGTTCTCCACACGGCTCCGGAGTGTTAATAAAGGCCTTCTGAAGCAAAATGGTGCGTTTGTGTAAAAAAAATATAGCCATATTAACAAGTTATGAAATCAAGTATCAATCAATCAATCAATCAATCAATCAATCAATCAATCAATCAATCAATCAATCTTTATTTATAAAGCACATTTAAAAACAGCTAATGCTGTCCAAAGTGCTGTACATGTCACAAACATAAAAATAACATAAAAAAAAAAAAAAATCATAAAAAATTCATAAAAAAGCTAAGGAAAAGAGAAATGTTTTCAGGGATGACTTGAATGTGGCAACAAAAGGGGCTAAGGAAAGGCTAAGGAAAAGAAAAATGTTTTCAGGGATGACTTGAATGTGGCAACAGAAGGGGCTAGCCTGATGTATAAAGGTAGGCTATTCCATAATTTGGGTCCCACAACTGCAAAGGCCCGATTACCTCATTTTTTAAGTCGAGTTCGTGGTACAACAAGTAAGCACTGTTCACAAGATCTTAAGGTTCTTGACGGGGAGTAGCGAGAAAGTAGACTGGTCAAGTACTCAGGGGCTAGATTGTTAAGAGCTTTATAAACATAAAGTAAGATTTTAAAATCGACTCTAAATTTGATAGGAAGCCAGTGTAAGGCTGATAAAATGGGAGTAACAGACTCATGCTTGCGCGTCTTAGTGAGAAGTCTAGCTGCTGAATTTTGAACCAACTGCAATCGAGAAAGAGATGATTGGAAGACCCCATAATAAAGATAATTACAGTAGTCCAGACGTGATATAACAACAGCATGGATCAATGTTTGAAAATCACCTTTAGATAAAATTGATTTTACTTTTGAAAAAAGAGATGAAAAAAAATGGATTTTACCACAGCACTAATCTGTTTATCGAATTTTAGGTTGTGGTCAAAAAGAACACCCAAATTCCTGGCACAAAGGGTTTCATAAGGAGTGAAAACCATTCACAGTATCGAGCCATTATTAACCTTCCGGAGCCGTGTGGAGCACAGATTTATCATGGATGGATGTGGGTTGAAGCTCTTTAGCTCATACTCATTGAACCCTATCACTGCCATTATAAAGCCCAGATGTTTCAGGATATTTATTAACATTTCTTCGATTATGTTCATCAGGAACAAGAAAGTCATATACACCTGGCTTGAGGGTGAGTAAAGCTAAGGCTAATTTTCATTTGAAAGTGAACTAATCCTTTAACTGTTCGTCAGTGTCACTTTTTTACCCAGCTGTCCAATCACAGTGGAGGAGGGGTGGGACAAATACTACACTGAAAAACTTGTACGACTAAACAACAATAGAGAAGTTTTCTGGTTACTGCATTTTTATATACAGTAATATTCTTCAAAATGAGATACTAGTAACATGCTACTGCCGTGGATATTCCAAATCATAGCAACCAAAGCGTCTTAGATGGAAAAATGAGGCAAGTTAAATCGGCAAGTTAGGAGCTACTTTTAGCTTTAAGATGTTTTGTGAATAAGGCCCCTGTTTACGAAGCGTTTGTGAATCGGTAGGAGAGTTTTCACGAGGGTCCGTTTTACGCGCAAATTACTCCAAATCTATGTACTCATATATGTACGAAAATTTCATGAATGTGGCCCAATGAAGAAAACAATTGTTGGGGTCAAATGTTTCTGATCCCTTTGACTTTTATTTTATGGACCACAACAGTTCAACTATCCTTTTAGAAGTATACAAATTATGGAATAATTTACTCAAGATTTCAGTTCAAAAATCAGAACTTCCCATTTATTACAATGGATTTTATTATTGTCACATGTCACATGACTCATTCAATTAATTTGTTCATGAATTCTCCTTCATGTCCCTACAATAGCAACACTGATTGACTGACAAATGCAAGGAACAGTTTATCACAAGCCAGTTTGGAAATGCCAATAATCTCAAAACAAGAAATGTCCTTTCCAGATGTTCATACAGCATTATGAACTATGCCACTTTGTCATTGCCATCAGCACTGTTCACAGTTCAGAGGAAAGAACTGCAATGACCCTGCATGTCAACCCAAACTCTCTCACACTCCTCCTCCTCATCTGTCATCTCTCTCTTCCTGTCTTTGAGGTCTGACTCCGTACAGAGCTAGTCCTGCACTTGACGCCTCAGTGAGTCTATTCATGAAAACAGAGAGTGAGAAAAGAGGAAAGAGAGAGGGAGTGAGGAAGTAAAGAAGAAAGGGGTGAAATAGAGATAGTGAGAGAAAAATGAAAGAAAGGGAAGGCCACAGGAAGAGAAGAAGTGCAGTGAGAGAACATCATTAAGGTCTGTGGAAAGGAAAGGAGAGGCCGCAGAACAAACACTTCATGAAAGATTCTCTTATAATACATGAGGGTGTTCATCCGTGAAGAATTTCATCAGTCCTCCAAGCTCCCAGCATTCCTCAGGACTACTGCTGCACTTCATTCATTTACTCACCACACAGGGCTGCACGGTTAATCAATAAATAAATGAGATTACGATTACAGCCGATATAGTTAACTGATTGATAAAAGTGTTGATTACAGAAATCCATTTCGGCCTACTCTTGTAGGATTTATATTGATCTATTTACCTGTTTCGAATGTAAACGCAAGTTTGCTATTTGGCTGCATCTGAAATCACATTCTCGCTGAGGAAGTACTTCTTTTGAATAATTACTTAATTTGCAACTGTTATTAAGTATGTTCTATACAGTATGATGTGAATGTGTGTACTGTGAATATAATCAGAATATTCTGTTGATTATTTAGATTTTTCTTAACATTACATGCCTCATGTTTTTTCTAATTTTGACTTTTTTTGAAAATGCATATAAATTATATTCACTCACTAAATATGCTTATTTTACTTTCTTGGATTATCTCATTTTTAGTAATACTTTTGTCATAGATTTTCATAGTTTGATGGTTTATTTTAATGTAATTTAGATTCACCACATTTGTCATGTTGTTATTGTCTTGTAGCCTGATAATGTGACAGTAAAGTGTCCACTGAATGCAGAATCTCTCCAGAAGTAGTAGGTAATCTGGGTAATTTTTGCCTACTGTTTAATGAATACTGTGAATTTGAATTTGAACATACTATTGTTTTCACATACTGTTTTTCGCCTACTACCAGTGCTGGTTAGTTTACTTATAGTTTACAAATTATAGTCGGTTACTGATTCCAAATTACATGACAAAATTGTAGTTATTAATGTAATGTGTCTGTTTTGATTTGTTCTTTGTTCTGGTTTGTGACCTAGGCTTATGTTTAAAGTCCAATTTTCTTTATAAATTTGTTTACACACTACTCTATAGGCCTGTATGTATATTTGGGCTGTTAAAAAAATGAATATAAACAAAAATTAAATATTAATATATTTATATAAAAATATAAAAATTTTAAAATACACAAACAAAAATGATAATACAATAAACTATAACTGTGTAAAAAAACCAGTCATCTTAGCTACAAGTATTAAATGCTGTTAAATGTCAAAATAACTCTAATATCATACACTAGAGTGTTACGTGTTGCGTTGTGGCCTGGATCTGCCTGAAGTGTACATACAGACTCGCTCCCTCGGTCAAAATCAAGGGTTTGAGATTCTGTCCAAATAATCTTCCCTCATCCACTTGATGAAGTTGAACGCACTTCAAAATGGTGGTGGGGATTCCCCGAGGGGAAGTGCTTAGGGAAGTTTGCGAGTGTATGTCTAAAAGTGGAGTTAAATGCAGCCATGGCTTCCTAGTGTGTGCCTGTTTTTTCCCTTGATTATGATGCAGTTTACCAGTTGTTCAATTAATTATCATTTAGTCTGTGTGTATATATATATATGAAGACTTCAGATGCAAAAGCCTCTAAAATTTTCTTCAAAAATGATTTTTTTTTATCAAGCTCATATGTTTACGTTCAGTAATTTCACTTTAATGGCAATTAATAGGTCCTTTTCATTGCCATAAAGTGAAATAACTGAACATAAACATACAAGCTTGATAAAAATGCTCCTTTTATAAGAAAATTTAGATGGCACTTAGAGGCTTTTGCATCTGAAGTCTTCATATATAGCTAGTGTATACTGTTTTGTTCAGTTCTTTGTCCGGTGTTGTTTATGGAAAGTGGTTGTGTTTGCTTAGTCTTCTTCAATCTCCTATGGTTCTCTATTGTGGATTTAATAAAGACTGTGTTTGTCAGATACTCCTTCATCGTGCGCTCTGCATACAGCCACTACATGACACGTAATCCATTACAGTACATATTATTATTGACTTAATTTTATTATTGACCTAACTTATTAACTTAAAAACTCAGGGGGTAAGTAAATATATTAGGTCAAAGAGGTTCAGCTGACAAAAAAGTTGGGGAATCCCTGCATTGCATGCAAATAATAATTAATGTGTTTGAGCTGATTAGATATGCAATGCTGCAATGTTGAGAAAACACTTCTTAAAAGTAAAATTATTTCTGTAAATCCAGTGATCAAATGCGGTGTGTGTCTCAGTGCACAATTCACATGCACTAGTAAAATAATAATAATAATAATAATGTGATCATGCAATCAATAAAAAAGTTACTGTATTTGATTACGAGTATTTTAAAATGGAATCTAAGGAATCCATGATTACATGTAATCAGTTACTGCCCTGCACTGCAGGGATGTATGGATATTCGGATACAGCTGCTATAAGGTCAATTACCGGAAACAGATCAAAGAGAATTTTTCTAAGGAAGTTAGTTTAAGTCGATATGTTATAGCAACTTACCTGAATAATAACATATCTGGTTTAAAGGCACACACATTTGAATGCATCTCTATACCTCTCTATTATCAAAGAGGTTTGAAACAGGTCCATTACAGAATAGCTTTTAAAGAAATGTGGAGAATCTTCAGCATAATTTACTTTGGTAGCTGGATACCCTTCAAATGAGATTAAATGGAGATTGGGGTAAATGCTGGAAGCTTTTAAACTAATTCAAATACCCAAATGCATGAGCCCTTTATGGTACAGTAGATAACAACTCTTGATTATGTTTGCCAGAGGAACCTTCACTGTGTTCAGGTCTGTTTGTGCTTTTCTGTGCTTTCTAGTTTATTTTAAGATGCTGGATGTTAGGTAATTTATGACAAGTCTGTTCTGTGCCTCTGAGAGCGTGGAAAAAATATAAAAAACAAAAAAATGATCAACAGTCTAACACCCTTTCTTCACACTTTCAAAATACACACACGCTCACACTTGTCTAATTTAGAACTTCTTTAGTAGTTCTTTCTTCTGTGAGAGAGAATGAATTTGTTCTG
Source organism: Anabarilius grahami (assembly GCA_003731715.1). NCBI lineage: Eukaryota > Metazoa > Chordata > Actinopteri > Cypriniformes > Xenocyprididae > Anabarilius > Anabarilius grahami. Next base: position 7,440,990 of record RJVU01059333.1, on the reverse strand, counting down.
GCCTTGTTGCACAATGTTTTAAGGCAAATGGATAATGGAAAAGAGAAACAGCCCAGTCAAGGACTCATGTCTGCTCTAATGTAAGAGATGAGGCTCTCACTTTGTTTTTCGTTCGCCCACCTTTCTCAGCACTCTGATTGGGTGAGACTGTGTTAAGAGGGAATAAACAGATAGAGTCCTTCATCTGCAAAGAAGAACAGACCTGCTGACCAAGGTCTTATTATATAGGCAGCTAATGCTGGATATTTGGCTGTTTCTTCAACTATGGGTATTTTTTGAGCCTGTGGACTTTCAAAATAAATAAACTATCTTAAAACACACTTCACCTAATCTCTCTAGTTTATTTAATCTGTCTACTAACAATGTCAGTGAATCTGTTATTTTGGTGCTTTTTCCCCGGAACATCATGAATATTGCTACCACAGTGTCATTTTTATTACACCTGTTTCATCACATTTGTTTTTCTTTTGCATTTTCTTGTGTGATTTATCTTATTTACTATCATTTTTATCAGTTTTTTATTATCATGTTATTTATTTTAGTATTTTACAGCACATTTAATGATCTGTTGTTTTAATAGTGCTTAATAAATACAGAGAAACTGAAACATCTCAAATTATGTATTGTGTTTAATAGAATTCTGTGATGTTATTGACTTTTTTTTATTATTTGTTTGAATAAAATGGCAGATTGCTTGGTCTTGCTAATGCATCTTATTTTATAGCTAGCATTACACATATCCTAAATAAACACAAAATTGCATAATATTTGTACTTAATAATTTGACAAAATGACAGCTTGATTGGAAATGATGCCCAAACAATTATGCTGATTTTTACTTTAAAGGACATTTGAAAAACAGCAAAATTAAATGATGAAAACATAGTAAATTTTTTAGAAGACAGTATTAATGTGACCTTCATATTACAAAAACTAGTATTAAGAAAACTATTTAATATTAAGAAAACTATTTAATAACAATAATTATAATTTAATTTAATACAATCCTATTAAAATGTTATCCATTTTTTGTACTTTTAATAAACTCTGAGACAAAGTTTGTGAAGTTGAAGAAACACCTTTACAGAATTTTCTCAAGGATAAAATTATGACATAAAAATAAGTAATAAAGTACCACTGAATGCACAAAAAAACAGGGTTAGCTTAAATACTTTTCTTATTAGTAGATTCATAATGTTCAGCTGTTAATCTGCTAAAAGCAGCTTAGTAACGATGAAAGAGACTAAGATAACTTTGCATGCATGGGAAAAAAGATAAGCTCTGTTAAAACAATGTTAAAGGGCTAAGAACAGATGTACGGATTTTCCAGCTTCGCCCTCTTGAAGAAATGGCAAGTCCTCAGTCTGGAGCTCTAGTGGTGTAGTGATATGACAGAATGTCCCTTGTGTCAATTAGTATACAGCTTTATCAAAACTGCTCTCTCGATCTTTCTAAAGATAGTCCCATACTGAGCTGGGCCTTATTGAACACTGGCTCTTCTGAAATTAAACTGTATTGTCAGGTGCCTTGAATGATTTACTCTTGCAGACAAGCAGATAATGGCACCACTGGGATCCTTAACATTGGGGCTTCATGCTGATCTATAGCATTTTGCCCCAGAGGAAATATGAGGTAAATATGAGATGTTTTTGCTTCTGAGTCTGCAGCTAGAATGGAAATGCAAGTGTACTTCAAAATTAAAACTTTACAGTAAAGGATAATGCACAGTCAGCTGATGATTGCAAATAGACAGGGTTGATTGATTTGAGACTAAATTAATTTATTATATGAGATAAAAGAAAGTGTGGCATATAACTAGAGACATTAACAGAGTAGATTATAGTAAGTGACTTTCTGCAGGTTACATTCAAAACACTTGATTCATTCAGAAAGTATGAATCAGAAACAATAAGTTATATTGCCAAAAGTATTGGGACACCCCTCCAAATCTTTGAATTCAGGTGTTCCGATCGCTTCCATGGTCACAGGTGTATAAAATCAAGCACCTAGGCATGCAGACTGCTTCTACAAACATTTGTGAAAGAATGTGTCTCTCTCAGGAGCTCAGTGAATTCAAGTGTGGTACTGTGATAGGTTGCCACCTGTGCAATAAGTCTTTTAGTGAAATTTCCTCACTACTAAATATTCCAAGGTCAACTGTTAGTGGTATCATAACAAAGTGGAAGCAATTGGGAACAACAGCAACTCAGCCACAAAGTGGTAGGCCACGTAAAATCACAGAGCGGGGTCAGCGCATGCTGAGGTGCACAGTGCGCAGGAGTCGACAACTTTCAATGTACTCAATGGCTACAGACCTCCAAACTTCATGTGGCCTTCAGATTAGCTCAAGAACAGTGCGTAGAGAGCTTTCTGCTCCTGACCTCAACCCGATAAAACACCTTTGGGATGAATTAGAGCGGAGACTGCAAGCCAGGCCTTCTCATCCAACATCAGTGCCTGACCTCACAAATGCGCTTCTAGAAGAATGGTCAAAAATTCCCATTAACACACTCCTAAACCTTGTAGAAAACCTTCCCAGAAGAGTTGAAGTTGTTATAGCTGCAAAGGGTGGGCCAACTCCATATTAAACCCTACGGATTAAGAATGGGATGTCATTAAAATTCATGTGCATGTAAAGGCAGACGTCCCAAAACTTTTGGCAAGTGTATGAGTGAGTCATTGAATCTTTTACTCAACTGTTTCATTCAAAAAACCTGATTTATTCAGGAACAAAATAGGTGTTGTTTTTATAAATGAATCACTGAATTGTTCACTAACAATTCATTCAACAACGCTGATTCATTCAAGAGTCACTGAATCATTCACACAACCAATTAATTCAGCAACAAAACACCACTGTGCTGTTTAGAGATGTGCAACTGTTAATTTCGCTGTGGCTATGTTTGGAACTATTATCATTGCCGGAGCGAAAATTTACAAAGTAAGGCAATATTTTGTCTAAAAAGTAAGTAGGCCAATGAACTTACTATTTAGTGTATTTTTGTATATGAAAAAAAATAAATTCACACTCACATACATGTGCTGTTGGTCTGAATGTTAGCACAGCTGCCGTATATTCTCTCCTTTTGCAGACTTGGTAGGCTGTGTTGTTATCTGTTTTACTCTTGGGGACCGGGAGCTCTTTACAAGCAGAGTGCTTATGATAGACGGAGTGCTAACAGTCTTCATAAAGTCTGATACTATCTGAAAGTACAGAAATGCTTTGTCAGCTCCTGCAGGAGCAGTTAGCCAAGCACAAGAGGGATTATTTTGGAGCGCAGAAACTGAAATCAATAGTAATCTAAATAGAGTAACACGCGTATGTGCGTTTCTGTGTGTTTACACAAGCCAGGAATCTTGTCAATATATTGTATCTGCACTGATCATCTTTGAACTGACCTCTATTAAATATAGGCTGACTCATTTATCTATGTACATGATTCTGCTTGTGTTAATCAATTTGTTTCTCATGACCTCATCAAATGAGAATCAGAGTTCAACATTTTTTTATTTAGAATCGTTCTATAATGATATAATCTGGCATTAACATCCCGTCTCCTCACAGAGCTGAAGAAAAGCCTCTGTGTGCCTGTGAAAAAAAGACCAGAACAGAAAAGCTAATTATCACCACTGACACTCCTACTTATAACTCTACGCCAACTAAAGCAGAGAGTGTGAGCACACAAGGCTAATATGCAAATACTGGTGTTAATTATGGAATGCTTCATTGTGGAATGAACTGAAAGGCTTTTTTTCACGTGCAGGTTAGGCAGAGCCAGTTAGCGAATCTTATTTTGGTGAATCGCAAGACAAAATTTATTTCAGTTGATGCCAGTAGCTTCTGTGTGCATATTGTTTTTCCTGGGTTTCCATGGGAATTCTAAATCTCAAATGGGACACAAGTCAAATGGATTTGTAGATATGAACTGTTGGTCGCTTGGCCAGGGATGAGATCTTGAATCAGTGTGTACTGTATCTGCAGTTATCTTTTGCTGAAATTATCTTGAATATGGCTGTTGCTGTTCAACTTAGTTTTCTGTCCAATTCTAGCTGCTTTTAAGTCCTAATTAAACTTGTTTCAAAACGTGGTGGAGTAACACAGCAAATATGTGGTGTCACTGTATAGACTGAGGTTGTATTGGTTCACTTTCAGAGAGTGAGTTTAAAGACTTCAGGAATTAAAAGCTCCAGTCAGCATGCCAATAAAGGCCTAGAAAGGAATAAATGGATTTTCAAGTAATATTTGTGCATTTGTGTTTGGAATGGTACTAAAACAAGTCCCCAATTTAGGCATCATTTATGACGTTTGGACTGGATAGTATATTTTGAGTCTGCCAGAAACACTTGATGAGAAGACTGGTCTGTTGAGTTTGTTGCATGTTCACACCTCTCAACATGATTATGAACAAATTTCAGTTGTTTCTTAATTAACAGCATGGGGATATGGCTTAAATAGACAGCAGTATAGAATGAATACTAATCAGGTACTCACTGAATCATCCATTCAACACAGCAGAACAGTTATTTAAATCTCTGCTTTAGCACCGCAAGGTCTTTTATAATACAATGGTTCCTTTTAATGGCCATTGAAATGAAAATTGAATTTATACATGACAGAATTTGGTCTGTATAATATAGTGTTCGATTTTTTTTTTTTACGGCACAATCTTTCGAAGAACCCATGTTTTACAGATGAATAGAGTTGTTTTCTTGAATGAAAAAAATTTGTATTTTCTTATTTTGATGTAGCTGAGAATCTTTTAAATTTTTAAGATATGTCTGTAATGTTCATTTGCATAAATTGTAAATTGCATGCATTTATACCTGAGTCTTGCTTTAGTTTTGTGCTTGTTTGCATTTTGGCTGCAAAAATGTGTTTGTGTGTGCAAGCTTGTGAATTTAGTGTTCAGAAAGCAGATTGTAATTGAACCCAAAATTATCTGTTTGCGATGTTTGTCAAGGCCACGGATATAATGATTATGGAGTACAAAATGTTTTCCCAAAATACTTTACTGGTAAGAGAATACATTTAAGAATGCAGACTGATTTAATTGTTGGGAAATCCTGAGATTTCCTTATACAGGCGGTGAGAAGTTTCCAATAAAGTATTAATGTGACCTTCATAAATCAAGGGAAAATCTTATAGTGGAATAAGAAATATACATGGCATTTATATATCTTTCGTATTTCATTTATTAATTAATGCATACATTTATGCATTTATTTATATAGTAATTTTGGGTTATGCATTTAATTTTTATGAAGATATGATATCAGATTCTGAGTGTGCTCTATATTGCTAATGTTTTAAATTTAAAACAAAGCTCTAAAAAACAAATCAAACCCTTTTTAAATTTTCAACAAGGAGACTGTCCTCACACCATAATGCAATCTCCCTGGGTGTGTAAAAGTTTGCTCAAAGTTCACCCTCTCCTGTTTTTTTTTGTTTTTGTTTTTTTTTTATTCTGTAGAGTCACAGTGCACATTGTGTGGTGAGACCGAAGGTGAGTGTGTTCCTCATCTCCAGAACTGTGTGTGAGGTTGTTAACACTTAACCCAGTCTGTGTGTTTGTGTGCTCTAATGGCACGGTGGGGAGTTCAGAAAGCACATGCACCCATCTGGTTTAATGCTGAAATTCATCATGATGCTGAGCTGCTTGCAGTCATTGTGTTGTGATTCCTCACTGCTTGCATCATCACAGCTGGTTGTGCTTCAGTAGAAACAAGGCTGTGTCTCTCTCTGCTTCACCCGCTGCTAACGTGACTGATTCACAAACACATTGAGCAGGAGTACTGCTAATCTGCTTTCATTTTTTTCCCTTTCTTTCTTTCTTTCTTTCTTTCTTTCTTTCTTTCTTTCTTTCTTTCTTTCTTTCTTTCTTTCTCTTATCTTCTCAAACTTCAGACTTTGAGTTTTGCATGTTGTTTTAATGTGAATAGTGCTTTAATGATTCAGGTGTTGAAACATGATGGTAATGGTTTTGCGGTGTTTCTTTACTCACCATTTATTCACCATGGTCCACACATATTTATTTATAAATTGCTATAAATGCTAAAAAATGCTATAAATTGTCATACATATTTATCTGCTAAGATCAGAGTGATAAAACAGATTTTTTTTTAAATGATTTACTGATTTTCTTAAAAATGCAATGTAATGAGATCATGTGCATATAACATAGCATACTACCATTTGAAATGTTAATTTTCGAGTAGCCTAAGACTGACTGCTTCGTTAACTATTTTACTAGTTAGCAGTACAGTTTATTCAGTGCAGCAATCAGTAAAACAATGTTCACACTATCATTTTTGTGGTATTGACAACCGCATTTAGGTGCGAGTCTCAATGTCCAGTTTACACCTCAAATTAAAGTGCACTGTATAAACATGCAACAGAGGTCAAGACCATATTCTCTTACCAGTAATCATAGCAACAGTGACCGAAGTGATCTCAAAGATAGCGACATCCATAAAAAAGTAAAGTCTTAGCTATCACTTTTGACACGACAAAGGGCTTTTCACACTGTACTTAACCCTGGGCTATTATTGTTCTAAACACCGCTTTTAACCCCGGGTAAAGGAACTTTTCCCACTTGTAATTTAGAAACGGGGTTATGAAACCCTGCTCTGGGGCAGGGTTAGCACCGCTTTTGTGGTGCCAAACTTGTACAGTATGAAACGATGCGGTTTTAGAATGTTACAGATTGACGCTTAGGAACAGACAACCAATCACATACTAATATTCACGTGCTTTGGCCAGTCACGGAAACACTGCACATTGTATATAAACAGTAAATTCAGTGTTTGAGAGGAAAAATGTCAAATGCTGACAGAAAACAGCCTCCTTCTAGTTTGCAATAATTTTCATATTGGCTGTTTAATGGATATCAGTTTGCTCACATACTGTTTTGATATTACACTGCTTCAGGCCCTGCAGCATGTTTGTTTGAGGTAATAGGCTTAATTAGCCTCCCTTAGACCATGTTGGTTGTGTTGGTTCCCTTTAGTCACAAAAACTTAGGGTACTTTGCCTGTTTGGAAAGTGTAGCCTAGCACAGGTAGCAGTTAGCTTCCCATAGTTAGTGGGTTAGAGCTGGTTCCCTGTAAGCTTGGTTCCATGGAAATTCACGAGCTGAAGCCACGTGTCACTGAATCGGCAGGCCACTTCAGGCCTCCTTTTTAGTTTGCATGTTGGCACAGATTGTGTTTTTTCTGTGCGGCTCTGGATGAGATGTCAGTAGTGAAACCTTACTGAGGTTTGGTTTAACCTATTGTTGCCTCTATGAGTCGATGATTCTAGTTGAGCTAAGAGCCACCTAGCGCCTAGGTTGGATCTTTGTGCTCCTGGAAACGGCCACGAGACTTACGCCGTGTGTCCAAAAGGATGCTAAGCCTGCGGGCCGCCTTTGGATACACTAGTGTTTGTTTAGGTGTATTTCTCTCTGAGAACTATTTCTATACACTTTCGTTGGCCAGGGGCCCAAGTGGTAGATCCAACCCCCTCTCTTGCGGGTTGTTTACCAGGCTTGGGACCTAAACACTGCCACGAGCTGATGCCACGTGTCTGTTGAGGTTATAGGCCTTCCAGGCCTTCCTTAACACGTGTTGGCGTATGCTGTACTCCTCTTGCTTAAAGAGTAAAAGGTGCTTTTACTGAGTACACTGCTCGTCGGATTGTGTTGGGTGGATTATCATAAGAGCACTGTGCAGCTATCTATTGCCATGGAAGTTGTCTGTCTGCCGCAGGCTTAGACAGATGTTCAAGAAAAATGTCTGTCTGCCGCAGGCTTAGACAGATGTTCAGAATGGCTTTTACCAAATTCAGGCCACTTTCTGAAGTTTACTTCTGTTTTCATATTGTAAGCCCCTCTCGGGCTTCCATGAGTATGTGCTCTTGGCATAGTCTACCTGTTAGGTGAGCTCTGCGCTTCCCCCTTGGGGTTGGGTTCGTAATAGTGCTTAGCTCCCTAAGCTGATTATGATGGTTAGGCCTTGATCAGGCCCCGTCCTAGAATCAGCCCCAGGCTGGTTTGTGCTCCCCTGTTCAGGGCGTTCAGCGCACAGCCTCCTCAGTGCACTAATTAAGCACTGGGTAGATCCTAGGTGAGTGGATTATCTCCCCTCGATATGAGGGTTCATAGCGCTTAGCTGAGTTCTGCTCTCCGGGATGCCCGTCTCTACGCGTGGGTTTGAGCTGGTTTCTGCCTTTCTGCAGTCACTCTTACCTACTATCTTCCTAAGAAGAATGCGTTTAGGAGGCTCTGTATTCAGACAGGGTTGGCCTGGACTAAGTCTGTTCCCCTAGAAGACCAGGTCGGCCTCCCTGGTGGCAATGAGGGTGACCCCGTTCCCCTCAAGAGTGGCTGGCCGAGGTTCCCTTTGGTTCCTTGGCCACATTCCCTTAGAGGGACCACTTTCTCACTGAAAGATGGGTTCCAGACGCCTTAGCGATTTCTTTAGGCTCTATTTGTTAAAAGAGAAAGGTAGAAGCCTTTGGAAGTTCAGCTTGGGCTGTTGGCCAAAGGGAATGCTGTCACTGACAGCCTGGTGTGACCCGAGGGGGAGTTTGCTGGGCAGTTTGAGAACTGCTTTGAGGCCTTTGTCTCAGCCAATTACTGGCAGGCACTCCCCTCGAGCATGGCGGCGTGGGTATATCGTTCCCCAAAGCGTTTTTGGCAAACGCAGAGTGGAGTTCCCTTCGAAAGGGAACGTCTCAGGTTACGTATGTAACCATAGTTCCCTGAGAACAGGGAACGAGACTCTGCGTTTCCTTGCCATGCTTCGGGGTGCCTGCCTGCAGAACAGTCCCTCAAGACGATAGATGAAGACTGTCTCTCCAGGCGCTCCTTTATACTTCCGGGTCGCGCCGTATGACGTCATAGGCTGTCGCCGGCCAAGAGGAATTGGAGTTTTTGGATAGTGCTTTCAGACACCTGGGTCACGTGACGTTCCCCAAAGCGTTTTTGGCAAACGCAGAGTGGAGTTCCCTGTTCTCAGGGAACTATGGTTACATACGTAACCTGAGACGTTCTATTCACATAACTTTATTAGCTGTGCCTTCTCATTATTAACAATAGGATAAAAGTAATACTAATACATTTTATTTGAGATGCACCTTTTTATACTCAAATCACTATAACACCTTCCAAAAAACAGGCAAAATGATATAAATATGACATAATAACAATGATTAAATATGAAAAATCTTTACTAATAAGTAAAAGTTTTTTACTTAAAAAGTGCTAAGAAACATGAACAGCCAATTACACATACATTTTGTGGATTCAGCTCAGTAAATAAACTAAAGTATACAGAGTCAAAGGTTCAGTTCCTGCTGTGGAGGAAGGAGGAAAATGTGTAAGTGCTCTAAGTGCTGTGGTTCCCGTTGTTGCAGCAAGATATTGTGGTTTTAGCATCTCAGAGTATGTATGTGTATGAACCTGTATGTGATGTGGTTTTCATTCAATTAATTCTCTAGTTTTTGCTTGTATAACCAACCAGTATTGCACATTTCGGACCTCAAAGCAAAAGATCGGCAACTGCAGGCCATACTGGACTCCACTCTTGCCAGATCAGAATAGAAAGTTACAGTGGGCATGTGATCATAAAAACGAAACTACTGAATCATTGAAAATTTTAAGTTGAATTGAACTGGAAATTGTGCGTGGCTAAAAATGCATCAGTATTTTTTAAATCCTTTTGTTGATCTCTTATGTCTTTAATTAAGAGTAAAAACCTGATAATAAACTGCATTTAAACTGCATTTACCTACCTATATTTTTACTAAAACATTTTAATATGGAATATTGCATATTTTTGAATGTTGTCGTTTTATATATCACTAGTATATAATCATAGCAAATATATTGTGAATATTTGCCCTTACAGCCTCTCAAGAAAGAGGGAGGGAGATAGAGAGAAAAAGATGATAGTGAAGAAGAGTTGGATTATTCTAAAAGCATAAAGAGAACGCTGGGATACAGGATGACAATTTGCCCAGCAAGAGGCCAAAACCTCTTTGAATCCAAACAGTCATCAAAACCTGCACTTCATCCAAGTGGCAGCAGAGACGTTTTGGAGGCTGGTGGCGGGCATAGAGCCTGCGTGGGTCAGAGTTAAACAGCTGGAAGAAATCTATAACTGCAGAAACAGAAAACACACACAGACAGAGCCAGGGGTGGGCAAAAATACATCAAAATCTATTTTAAAATAAAATACCAAATACCTTAATTTTAAGTGTATCATAATAAACTACAAAATACAGCAGCCACACCATGTATCAAAATAAACTACTGTATTTTTGTATTAAAAAATACTAAAAAATACTTTTACAAGGGAGCATGAAATTTCTTCGCAAACTTTCCATCAAGTGGCCTATTTGATCTATCCCTTCACCATTACATGATTAAGTAAACAATGTTTAATAACAACAGCTTTTCTCTGCCCGAGTCATGCAATAAATCTGACATATGCAACCAGTTAAAGGCACAATATGTAGGATTTTTGGATTCAAATATCCAAAAACCACTAGAACAATATTATATATTTTGTTGACTTGTGTACTTACATTATCCCAAATGTTTCCAAGAATGTTTAAATCCAGAGAAATAAGCTATTTTATCCAGGACACGGGCTGTGTCCGTGCGTCGCCTATCAATGATATCATACCCGCATTACCCTCAGTTTATTTTGTAGAAACCATGGAAACACCAGACACTTTAGTATATTATGTGTTTTATTAGACAGGTGAGCAACTGTTTGGATACATTCATCGACAGAAAACTCATCATGTTATATAGCTCAACACAGTAAGTCTTATTGTTTAAATCTCGTTTTCTTGATTTACAGTGAGTACTATGTTTTTCCATGCTTAATATCGATCTAGCTTACTGCAGTGTGCATTAAGTGTCTCATAGTAGCTGCCGAGCGAACACACAGAGAAGCACTATAACAACTTTCAGCACACAAATGTATCTAATATGAAAAAAAAACCCCGCTGCGTTATCCCACATACGCTTGACTGGAAGAAGTGGAAGCAGCATAATAAAAGTTCCGCTGCTCCCGAGACGTGTGTCGCGCTCGTCTCTCATTATCAAACGCTCCAGCGGCCTCGTTTCTGCACGTACAGCACTCAACCTTGCTCTGCTTCATTCTACAGTAACGATAATAATCTCATCCATGAACATGATTTCGGGTCCCATCCCGATTCTTTTCCACCAGCTGTAGACGTGAAGACAACACCTCCCATGATTCCGTGAAATCAAGGTGTCATCAAGCTATGCCTTTGAATGAGCGATCTCTAGTGGCGAAAATTTACATACTGTGGCTTTAACAGATCAAATATTCACATATCCCTGTGATCTCCCAGATGAAGGTTAGTTTTAAAGTAACCAACAGTTTAATATTTAACAGTTTGCGAATGACTCATAATTGTATTCTAATTTAGTTATTTGGTGTTTGGTAACGAAGGGCCTATACATCAGCAACACTGACTCAATGACAAACAAGTCATTCATAAGAAGACACCTGAGCAAAAGTTGGCAGCCTGCACGTTTCTTCCCTTGACTACCTTCTTCCATATGGATCAATTTTCTGTTCTGATCTCAACAAGTCTGGGCAAACTACTGAGTAAGCACCAATCAGAGGCTGCATTTTTATGATGTCATCATGTAGACTTCTTACAAAGTATTTTACAGTATTTTAAAACTACAAAAATACAAAGCCATTTTCATCAACCTTATCAAATACAAATTACAAAATACTATTTTTTATTTGAAATACGTATTTGAAATACATGTATCATAAATACTGCCCATCCCTGGACAGAGCACTGCATCGTAGTGCACTAT
>RJVU01059333.1:7394037-7422510 GCA_003731715.1 Anabarilius grahami | reverse complement strand
TTTAAGGAAACATTTTTTTTAATTAAAACTTAAAATGGCAATATTTAAATACATTTTCTTCAGTTTATATATATATATATATATACATATATATTGCCTAAATATATTAGAAATTTAAGCAGATAAAACTCATCAAAAATATATTTATTTTATATTATTAAATGTATATATTTAATGCATTACCAATAAATGTTTGTCCATTTTTGTTTTAAAACAGATCTGAAAATTTAGGTTTTTGTCATAAACACAGTGAAGTGCACATTGTCAGGCACGGTTGTACTCAAAGCTCACTACTAAGGAATAGAAAATCAAAACAGACTTTATTTAAATCCACAAACTAAAAAATCACTGGAAATCACTGGAGAGAAGCGCTACACAACCACTAGATAAAGACAAAAACGGACAAAGAACTGAACAAAACAGGTAGTACTTATACACAGAGACAAGGTAACTAATTAGACGACAGATGGAAGTAATAATTGACTCTTGAGAAACCAAGGAAACTAAGAAGAACACAGGCAGGCACAGAAGAGAAAACAGAACAAGTGACACATTACAGCTGCGTCCTAATTCAGAGGCTGCATCCTTTGAAGGCCGTATTCGAAGGCTGATTGCGTCACTGCGGCGCAACAAAGGCTGTCCAAATTCGAAGGCTCCTCCAAATGCGGCCTTCGTTTCCTGTGAAATGAAGGATACAACAGATGGATCCTTCGTGGCCTTGCCTACCCCAGAATTCATTGAGCACCAGTGACGACAGGATTTTTTTTTTGAAAGAAATTGCCAAATTACACTTTTAAATGTAAGTATTGGGTTTAAACTCACTCAAATATCTAATATACTCAATACTCAAATATCTTTTTGATACAAATTTATCAATAAAAAAACTTTAAAGTGGTTCAAATGTTGACTTATATCTTACTAAGATGTGATTATATATAGTTTATACTATTTATTACATACAGAAATGGACCAAAGAAATGGAACATATTTAGACAGTTTGTGAACCATGTTTTGTTTTCAGACAATTTAATATAACAAAAAAAAATCCAGTACTAACGTTACTGTCACTAATCAACGGCAGCTGTCAGAGTTGCTAGGCTATAAGAACAGTCCTCCGTAGGCTAGACCGTCACATTTAACAAGGCTCAGTCCGACCTTCGTGGCCTCCGACAGCGTGGCCTTTGAAGTCCGATTCCTTCGAAAGATGCAGCCTCTGAATTGGGAGTCACAACCACAATGCAATTCCCTAGTCTCCGCATCTGACCAACCACAGACTGCTTACTAACCGTCTGATATATACTATGCACACAAAAGTTAAAATCTGCCTGAAATCTCAAGATGTAATTTGATTGGCTGTCTTTACACAGTTTTCAGGTGTCAGGGTCATCTTTATATTAAACCAGACTTTATGCCGAATTGGCACAGATAGAGTTAAGAGAACTAAGCTTGGCTTCTAATGCATAAGTATAACTGAAATCCTGTGATGAGTTGAAGTCAAAGATGTTTAAGTACATGCTTCTGCTAGTTGTATTCATGGTGGCAGAGTTCCTACTGCAGTCTGAGAAGCAAGTGGTTTGAGTATGCGAAGTCAACCATGTTTTGCTTTCACTCACTTCAAGCTCTCTCTATCTCCTCAAGATTTGATTTAGATTTTTGCCTACCGGTACTCCATTGCCATGGAAACTTATGATGGCTGAAGGCCACCCACATGTACCTCACACACCAAGGGATTGTCAGTTGTGTTGTTAGGATGCCCTCATGAAACCTCTGAGATCAGAGCTTAGTGAAGCGCTGTATTAGATCACTGCAACTAGAGATTCTCAATACATTATTAGCAGAGACATTTTGTTTTTAGTGGTTATTGGAGATAATCTTTAGCAAATGAATATCCATTTTTCATACTGTGTATTATAATGCTGTGATGCATGTTTTTTTTTAGTGTTTATTTATTTTGACAAAGTCGAAAGTAGTAAATGATTTTGGGACAGAATTTTAATATTGGTGGATCTTTAAACAAAACATTGATAATTTCAAAAAATCGACTGTTTTAGCTTTTATATGGAGAAGTACATACATCTTAAAGGAATAAGGGGAAGTATTTTCTTCCTATGATGCATTTTTCACTGTCTTATACTGTACATCAGAGACAGGAGATGTTCTCTGATGCTATCAGTGACCTTTCCAGTTGTGCCGTCTAATGGTATTTAACCAGATTTAGTCCGTACTAGCCAGACAGCTGTTTTTCCTCAGTGCTGCTCCTGTAATTGAATCTATCCAGCTCTGTACTCTGCTGAGACATATCTGTCCCACACGGTGAGATGAAGATTACAGATGCATCTCAAACATCAATCTCTCAACCCCTCCGCTGCTGGCTGACATGCCTGCATGAATGGATTGAGGTTTGCTTTTGAGGCCAACTGAAGGTGACGTGTTTTAGAGAGAAAGTTGATGCTATCTCGGGTCCTAAGAGATGTGCAGCTTCAAGGTTCCTTCTGAAACATTCACTGCTGTAACTTCAAAATTATTTAAGTTTTATTTTATATACAAGGATAAACATTGTTTATTGGTGGAATTTCACACCATTTAACACCATTATTGTGCACATATAGATAATATGTGTAATAAAATAAATTCAAACTATACTAATTATACTATACTATTATATATATTGGAGTAGCTTATGCATATGAGCACATATAAACTACTGCAAATGTTTACTTCCCCTTAAGGGTTTTCTAGAGGTGTAATATTCAGAGCTGTAGAGATGAAGTCTTGGGACTGGATCAGGGCAGTTCTGGGATCCCCAATGCAATCAATGCAGTGGTGCCACTGTGACAAATGTCACACAAGGGCCACCATCCAAATGACATTTGTTGTCCACAAAGGAGTGAAGCCTGATGGGACATGTTTTAAATAGTCACAGCAGGTTAAAGCCCCTTGAGTATAGCAGTCAACATCAAAAAAATCTCTTTGGCCAATAGCACTGGTTGTAACTTGCAAGACAGAAGCAGTAATTTTTGATTTAGTCTTAATTGGATGCACCTTTTATTCTTCTTTGCAGTGTAATGATGTTTTTTTTTCAATGAAGTACCTTTTTAAAAGTGTTACTCAAATAAATGATTGTCCTGTGAAAAATGGTTAAAATTATGTACTCTCACATGAGAGTAAGACTCCAGTCGTATCAGTAAACTAATATATTTTAGATAATAAAGAATAATAAATTGTTACATTTATATAGTGCTTTTCTCTGTTCTCAAAGCGATTTACATATGGAAGGGGGGAATCTCCTCAACCACCACCAATGTGCAGCATCCACCTGGATAATGCGACGGCAGCCATATTGAGCCAAAACGCCCACCACACACCAGATTACTGATGGAGAAGAGACGGAGTGATGAAGCTAATCAATATATATATGGAGATGATAAGGAGGCCAGGATGATGGACCAAGACCAAAGGGCAAATTTGGCTAGGATGTCGGGGTTACACCCCTACTCTTTTTCGAAGGACATCCTGGGATTTTAAATGACCACAGAGAGTTATAGTGTCCCCATCACTACACTTGAGCCTGATTTATACTTTTGCCTGGCTCCACATCACGAGCCTCCGCTGACTGCGTGCTCACCTCCCTAAACGGACGAGGCATTTATACTTGACATGCTCGCCGTTCAACTATACGTCTTTGAAACGGCAGGGGTGTGACTCTGAGTAATTGTCCTCTAAACCATCAGGAATCTGCGATGAGAAGTAAGGTACACATGTGACAATGTTTGTTTTAGTACACTTCACCAAAACCACACTACAAAAGAATTGTGTAAAACCCAGTAAACCTTGAGATTATTACTTGTGACATTACAACAAAATATATGGATATGAGAACTAATATACAACAATTAAAAAACTAAATTAAACAACAATCTCTTAAATATTTTCTAATTTTTTTATTAACATTTTCATTTAATTTCGTGAACATTTTTATTAAAGGTGCTCTGTGTAAGTTTTTGACTGTACTAAAGCATAAAAATACCATAATATGTTTGCAGATATTTATTAAACATGCTCAGTTCACATATTAGTTTCTCTGAAAACCATTGCTACAGCCAGTTATTTTACTTTGAAATTTATGTTCCGTGTCGGAATTTCTGTTTTTGTTTCGGTCTGTGCAACACGGCAAGTTGCCAATTTACCCAATAGTATTTCGCCACCCCGGGTTGCCAGTTGGCGGAAAACACATGCAGCGAATTGCAGCCATGGAAGGCAGCGAACAAACTGGGTCAGAGATCGCAGATTCTACTTGACCTAAAAAGCCTCAGCATCCATCTAAAAATCTCTATGAACAGGAGCGTATTAAAACGCGATATCAACTCATCATAAATCAATAAATCAACTAATTATCTTACAGTGAGTAAGTCTCCTTGCCTTCCAATGTCAGTTGAGCTCGCTCCTGTCGCATGTCTTCAAACTGGCAACCCGCGAGAGCTTCGAGTCTGAGGGGGCGGGGCAAACAATATTTTGAATTTGGACTGCAGTACCCATTTCAACCACTAGCTGTCATTCTTACATCGAGCACCTTTAAATGTGGATCTTTATTTTCACTAAAAGGGCTTATTTCTGTTATTGTAGGCTCATTTTGTAAATGTAAGCAATTCAAAGACACACGCAAACTAGGTGCAGGTGTGGTGAGACGTACATGCTCACCCATATTCGCCTCGACGTTGTGCATCTTTGGAAGCAGAGCCATTCGGAAAGTTAGACAAAATGCTGTGCACACCGCCACGTGAAATGGGTTCGCCCGCACTCAATGTGCACTTCCGCCAACGCCGCGATGACGCCACTCGACGCATCGAGTATAAATCAGCATTTAGGACCTACTCAGACCACAGGGTGAGCTTCCCCTGCTGACCTCACTAACACCTCTTCCAGCAACAACTTGGTTTTCCCAGGAAGTGTACCATCCAGGCACTGACCAAACTCAACCCTGCTTAGCTTCAGTGGGTAACTTGGGCTACAGGCTGAAAGCAGGTGGAGCGGGTCATCTCATGGAGGCCGTCATGTTGAGATCACATGACCAGCTGTATACTTGTCATTTTATCTCAATAACCCCCCTGTTATTGATCACTTTTTTTCATGGAATGAATTTGTCATTGCTGACTGCAAATAGCATATTCTTTCATGTCAATCTTGTTCATCAAGGAGAGAAAGGGAGGCGGAAGCATGATCCTAGTTAATTAATGTGTAAAATGACTGAAGGCCATACTCAGTTAAAGTGACATAGGACATTTGTCACGTAAATAATGATGGATGCAATTGCAAGTTAATCTCTTTATTGAGAGCTTCACACACTGACGGTCAGTCACAGGTATGACACAACAAACACAGCAGGAGAGTGGTGACGCAGGGACCTCGATGGGCGATGAGAGATCCGATGAGTCGTGACTGGTGAAGTGTGTCCGTGAAGCAGTGCCGTGTAATCCGTGGGTGAAAACCAGAGAACGATCCAACGAGGAAACAGGTAACAGGAAACAACGACGAGAAATCCAATCCAAGGAACATGTAACACGAGCAAACACGGGACACAACACCAAGACTCCAAACAACGATCTGACAAACATGAGACGAAAGACAAGGCGTTAAATAGGCAGGTGTAATTGCGCACAGCTGCCGCTGATCAGACGATCAGCGGCGACGCCCACACGAACAATCAGGTGACACACCACAGAACCACACAGACACCAGAATGAGACAGCGGATTCATGAACCGTGACAGTATTATTGAAACCCATAATCAGTTTATTTTGGTGATTGTTGTGTTTTTCTATAGCTTGACAAAACCATTTGACAAAATGGGGGTGGAAAATACCAGATCAGCTTTGTTGTTATGCTTTAATAGTATTTCCTGAGAACTTGCACATTGTGACATGAACGACTCTTTTGTTTTTTTTATGAATCTTTTGAATTAAATATATGTTTGAAATGACATGCACACAGCTGTGTGTATGCAACCATGTGCTTTTGCTGTAGCCCAATGGGGATCACACAGACCTCCTTTAGATATTCAGATATAATAGAGAGCCAATTACTCTAATAAGTCCAGGCTGCAGGGCACACTCACAGTTCAGCTCATAAAGGCCTACATCAATACTACAACAATGATTTCAGCTCCACAGGCAACTTTGGCATGCTCAAAATTCATAACTTTTTATAACTTTTGCCTGTATTATTTTAGTGATTGATTGCTGTGGGTTTTCATTGTGCAGAATACAAATATATATATATATATACCCACACATGCTACTGTTTAAAAGTTTGGGGTCAGTAAGACTTTTTTATTGTTATTATTATTTTAAATTAATATTTTGTATTCAGAATGGGCACATTAAATTGATTAAAAGTGACAGTAAGGACTTTTACATTGTTACAAAATCGTATTGCAAATAAATGCTGTTTGTTTGATCTGTCTGTTCATCAAAGAATCCTGAAATTTTATATTATATGTATGTATGTATGTATATATATATATATATACAGCTCTGGAAAAAATTAAGAGACCACTCCAAGTTCAGAAATCAATGTTAAGTGGTCTCTTAATTTTTTCCAGAGCTTTATATATATATTCGGATTCAGGGCATATCATGTTTTCCACAAAAATATTGAGCAGCTCGACTGTTTTCAAAATTGATGATAAGAAGAAATGTTTCTTGAGCAGCAAATCAGCATATTTGAATGAAAGATCTTGTGACACTGAAGACTGAAGTAATATTATAAGGTACCTTATTGTACCTTATCGCATGCTCATACTTGTACTTTAAATGTAGGAGAGTTTGGAAATAGTTGGGACATGTGGAAACTGTTGGATAGGTTTATTTGAGCGATGATGTCCAACAGTCTGCACTCACCCACACAGACATACTTTTATGCCCATACTTCACTTCTTGTCTTGGAATAAACAGTTTTTTTAATTTCTCCTGAGAGACATACAGGATACATGTCTCAACAATCGGGTGCCCACAGAACCAGTTTTGACCAGTCATTTCTAAAGATATAGTTATTGCAAGCCTTACCAGAGATGGGAAGGGAAAGAGAAGTGCAGTAGGTGCCTATATACTGTAAAACAAATTCCGTCATTTTTATAAAGGTTACCAGAATAATTTTGTAAAAAATACTGTAAAAATGTAAACATATATACAGAACAAGCTGTGAATAATTTATATATATATATTTCATTTCATATCATTTTAAGACTAATTTACCAAAACAGCAACATTTTGAACTGGTAAATCCAAAAGCCTTTTCTGCTAAATTAGAAAGGCCACAATTCTACTAAAATCTGTTTTGAACTTTTTATATATACTGACATCCACCGTAACAATACTGGTGGTAAAGAGAAAAGTACATGATGAATCAATGTTCATCACAAGTAGATTTTCCACGAGCTGAAGTTAATACTATTATATAGAAGCTGCACACAGTGTCATGCATACAGACACAAAACACCATCATGATATCACACGACACTCGAATAATGCAATAAACATTCATCAAACAACATAGATGTAACATATATATAACATGTAACCCTGTACATAACTGAAAAGAAAAAAACTAAGAAGAAACATAATTATTAAATTTAAAATGTGAAGTATCAAAAAGGGAATTTTGGGAATGTCAGGTTTTTTTTGTTTTTTTTTTCACAAAATTTTAGGATGATTTGTTTTTTTTACTAAAATTGTATATTTAACAGTATTTTATGCTAAACTTACATGAAATTAAAGGTTAGATCTAAAACAGTTTTCCCCCGTATACAATACTGGAAATTACTGTTTACCAATTAACAGGTTTTTACTGTCACATTTTTACAGTTAAAATTACTATAATTTTTACAGTGTAGCGTATACAAGAGGTTCTTAAAAACACACATATAATGGCTCTGTAGTTAAAGATTTAGGCATATAAATCAAAGGTTGTAGGTTCAGTCCCCATAAGGGGAGATTCATGAGATACTGTGCCACCTCTGTGCCCCAAGCAAGGCAGTTAACCTTGGGTTGCTCCAGGAGGATTGGCTCTGTATTACAAACGGACTAAGTCACTTGGATAAAATGAAAAATACTTCTCATTGCTCATAAAGGTCACTGCTCTTTATCCTGATCTCTCTTGCTTCGCTCTATCTTTTCTAGTCAGATAGTCTCTTCTCTAGTCTCCCACCCATATGATTTGAGAGCTATAGCCTCAATGATTAGTAGTGAAATTTAAATGACTCTCGTTAACAAATATGTATCTTGGGATGCGCATTATATCAGTGATTACTAGCCAATATTAGAGTTGTTTTTATTTACTCATATTGGTTGCATGCTTATTTCCACTATTTTTACATTTAGCTTCAATTTGCTGTCATCTAACACTTTTAAAGTTAATCTTTAAAAACACTAATCATTTTAATAACACGGTTGAATGTAATAGCAAATCTCAAAATGAATATCCATTTTTCATGTTGTATTTTATAAAGTTGTGATGCCTATATTCACTTGTAGCATTTAACACAATTGTTTAGTTTTTCGTGTTTCTTATATTTAATTTAATAATCATAACAGTATAATATTTTAATATCAGCTATTTAATTATCAGCCATATACGAAAATAATTATCAGCTTATCGGTATTGACCAGAATTTTAATATTGGCACATTCCTATATGCATCTGCACCTGCATTTACTCTTTTTTCTCCTTTCAAATTGCTCCAGTTATCTGCCTGCTCAGATTCACATTTTTAAAACTCTTCCTCTTGGGAAGGAACAAAGAAATCTTTTTGAACATTCAGTTTGTGCTTTCCTGGTTGTTTATTTATGTCTTACATTTTTTGTTTTACTATTTGTTGGTCCTTTTTAGACAAAATAATTGGTAAAATGAGATAATCCACGTTTTATTTTATCATCCATGTTCTAAGATATTCAGTCTTCTGAAGTTAACTTAATTGCTTTTAAATTTAGCACTTGTGAGTTTATCAGTGTGTATTTGAGCTCCCCCTTTATTTGACTTCTGCATTTTGCTTTCAGCGTTTTGCTGTCAGCCAGGTGATTATCAAAGACTACGTGTGCTGAGCACAGAAAATGTCCAACGGTAACAACAGACCAGGACATTCAGTGTGTGTGTGTGTGTGTGTGTGTGTGTGTGTGTGTGACATATAAAGCTTTATTTGTGTGTATGTGTGTGTTCATTGTCTGATCCAAAGGTCCTTAGAGTGTGTGTCGTGTGTGTCATGTGACCCCTGCGGGACCTGAACCGCAGACCACATGGCCAACTATGAGAGATATGAGAGTCATCAGCAGAAACACACACAGTCAATAAATAAAACCAGAAACTGTACACAATACATTTTTGCACAGCCAATACAATCATATGCTTCTGATGGAGGAAGATGAAGTAATGTGTTATTGTCTGTATGGGATCAAATGCTGTAGTTTGATTTGTTAGCAACCATTTCTTCCTCTTCTTATGGCATCTGCATCCATCCGATTTCTGTCTGCACTATCAGGGCTTCACAGATTCAGGGCTTTCCATTTATGAGGCTGTGTTTGATAGGAGAGCTGCCCTGAGCAGGTGTGGTGTAGCGGGTCTGTCTCTCACTGCTGCCAGTGTTCACCCAGATTCACCCAGCATAAAATATGACAGGCCAAACATAATTAAGTTTTAAATTGCATTAAATTGACCGTGGAGGCAGTCATGCTTAATATATTTGCTGGTAATTCAAGTACACCACCAGTAATTAGTAATAAATGTTTCTGTAGTGCGACATCCAATATATTCCTGTTTCCCAGGAAGTAGCAGCTATTTGGTTATCAGATCTATTTGATGTACATATTTTAAAAATATAACTTGAAGTTAAATACATGACTTTTAAATGTGTGTAAAATTATTTCTAGATATTAGTTATAATTATATAACTTACCTTTTGAAAGTGAATGCATGGATGGGTAAATACATAAAAAATTGGTAGTCTGTATAATTTTTTTTGTTTTTAAGTCTCTTTTGCTAACCAAGGCTGCATTTATTTGATCAAAAATACTGTAAATTGTGAAATATTATTACATTTATAATAAGCTGAATTTTCTACAGCCATTACTCCAGTCTTCAGTGTCACATTATCCTTCTAAAATCATTCTGATATGCTGATTTGGTCTTATTATTATCAGTGTTGAGAACAATATTTTTGTGGATACTTTGACATTATTCTCAGATTTTTGGGATTAATAGAAAGTTCAAAAGAACAGAATTTATTTGAAGTAGAAATCTTTTGTAAAAATATAAATGCCTTTACTGTCACTTTTGATCAATTTAATGCGTCCTTGCTGCATAAAAATATTAATTTCTTTTGAAAAAAAATCTTGCTGGACCCAAAATTTTGAACAGTGGTATAGATAGATAGATAGATAGATAGATAGATAGATAGATAGATAGATAGATAGATAGATAGATAGATAGATAGATAGATAGATAGATAGATAGATCTGTCTACACACCAAGCTGAAAGTCAAAATTCTATTAAAGGACAGTAACAACTTTGAAAGGCAATCATAATTAGACAGGAAGTGAGGTCATCATCACACTCCCAGTTGGCCTTGGTGTTTAAAATGCAAATGAGGGTGAAAAAGACATCAGAGAGACTTCAATCAGCCTGGTAGAGGGCAGCAGATGTTTTGTAATTACTAAAGTCAGCAAATGACATCTAAACTCACCCTGAATCAGTAAAGATGCAGATGTGTGGTGCTGCCTCATTACAGTGACACTCACTCTCTGAGAGAATGCTCTCATCAGCTTTTTCCTTTCATCTGGCCTTTATTCGAACTGATAGCTAATGACAGAGTGCACAGGACAAATGCGTGTCTGTATTGAGTATCATGTGTGGGGGCGTCTAGAGTCATGGTCACTCAAGCATGTCAATTATCAACTGAACCACGCTAAATTTATAAAACTGCATCTTTACCCTTGTCACCCTGTCAAGCTTTTCAAGGATCCCTTGGTGGGAAGAGCCAAAGAGCAGGGACTGCTGTTACATATTGTGTGAAATTGAGAGTTGCATTTTAAGCCTGGCCTATTATAATATGAATAATAACATGAATAATGTATTTACACACTTAGTTTTTATACTTGTATTGCATATACACTGTAAAAAATAATTGTTAGTTTAACTAAAAAAAAAAAAAAAGTAAGTTACCTGGTTGCCTTAAATTTTTGAGTTCATTGAAATAATTTTTTTTTAGTTAATTCAATGAAGTTGATTGGTTTAAATGAACAAACTCAAAATATTATGTTATCTGAACCACATTCATTACTGAAGTTGATTTGAAAAAAGAAAAAATGTTGCGACGATAACAAATCATGAAAATAATTTTTTTACAGTGTACTTTTTACTTAGAGGTGCACTATATCGGATTTTTAGTTGTAAACACAACATTCAAACTTGGGCTGTCCTTGTGTGGAACACCCTTGATCTAAGTACAACATTTCATGTTTCTGGATCAACATCCTTTCCAATCAACCCATCAGATTTGAGGGGCAAGTTTACAGTTTATGCCAAGTTTAGGTTTAAAACCAGGGTTAGGTGCTTCTACATCAATGTTATACACCTATCATTTCCCTCTGATTTTAGAGATAACTTAGGTTTATGGGTAGGGATATGGTTAGGATTACATTTTCGAACAAATGCATCTAACTCTGCAAAATCAGGTCGTGCCAGTAGCATACGCAGCCCAACTGACTTAAGAAACTACCTGCGGGAAGATGAATTAAGAGCTATTTTGCAAATATTTTTCTTAAATATTGTGTTTATCATGCATAAATAGCATTTTTTTGTGTATATGAAAGAACAGTTACTCTAATAGTTTGATGTCTGAAGATGAAACACTGGAACAATGGGGAACACTTCTAAAGGATACACTTCAAAATAAGAGTCCTACAGCACAAAGCTAGGGAAACAAGACAAGTTTGTGGCACAGATGACTGAACTCACAAATTACAGATAGTCTAGCTCACTAATAAACAATTATGTGTCGTCATAAAAGCGTAATTACAATGCCTAGTAATCTGTCGAGTTACAAAGTAGTTAATAATGCAACAGCAACATTAGCTACAATTTTGAGTTAATTGAAATTAAAAATTTGAGTTAATTCAATTAAGGTGATTGGTTTAAATTAACAGAAACTCAAAATATTATGTTTTCTGAACCACATTAATTACTGAAGTTGATTTGAAAAAAGAAAAAATGTTGTGATGATAACAAATCATGAAAATAATTTTTTTTTTACAGTGTACTTGTAATTTTGCTTAGAGGTGCACTATATCGGATTTTCAGTTACTGTTTGTAAACACAACATTCAAACTTGGGCCGTCCTTGTGGGTGGAACACCCTTGATCCAAGTACAACATTTCACCAGTCTAGCTCGCTAATAAACGATTATGTGTCATCATAAAAGCATAATTACAATGCCTAGTAATCTGTCGAGTTACAAAGCAGTTAATAATGCAACAGCAACATTAGCTAACTGTTTTTATGTTGAGGCACAATGACGGCGCTTCCAGATGATAAAGTCCCACCCTCACCTGCACCGTGCGTCTTTATTAGCTGGGGCTACACATCCACTGGACAAAGACTGCAGCCCAGAAATGTCCCGAGCACGGGAATACAAGAACAAAATAAGAAAATACAGGCACATAGCACCATACACTTTTAGTGGACCATAAGTAATGATTAAGAATCATTATATTTGTATAAGTCTATATTACCCCCACCTCTCCCCAATATGAATTTAAATGAATTATTGTTGTATTTAATATTGCATTTGTTTTGCATTTTTGACCCCCTCCAGTACCACAGACAGACCACTTAATGGGTTGTGAAAACTTTGTTAAAGACTTCTCATAAAAAGTTGTAGAAAAATTGCCACTGAAGCTGAGTAGAAGTGGATTCTCCTCTTATCTTCAGCCCCCTTGAAAATACAGAGAAACTGTTTTTGTATAGCAAGCAATGTTATGACAGCTTCCTCTGCAAGAAGCACAACATACTCAGATAAAACCAGTACATTAGCTTCAGAGAGTGTGTGCAACTCTGAGGTTTAATAAATGTGTGTGTGTGTGTGTGTGTGCATGTGAGTGTGTTTTAATAAATAATGAATTAAAGATTCATTTTAAAGAGAAGCACGTCATAAGGTTGCCCCAAAGTGCTTGGTGAATCATCAGTTCTGTGTTATGGTGGTTGTTTTCACCCTTTGGGAGCCTTTATGAAAAGGTTGCTGGATCTAGAAATCTAAAATTACACAGATAAATTCAGTTTGCGCACTGACAGTTCTTTGCTTTCACACAGCTTAGAACGAGAAGAGTTTGTGTTCTGTTTGTTGTGTGCAGCAGAGTCTCTTTGCTTTTTGAGTTTAGTGTTCATTTGTTTTTACAATGATTAGTTTAGTGTGTAAATTCTCTTTGTTGTGATTGGTTTAGTGTGTGCTGAGGTTAAGGTCAATTGTGTTGTCTTGATCTCTGTGTCAGTAAACAGGCAGTAAAATAGACACGGCACTTAATCTAACAAGGTTTCACATTTCCTCCAGGTACAAATATAAACTCTATAGTGTGTCTCTGTGTGTGTTTACTTTTTACTGTTTGCTTATGTGCACCCTTGTTTGTTGGTATTCGTGTTGTTTGCTTGCGTACCTTTGTTTGTGCGTCTGTATTTAAGTATGCACAAGAATCCAGCAGGCACACAAACATGATGCTGACATGATGATTCTTTAAACTTTTACTTTTTCTACCGCACTAATCTCAACTGCAGCAGAAAGAAATTTGTGTTAAGATTAGGTAGTTAGGTACTACACCACCTGGCAGCAAAAATCTTATTTTTTTAATATACATTCATTCAAAAGTAGCCATGTATTTTGAGTGCATAAAAACATTTGCCAATTGCAATTTTTTTATTGTAGTATAGGCATTTTGTAGGTATTTGGACATTATGAGATCCCAGATCATCTGATAGAGACTCAGGACTCATTGTTCTCATTAAACCCTAAATAATTACAATAGACTGGGATTAAAAGCTTTTAAAGATCAGTAGTTGCAGTGTTGGTTTTGAAATCGAGCTTAAATGTTGAGGAGCTGTCCATGGTCCTGAAAGTTCTAGCTTGCAGCTTTTATGCCGGTGTTGTGCCGAATTTCGACTCCCTGCCAAATGATTACCCCCCTCGTTGAAGTCGCTATCTGATTGCCTAATCCTAACCCCACCCCTACTCCTAACCCCTCCCCCACACCTAATCCTAAACCTTCCAATACTAGGGGGTAATAATTTGGCAGGGGTAGGAATTCGGCACCACACCGGGTTCAGACTACACAACATTTTTGTCTGTTACAGTAGTCACTGTGTCAGATTATGGGATTTTGACTAAATTCTTGTTGTGTCCTGGGCAAGAAACATATCAGACTATTCGTTGCTAAACTATAGTTATGCCTGCCGCGCGCCTACGTTTAAGTGTGCAAAAGACGCGATATGTGAACAGCCCCTTAGACGGCTTGACTGCTGCAGATTCATTTCGGTGTTGATGCTGTTGACATGGAAATGCATAATTCCGAGTCTGAGAACGTGGACAGCTCTGGTTAGAGCTTCATGGGTTGCCATCTCTTAATTATGGTAGTTATGGTTTGAACAGCATAAGCTTGTTTTGATTTGGTAGGAACAGTAAAAGATGGAGGCTGTTTGTTTGTGGTGCTCCGTGACTGATGTCTGATGACGCTGATGACGTATGATGTCTGCGCGAACAGGGTGCACGAGGGTATGCAAAAACATATATTGACAGGCAGGTAGGACATCGTATTATTTCATTCGGACCGAATATTATGATTGGGTGAACATTTTATGGTCCTACGCCTTGATATATACGTATAAAAATACATTTAGACCGTTTAACATAGTGATTGTTATCAGGATATGATGAGACTTTCAACCAGTATAACAAAAAATGTTTCTGTAGTGAATCACCCATTGCACCTTTAATATTGTGATATGGTAAATAACTCTGCTGAAGAGCTGAGATAAGGAGTGTTTGCAAGCTTTTGACTTTTTAGGTTAAAAAAATGTGATGTATGGTACAATAGGTGCCGTTCTTGGAGCTGTAAAACATCTTTTGGATTCTGACTTCACTACCTTTGTATCTTTAATACTAAATGAATTGATGGAATTTCTTAAACTGTTTCTGTCACATGACACAGCTGAAGATACTTTATGTACCTGTTACTGTGGCAACTGCAAATTTTATCTGAACTCTTTTTTCTTCTTCTTTTAAAGATTTGCCTGGGAGTCTGGCTTTGAATGTCACCTAAATAAGTTACTCCTGAATGATTTCCTATAGCAAGCTGTTCTGTGTTCTTTCTGTGTAGTTCCGTGTAGTTTAGACACTTTCAGGCCAGTTGCATTGTATGGACCCACCAGCTGCAGGTTTATCGTCATGATTTATGAAACACATTTCACCTCCCAGAATCTGCTGCAGCAATTTTAAGAAATGCAGTACTGCCCTGCATTTTACAAAGACACATTTGAATGTTTTTCAGTATTTATTCAGCAACTGAATAACAGTCCTAATTTAAAGTATAATTGAATAATTTTAATTACGGTTGTTAATCGATTAAAACAGTCACTAATGTTGCCAGAAATCAACTTTCATTGAAAATTAATGACTTCTTGTTAATTTGTCACTGAAAATCAGTACAAGTGTAAACACCCCTTAAGTGAGCGTTTGTCTAAGAATTATTTATTAATTTTTACAAATGGTGTTTTAAAATTTCCTATAATTTTTATAGTCCATAAACCTGTCTATATGCCAAATATTTGTCTTCTGCTGTAATAGGCATGTTTTACCACACTGAGCAGAACCAGGCAGAGATAATAGCCTTCGTCACAGTAATGCTAATTCACTCCTTTACGATAAGCATTTAACAGGAACTCACTGGGCTTATCAGACTCTAGGAATCTGAGCAGGAGAGAATGATGTCCTTGCTCTCTAAAAGTGTTCATATGAAGTAAGATTGTTTGAGAGGGAAGAAAAGGACTGCTGTGGCAATCACTTTTGAGGGGGGTGATTAATTGGAGGATTAATTGTCAAGCTGGAACAAAGTAGGACATTGTGGGAACATTCTGCTTAATGAAGCATGTTGGAGTGACAAAAGAGAGATATCTCCAGCATTCATATGGTTTCTTACACATAATTATGCTGCCTCTTAAGATACCTTATTTTAGGCAAATTCTAAAGCAGCACTGCATGTAATCCCAGAATGCATTGTAATAAGGTCTGAAATTATGCAAAACATAAATATAGATAATCTTATACTGCATATAAACCTTGAACCTATATAAACCTATAAACACTGAAATTACATTATTATTATTATTATTATTTATTTTTTTTTATTCCGGAAAAGTTAGTCAAAGGTGTAAGTAAAAAAAAAATTACCTAAAACAATACTTTATGTTATTTATTTATTTATTTTTGCTTATATTGTTACTTATGCTGACATCTAAATCTATTGAAATCAGTTGTGAGTCTAGTGGGTTCACTTATGAGGATCCTTGTTGGTCACCAAGGAACGCTCCCTATGTAGTCTATAGGCATCTCACTTGTTTTGTCAGAGCTGTTGTCGTGGCTGTGCAGTTTTAACAGTTCCATCAGGTCTCACTGCCACCTTTCTCTGGTGTTAATGTGGTGGATGGATCATTTGTCTTCACTAGCGGTGCTGTAGCGACAGAGTCAGCAAAATAAAGCTTCTACCTGCTGCCCCCTGTAGAGAGAAAAGAGAAAGAGAAAGAGGGAGAGACGCGAAGGGGCCTGTGGTTGATTGCACTCATGCTGTTAGTATGCAGGATGCTGCATTGAGCCATAGTTATTCAGCAGGGACTGTTCAGGGTATGAATCCTGAAATCATAAGACGAGGTGACAGGAAGTGCTTGAGGCTGTAGAGCACCGGCGAGCAGTGCCATAACACTCACACAAATGTCTAGAGCCTCCGATGACCTCCTTTGAACTCGTACTGAGATCAAGGGCTCTCTCCATCCACCACAAGGAGGAGACTATCAGAATACATGGCAAGAATCAGGCCTAATTTTTTTTTAATAAGTTCTTCTTAATGAATTGGTCAAATTGGTTCATGAATAAGTCAGGGATGAACTCTACTCACTCACTCACTGAATCAAGGTTACTGCATTAACAGTCTACTTTTGGTCGTATGCAGAGCTCGACATTAACTTTTTTGCTCACCAGCCACCGTGGCTAGTGGTTTTCCAAAGTTACCAGCCATTTGCATTTTCACTGGCCACAATTTTGACATTGATACCATGGGGGGAAACTGCAATATAGATATTTTTCAAGGGTTAGTTCACCCAAAAATGAAAATTATCCCATGATTTACTCACCCTCAAGCCATCCTTGGTGTATATGGCTATCTTCTTTCAGATGAATACAATCAGAGATATATTTAAAAAATATCCTTAGTCCTCCAAGGTTTATAATGGTTGTGAATGGGGGCCCGCATTTATCAAAAAAGAAAGAAAAAAAGGCATCCATCCATAATCACAGTAATCCATTTACGGCTCCAGTGGGTTAATAAAGGCATTTTGAAGTGAAGCGATGCATTTTTGTAAGAAAAATATCCATATTTAAAATGTTATAAATTCAAATAAATAGCTTCCGGTGGACGACCGTACGCATACTGCACAAGTCGATTTGGGTGGAAGAGCAACCTTTGACCCAAACACAATGGCGCAATGACGAATGCAGAGGCGCAGAGGAGAGAGCAAAACACAACACCGGTCACGAATGAGAAGTCTAAAATAAGAATTTTTAAAGAGAGATGTCAGAGGATTTTGATAAAAGAAAAGATGAGCTTGAGTTTGTTGCCCAGCCTGATTTGTTTGAACCGTGAGAGGCGTCTAAGCTTACGATACTCCTACATCCTACATCCTACATCATACATCGTGTCAGTGGGTTTAGCCCTCATTTGGCGCAAGTCGACTTGTGCAGTATGCGTATGGTCATCGCCGCAAGCTAGTTATTTGAATTTATAAAGTTTTAAATATGGATATTTTTCTTACAAAAATGCATCGCTTTGCTTCAAAATGCCTTTATTAACCCACTGGAGCCGAATGGATTACGTTTATTATGGATGGATGCTTTTTTTTTTGTTCAAAATGTAGGCCCCCATTCACTACCATTATAAACCTTGGAGGACTAAGGATATTTTGAAATATATCTCCAACTGTGTTCGTCTGAAAGAAGATAGTCATATATACCTAGGATGGCTTGAAGGTGAGTAAATCATGGGATAATTTTTGGGTAAACTATCCCTTTAATATTATCTCATACTTTGGCAGCAGCTATATTAGGCTGCTGTCACTTTAAGACCTGATGCACAGATCCATTATACTGTTACACATGCATTTTCTTTCTGAACTGTTTATGTTCACTTAAAACATAACTGATTGTGTTTACGTGAATACTCACCAAGACCAGCATTTTGACATTATTTTGTGTTTATTTGACTGTTTATGCGCAATATAAGCAGCAAAAAGAGACAGCTTTATGTACGCATACTTTGGGTGTGAGCACAAAAACTGGAATGAGCAAAATTTTGTGCAATACATGCAATCCCGCAATCAAACATGCAATCATTTTCTTAAAATTTACATTGTTGCTGCACCTGTTTTCACACTCTGTCTGAACGCTCTGTTTTCGTTTTGATTTCTTTAAAGCCCTTCCTTCTGAAAAGGATTGGTCAGCCAACCAGTCTTTTGTGATTGGTCTGCTGCTTAGAGCTTGTGTCGGAAAAGTAAAGCCCCTTACCATAACCTGCATGTTTTATCTCCAGAAGCACTGTAAATACTACTGTAATTACACTAATCTGCACATGTGAGACTTGTGATGGACATTTCACAATATTGCTTTTTTTTATACGTCTCTTACATTCTTAGGAAATCCATGCAATGTGTTTCAAAAACAGCGTTTCCTCAACAGCCTTACAACTACATTTGTTTGGGGGTGAGCCAAGATAGTCAACAGGCGGTGTTATGCAAATGTGTTACATGCCGTAGTTACATTACGGAAATAATAGCTGGACTACAAACAAGGCGTTCAAGGCAGGTGCTTTCTGTTGGAGAGATTCACTCCCTTTGGCATGGACTTTGTGCTTTGTTAATTTCAGTCTGCAATCTGTGCTTCTCTGTTATTGTCTCCAGATATTTCGCTGCAGTTGTGTTGGATTTGGATGAAGGAGAAATAATAACAACAACATGCTGCTGCAAGACTATTACATCTCCAATGAGACCAGAACCATTCTGGTCCTGTCAGTTTTATCCATTCCCTTCAGATTCAGAAATGTAACAGTGTGGTTTATTGCAGAGCCTTCTGGGAGTTAAGGACACAATCACATTGCTTCGATTTTCTGAAGAACAAACCTGATTCCTTGAAAGTTCTTTGCTTTTAACCTTTGGAAGAACCTAATCAAGCGGCCGTATTGGCTAGTGTTTACAGACAGTGATCCAAATAGGACCGTTTGTTCTGGATGTGCTTTAATGTGATTCTCTGTGTTGTTCAGCCTCTCTCAAAGTTTAATTTTAATGAAGTGCTTCTTTGTGATTCACTATCACTCTAGAATATTCTTTCACATGCTCGGAATAAACAAACTTGACATTCTCCTTTAGGTCCTCTTCAATCAAGATGGACTTGGGCATCATTATGGTGTGTGCTGACCTGAGCTAAAGATCTCCTTATGGGTCAGTACTCTGTGCTCTAATTAAACACAAGGGAGGATTTTGAATTGGTTGCTTTCCAAATTCACACCAAGATGTTTTTGCTTTTGTCTTTGTCCCAGTTCCTTGCTGCCAGTGTGAATCAGATAAGCACAAGTTTGTCTTTTCTGGAGTTTGTGTGTGTTAGAAATACTGTTCAAACGTTTGGGGTTGGTGAGATTTTGTTAATGCTTTTTTCAGGATTAAATGATGAATGGACATTTTTGTATCATTATAAATGTCTTTTACATCACTTTTGATCAATTTAATGCGTTCTTACTGAATAAAAGTATTAATTTCTTTTAAAAAGACACTTTCTGACCTCAAACTTTTAAAAGGTAGTGTATTCTTGACTCGTCGAGTGATGTTTCAATAGAGATGTAAGTGTACACAAATTTTTAATTTGTGTTGCCGATATATTGCAGCTGTTGTTGGGCATATACTGACACTTGGCTATACACAAATTTCCAGCTATTGATGCCATTATTTTAGGAAATAACCTGGGTTAATTTTACATGCTATATTTTTTTAACAGCTTTAATACCTACATAGGAGGTTAAATACACTACATAAACATACTTGGACAGAATGTGAATATTTACTAAGTTATGTTTCTTCACTCTGACACAAAAGAAAACTTTAAAACTGTTAATAATGTCTCAGTTGAGATTAAAACAGAATAGAGTTTAAGTCCTCACTTTTGACACCGAAAAACTAATTAAACCTGACATGTTCTGTGGCAGTATTTTTTCTTTACCAATTGAAAAATGACCTTTATTTTAATATGCATTACCCTGAAGTTTCACCACATGAAAAATCCCATTAATCACCTGTGTGAAATGACATATGATCCAGCAGCATGAAATAGTTATGTCAGAAAGGGCAAATGGCTAGATGTGAAAAACAGCATCTCTGAGCCTTAGCTCTGATGAAGTTAGCGGCAGGCTGCCCATATGTAGCTGTGATGAAAGATCACAGTGAATGTGGTTTTAATCTCCCAGCAATGTCTCTCAAGGACAACCGCTGAAGCACCTCAAAGTGCTCCCTCCCTCTCTGGAGCCGGCTTTGACGGATGGCCCAGCGGTTCTGAAATGATAGGCTATTATTTTACTTTGCATTGGATAAATGGCAAGGCTTGCAACTCTGTCCTTGTAAGGCCTGGCAGGACCAGATGGGGAGGATCGGCGGAGGGCTATGGGAACAGCTTTTGTCTGGACAACATGATTTCGTTCCATTCATGAATTGAAGTGTTGTGTTTCCCATGGCGAAAATTCAGTGATTTAGTAATCCGCTTGTTTGAATCCCACCACACTGTTTTGCAAACATCTTTTAGTGCTTCCTACATTCCCATGGGGAAATGTCTCGAAATTTAGTTTGCGGAAAGGTTGAACAAGGTCTAAACTGAGGCTGAATGCCACACTCACTCATCCTCTCTTCTCTTTTCCTCTCTTTGTCTTTCATAGATCAGCTAGATTCATGGTCTCCACCGCCGTACTTCGATGAAGACAGCTACCCCTCCCCTCCCAGGAATATGAAAGGTTTATCAAGCGGCCGTCCTCAACTCACCTTCACATCAGGACACACCTGTGGGCTGCCAGACTGCGATCAGTCCCTTGATCACTTGCACCATGTCGGCCCCGACCCTCGCTCTCCCTACCTGCTCAGTCCGACCGAGAGCTGCCCTCTGGATCCACACCGCTGCTCGCCCCGCAGCTCCATCCACTCGGAGTGCATGGTGATGCCTGTTTCTATGGCATCTGACCACGTTTCCAGCAGCACCTTTCCCAGAATGCACTACAGTTCACACCATGACGGCTCGCGGGATGACGGCTCCACTTCTCACGGTGGCAGCGGCGGTGGAGGGGTCGGTGTCAGTGTTGGCGGTGGGGGCTGCGGGTCCGGGAAGATGAACCGTATTCCTGCGAACCTCCTCGACCAGTTTGAGAAGCAACTGCCGATTCATAGAGACGGTTTCCACACGCTGCAGTACCAGCGCACGTCTGCCACCACCACGAGCAGCGAGCAGCGCAACGAGAGTCCCGGGCGCATTCGCCACCTGGTGCACTCCGTCCAAAAGCTCTTCACCAAATCCCACTCGCTCGAGGGGTCATCCAAGATGAACGGCACCAAGGGAGACTCTCGCTCAGACAGCGGACACCACCACCACCACCATCACGGACATCACCATGGAAACCACAAACACAGCAAAAGGAGTAAGAGCAAGGAACGCAAGTCAGACTCCAAGCAACGCTCAGGGATAGCAGGCTGGTGGAGTTCTGACGACAACCTGGACAGCGACAGCAACTACCGGACTCCCAGCATCATGAGCCGGCACCACGGAGATCATATCACTCACTGTTACCCAGACACGGGCCATGGGCACTTTGGCGACCTTTCGCTCAAGACCTCAAAAAGCAACAACGACGTAAAATGTTCAGCATGCGAGAGCATCGCTATGGCCCCGGAGGGCAAATTTATGAAGCGCAGCTCCTGGTCGACGCTGACTGTCAGCCAGGCTAAAGAAGCCTACCGCAAATCTTCCCTCAACCTAGAGAAACCATCCATGCCTCAAGATCTGAAGTCCTCCATGAGGCCTTGTCATTATTTGCAGGTGAGATCTCGTTCATGAAGCTGCGACTGCTGGTAAAGACAGTGGTTCTCAACCAGGGGACCTCAGCAAACTTCCAAGGGGGCCTAAAGATGACTTAAAAATACATTTAAATTTAAGTAAACTACAACAATTAAAATGCAAGATATTTCTTATCTTAATTCATTTTCTCAACAACTTTTTTTCTTTTAAGAACCAGGATTCCCACACTCTAGAAAAACCTGGATATACTGTATGAGGTAGCCTAATTATAAAAGTGTGATTTCTATACCTGGAAAAGTCATGTAAATTAATAAAATCTCCATGGCCATTTTTATATATGAGCATACCTTTTTGCCAAGCACAAAAATATTTTATATTGTAATAAAAAAAAATTCCTTAAAGGTGCAGCGTGTAAGTTTTAGTGGCATCTAGCTGTGAGGTTGCGAACTGCAACTAACGGCGCACACCTCCCTTTCGGAGCAGCTACGGTGGCCGTCTGGATGACATTTCTTCGTCTGAGAGAGAGTAGCTTGTGTGAAGCAATGAGGTTTCTTCTTACTTCTAACAAAGAACGTGCTCTGCTTCTAATAAACCAGACGATGACTACTACTACTACTACTACTTTGTGCGTATTTAACGTAGTGACAATGCAAGCTGCATCTAAAAACACAAACGATTTAGAAGAACAACAACATATTGATGAAACGCGATCTGTAGAGCAGTTTGTGCGTTTAGGGCTGCTGTAGAAACATGCCAGTGCATAATGGCAACTTGACATGGAGGGGGGACCTGCGGTGTATGTGATAGAAATGTCAAATTCTAAGGTAATAAAAACATAACGGTTCATTATGTAAGGTCTTTATGTACCACTGAAAACATAGTTATGTATATTATACTTTAATTCTTATTCTGAAAATTCTAATATTGAAGTGAACAATGGGGCCCTTGGAGTAAAAAAGAAAAATTGAGAACCACTGCTCTAAGATGAGATTCAGTGTTTCAGTGTTTGCGTATGTGTGGGGAGTAATGCCATTCATTTTAAAACCAACCTCTGTGTGGCTGCTTTCTGATCCATGGCTTATTGATGCCTGTAGATTGTTGTTTAGTATTCACAGGGTTCCCAGCAGAGTCAAAAGTAATAGTTCACTGAAAGGGTTGTTACATAGGTGGGAATATGTTTTGTTTTTTTTTCTGATGGAGAATATATAGCCTGATTGAAATGTGTGTGTGTTGTTGTTATTGTGAGGGGCTAATGTACTAAATTGAGAGGCAAATTTATTGGTCCTGTCACTCTGACTAGACCAGTTTGTTCCTGTTGTTTATGTACAAAATTGTTGGAAACAATGAGTCATATTGATCAGCATTGATCTTTCTGTGCTAACGCGTGATTTTCCGAATGCATCACATTTCGTCGAGATTCATTACTCATGGTGCTGTCAGACCACTGTAAATAGCGTCTTGCTGTTTTCTAGTTCATTTGTACAATTATGCCTGTTTATCCTACATATGGATGCTGGATTGTCACAGGTTAGAATTGTAGCAAAATGCAATCCGTTTCCAAAATTGTTGAAATGAATCACATATCTGTCACAGTAGAGTACAGCTTACAATACAGTATAAATTGCTTGCCCTGATGGGGATCATTATTGTGTTTTAGTACATGCCTATGGCAGCTTTTTAATAGTACTAGGCCTGCTTTAGCTAATAAAATGAAAATTTTATTAGCTAAATAAAAATATGCCAATAAAATGAAAATTCATCCTATTTTCTAAACCCATTCACTTCATGCATGATGATCATTTTTTTGACCTTGTAATTTTAAATCTAATTGTCATAACTTGATCTTCCAGTAAAACGACATCCCTTTCTCCGGGAACGTATGCCGACGTATGACTTGGTTATGTTTATGGTTCTCGAAAAAGCGGACAGAATACTGTATGAAGTTTCCTGCACCACTTATTCAGCAGCACCACTGCTGAATCTACTGCAAAATATTGGACTCCTTAACAAATGACTCGTATGTGCCAGTTCTTTTTAGTGAATTAAAAACATACAGCATGACTAGTGTAGTCTGATATCTGAACTAATGAATCTAATGAGTTCTTTTTAGTGAATTAAAAACATATGGAACAATCAGTAATCAAATTCTGAAATAAATTAATCTAATGAGTGATTTTTGTAATGAATTAATTTTATCATTTGTATTCTTAAATTTTAAATAATAATGAATGAATTACAGTAATACATTGCATTTTTGCAGCTTTTAAAAAGGATGTTGTAAACGTATTTTAGAACTGGAACTGGATGAATTTCCATCCATCTGGTGGACCAGCAAGCAGAGCGCCTATCGTTTTCAGCTGGCTAAAAACGCTTTGCTGGACACACGGCAAGATAACGATAAAGATATAGTTCTAAAAATCATTCTAAATATAAAAGAATATCACTGTCCACATCACAGCTATAACAATAAAGATATAGAGATATCACTTTCAGAACTATTTTTTTTTCCAGCTGTTGAACGATAAAACACTGACAGCCAATCAGAATCTGTTCTAATTTAAGGGCTCGCGCATTTAAAATGGCTGACCTTATTGCTGGCAGAGAAGAATACTTCGGTCATACCCTCGGAATAAATGGTGAGAATATTAACGGAGATGAGATCATTATGCCAGGCTAGCAAACAGTGTAACATAATATTACTTCAGATATCCAGCGCTAGTTTCAACAACATGTTGTCTTGCTTGCTTTTAAGTTTTAGTGAAAAAGACTTTTCAGAGTTCAGAGTTTTTATTCCAGCGCTAGTTTACTTTGTCAGTTAAATTCACTGTTAGATTAGATCGATTTTACTAGCTATTCACTCGAAACATAGCATGCTGAGGACATCTGCTGGTTAAAGCTGTGTAAATGCAACAAGAACAGCAAAAACATGTTGTAACTTACGCACTTTGAAACCGCAGCGCGTGAGCTTAGAATAAACAGACCATTATCGTTCGTTGGCGTGGACGCAAATATAGTTATCATTATAGTTATCGTTCTTGGTGTGAACAGGTCTATAGCCTTTATCTGGTGAAGCTAGTTGACCAATGTAGATTTATGTAGCCAGGATGAGAGACATGGAAAACACAACTTATGCTGATCTGTCAGAACTAGTTAGTGTTCCAGATGTCTGACTCAAGCAGTTAGATCAGCAGGTAGGCTACAATGGAGGGGAAAAAAAAGAAAAAGAAAAAAAACACCCATAGTAAACATCTGCTGACACAGCAGCCTCCACCAGTCCTGGACTTATGCAATAGCTCAGCAGAAGCAGTGAGGCTTATGGCCCCATTGAGATAATTAATGAATGGATGGATCTGAATGTTTCCTCTGGGAAAGAAAGACTCCAGAGATCCCAGAAAGAACCTAAAATTAATAATAATTCTGGTCCCACTGAATGAACTTAGATGATTCTGAGTCTATATCCTATGCATATTTTGTGTCAACAATGGCAGTGACAGAAGATTAATCTGCCTGATATTATTCTGAAGTGAATCTGCTTCTGTTATGCTGATACTGTCATTGGTCAGTGAGGTTAATAGCTGTGTAGGTTGTGAGTCGTAAAAAAAAAAGAAAGTCTGTTGGACTTTATCTGGATGTCCTATACTTCTTGTGACCATACGTCTCATCTAAATCTAAATTTGTCAGCTAAATCTAAATTTGTCAATACCGTCTTGGTAAAGCTCGTTATGAATAGGATTGAGTTATTGACAGCAAACATAATATAAAGACAAAAGTGTACCTTTACAGGTCGCACAAGATGCAAAATGCTCAAAACTTGAACAACAGATGGTGAAAGTGAAAAACCACTTTCATCATCCTTTAAAAAAAAAAAAAAAAAAGGTTAAATTGGTTTTCATCAATAATCGCTCCTAATTATAATTTCAACTCAAATGCATCTGTGACAAAAAAGTGGACTTTCACTGAGGGATGAAAACAACTCTTCCCATCTGTCTTTCTTAGCACAGCAATTAGCTTAAGTGTGTTTGTTTCAAATATGTCCAAATGGATTAAACATCAGCCTGCAGAAAGGGGACAGAAACCGTCCAGCAGTCAATGACTGTGATGCATCTCTAGGTCAGGCGTTTAATAGGCATTCTCGACCCCAACAAAAAATAGCCTGCGCCGTCTATCACGCTGGTGCTATTTTTGGCTGCTATCGATGCAGCCAGCTGTGACGCAAACTCTCCGGGAGGGACGTTCGCCCCTTCACTCTGATGGCCCGGTGTCCTGAACACTGCCGGCCGAACGATAGCAATAAAGCAGCTATTTTTGGTGTGTGTTCATCATGGATTGCATGTCGTGAGTAGATTGAATCATTAACTGAGATTGTGATTTGGATAAAAATCAATGCTAAATGGTTTATGAGATGACTTTTGGCAAGGGTTTCCTTCATCTTTCAACACTTCTTACATAAATCATCGATCATGTTATAAGGAGGACAGCAGTTCATTTCATTGTGGACAGAAACCTCAGTGCTGTGATGGATAGCAGTTCTAGTTGCGGTCTTTTTGAATGTTATGAACATTAAAAAAACTGAACAAACTGGCCCCTGAAATTTAAGTGGATTTTGAATGCAGCTTCCTAACATCCTATTTATATTTATATAAAATATCTTTACAAAATTAAGTTGCTTGATTATTAGGTTAATAAAGTGTTTTTTCCTTAGATCATTTGCTTTCAACTGACAGATCTGCACCACCTTTTTCAAGCTCAATCAGATAATTTTTTCCCCAAAATGAGGTGTTTACATTAAGGGTTTTCATTCCCTGTGAACTATCAGTAGAATTACAAATGGATTATTAAAATGCATGTAAACATAGCAACTGATTTCACTGTCAGATGTTACTGTTAAATATTTCAGTATGACTTATATGGTGATATCCACCTGGTAGTAACTGATATCCCCTAGCTCTAGGTCCTAATAAAAGTGTAATTGCCCATTTACAGAAACTGCAAAATATAAATCATTTTCTTAATTAATATTTTTGTCTTGTGTTCCAGTAAAATATCTAAATATCCTTAATGGCAAATTGCTGTTTCTTGTTTTAAAGGGGTGGTTCATTGCGATTTCACTTTTTTAACTTTAGTTAGTGTGTAATGTTGCTGCTTGAGCATAAACAGTATCTGCAAAGTTACAGTGCTGAAAGTTCAATGCAAACAGAGATATTGTCTTTTAAAGTTATGGCAGTTTAATGCCTACAAAAACAACCGGTTTGGACTACAACGAGCTTCTTCCCGGGTTGGTGACATCATAAACCCTGCAAAACACTGCCCCCGGGAACACGCAACAAAGTGGTCGAGGTCATGTGGTGCAGCATAATGGAAGCGGAAGTGTTGTGTGTTGTCACAATACATCATATCACAAAGATGAAGAACTAACTTAATTTAATATTCAATATATATAATAAACACTGAAATTGCTCATAATAACATAACTTATACTCTGTTTTTCCTTCACTCAACTACAGGAGACAG
Source organism: Anabarilius grahami (assembly GCA_003731715.1). Taxonomy (NCBI): domain Eukaryota; kingdom Metazoa; phylum Chordata; class Actinopteri; order Cypriniformes; family Xenocyprididae; genus Anabarilius; species Anabarilius grahami. Next base: position 7,394,605 of record RJVU01059333.1, on the reverse strand, counting down.
ATTACGTGTACTCCACTGTCTTCAGTCCCATTGGTAGTCGCCGCATCACACTGTTGCTCATTTGCATAAAGTTGAACTTTTCTCAACTTTGTGTGGATGTCCTTAAAGTAACACTAAAAGGAATTAAGTTTTCAAACATTATGACATTGACATTTCAGTAGAGGTTGGCAAATATTGCTGGGTTTAGTCCACTGCACTGTGAACATCTGAATTATTCATTCTCTGAATAATAAAAGATCACTCTAAATAAACAGTCCTCTCACTGAGTCTTGCAGCATCTAACCGCAAACTCCTTTACACTCTGACACACAGTTTACACTTCTCATTATCATTCCACCTTGTTTATTCACTCTATGTAGTCTTCACCTGCCTCTAAAGGCTACAAGAAGAGAGGATTACATTTTGATAGATTTTCTGATAGGTCAGTGGAGGTGAATCTAATAACCAATTAATAAGACTGTTTACAAGCCACCAGGAGCCAAACAGCAACCCTTACACACACACACTCAAAGAGACTCTGTCTTGACAACAACTCAATAAACTGTGAGAGTCAGACAACTAAAGAGGT
>RJVU01059333.1:7369697-7393794 GCA_003731715.1 Anabarilius grahami | reverse complement strand
AAATGAGCTTAAACATGTTTGATCTTTCAGACGAGATAATCAGATAGACTTGTTCAAAAATAAACACGTAAAATTAGCTTTAATATTGAACTTGTTTATATTGCTTAAACAGAATTAGAGCAAAAAAAGAATTCAATGCCACACATTGTTAACATTCAGTGCTTCTGTGAATTTAATTATGTTGTTTCATCACTGCAATATTTTGTATTTTGCGATTTAAATAAGGTCTCATAAGGGACATTTTTATATAGTTTGAGTATGAGTTTGTGATATGTCAATTTTTTAATGTTTAAATAAGTTTAAATAAGTTTCTTATGCTGCTTCTATTTGATAAAAACAGTAAAAATATTTCAAATATCTGTTTTCTATTTTGAATATACTTGTTTTCAGACACACATTTTATTTGCCAAAAATGGCAACTGCAGGAACAAAAAACCTCTTGCTTAACATTGTTAATTTTGTTTATATAGCCCAATATCACTAATCACAATCCAAACAACATCCATCCGTTTTGGTTGAGCACTTAAAATGCCTCTTCATTTTCCTATAAATCATTAGAAAGGTCTAAAGTTTTATTATAAAATATTAAATTATAATGATACAAATCTGTGATGGTAATTTCTTCATTTTTGACAGGAAAGCATCCTCTGATAGAGAAAAAAAAAAGTATTGTACAGTTCACTACACTGGAGAAAAATCTATTGGTTTGCATATGTTTATTTCAAATTTATTTAGAGAGAAGTATTATTATTAATTTTTTACCCAAAATAGGGTGTTGTGACTGTGAGCAGTCTGTTTCATTCATACTGGTAGCCGGAGGGCACCCTTGTGCTGAAAGTCCACAAGTGAGAGACACAGAAGTCATAAAACTTAGACTTTCAGGAAATTCCATATATGGACAAAGTAGCAGTAGCAGAATAAAATGCAGAGACATTTTGACTGATGAAACATGAAGACAATAAACATATGATTGCAACAATATATAGTTTATCTATGTTCTTTTAGACATCTTTGGTATTTTCATAAGAATAAAGTACATTTATAATGCAGTGCTAATCGACATAGACTTTATCACTGTAAAGAATACTATAAAATTATATAATTTTGCCTCATTCTATGATATGAAGCCACATCAGATCACAAAAGGAAGTCATTTCAAACACTCGAATGACGTTATGAAGTGGGTTTGCAGTAAAAAGGTCATTAAATGTTCTCTTTTGTTGGACAACAGCATTTACAAGAACCAATCAATCCGCTCTGATCACAGTGCTGCGTGAAACCCGCTGCACATATATGCATTTAATTAAAAATCACAGCCTTTGCGACTTCATGATAGCACTAAGTCAAATCACGATTTTGGTTAATCATGCAGCCTTAGATTAACCTCACTCAAACAAGCACACAACAAATGATCACTTCACACAGTGGCTCTTCACACACATGCAAAACTGTATCGCACACATGCTACTGTGGCAAATTGATTCATCGCACAGAGCACATGCGACATAGCCTATTTGTCACACTGTGTACAGCCCTGGTCATACAGGCCATCCATACTGGGGGAGGGGGACTGAAATCTCAGTGATTTATCAAGAGTTTTACACCACAGTGTTTGTCCTCTGGCGTTTTTGGTTAATTAAATGTCTAAAAATATCAAACTCCTTCAAGACTTAATTAACCTAAAGACTTCTATGGATTATGTGTGGTGTGTGTGTGTGTGTGTGTGCACATGTGTGCATGTGTGTACGAGGGTGTCTGTGACATTTACTAATTTTCATTGACTCCTAGATCAGAATCATTCTTCTCGCAGAATGCTAAAGACCCACAAGGCCATTGAAATGTGCCCCCTGTGATCTGGATGAGAGGCTGGATGATAAACAAAAGGTTTTGTTAAAAGGACACAGAGTTAATCAAGCTGTTTTATTTTAAATGTCATATACCGTGGTTCAATTGGTTCAAATCCTTAATGAAATGTGTTGCATTGACTAATAATTGTGTACTTTGATACACAATTTTTTTTTTTTTATAATGTTAAAAGTAGGGATGCACTGATACCAGTATCAGAATTGGGCCCGATACTGCACTCATGCACCACATAGACATATAAACAACATAAAAAACGGATTTTCACCACAGGGGGACTTTAAATCTTACCCTAAACTTTTGAATAGTAGTGTATGTCAACCAATTTATTAAAAATAATAAATTGTGTGAACTTTCATGAATGTTCAAGAAGATCTTCAGTGAATAACAAATTAAATTTAAGGTTGCTTTTTATGCAAACCCATCAAATGACTTTAGAAGACATGGAATGTCATGTGGATTACTTTTAAGGTGATTTTGGGTTCCTTTTGAAAGCTTGAAATCTCCAGTCTCCATTCAGTGTAATTACGTGGAAAAGAGTGACCAGCACAGTTCTTCAAAATCCTCTTTTTATGTTCCACTGAAGAAAAAGAGTTTTGAACAACAGAGGTAAAAACAAACATTCCTGTTAGAGCATTGTAGAGTTCTTCTGTCACTATGTTATAATGAATTAATCTCTTGGCCTATAAAAATGTAGAGATGTATTGCTCTGAGAGGATGTTTTTTCAGGGTACTAATGTAAAGTAGCTTTCTGAAGGTTATGAGGATGAGGACGGTTGCTAGGTGACAAAATTGTTCTCTGCTAGTGTGAAAGGACAACACGTCATAAATATGTCAGTGCCTTGTTTCTGTCATGTGATCCGTTAGTCACTTATCAGATCTCAATGAGACATTGTTCATTCATAAGAAGAGAGTCATTAAGTACACAAGATCATGACAACAATGTTAATATTACTCAGTCACTGTCCACATGTAAAGATATTCTGTGATAGTCTGTGGTTTCTGTGAAGATGTTCTTAGGGATAGTGCCAAGAAGTAAATGTCAGCCGGTATAGGTGATGGATAACAGTCGTGACAATGTCACTATGTCAGCGGTGTTGGCAATGAATTGTGTTGGAGTCTGTTTTAATGAGCATCCGGCCGTTTACTGCATACGCTGTTCTTATTTCCTTGGTCTTCCTGGCTGCTTAGTAAACTGACATATTTATATGTTCCCTTTTCACTTAAAGTTTTATTTTTCTCTAAGTCAGTTCCTAAACCAACTTTTCTAGAATTTTCCATGAAAAGGGTCTAAAATAAATTGTTTAATAGCTATTGATATGTTATTTTGACTTATATGTCCCAAAAATTTAAATAAATATTTTATTTATTTTTTATAACTTGAGCAACAGTGTTGAATGGTTGAACTTGACAAATGCAGTCAACAGTTCATTTTGTGTAAAAGTAGTAAAAGACCTTTTGCTTGTCTGGGTATGTTAATTATAACAGTTTATCTAGAGTTAGTTCACCCAAAAATGAAAATTCTGTCATTAATTACTCACCCTCATGTCGTTCCAAACCCGTAAGACCTTTGTTCATCTTTGGAACACAAATTAAGATATAGACCACTGTAGTTACATGGACTATTTTAACACTATTTTACCTTTCTGGGCCTTGAAAGTGGTAATAACGTTGCAGTCTATTGGATGTCAGAAAGCTCTCGGATTTCATCAAAAAATATCTTAATTTGTGTTCCGAAGATGAACGAAGGTCTTACGGATTGGGAATGACATGAGGGTGAGAAATTAATGACAGAATTTTCATTTTTGGGTGAACTAACCCTTTAACTTCTATAATAGTTTTCACAGCAAAAACACGGATTTGTGTGTGTAATGTTTTAAAAAGCTAATAGGAGAACAAACTATTTCCTTGTCATGGATACTGCTGCCTTTTGGTTTGCAAACAAGCCAAGCATCTGACATGTAACATTCAGTTTGCTGGAAATGTAAGATTTGCTAACAACTCTATCTTTCTTATTCTTTCGTCAAACATACAGTATTTTGTGACCATATACACTATATTGCCAAAAGTTTTGGGACGCCTGCCTTTACATGCACATGAACTTTAATGACATCCCATTCTTAATCCGTAGGGTTTAATATGGAGTTGGCCCACCCTTTGCAGCTATAACAGCCTCAAATCTTCTGGGAAGGCTTTCCACAAGGTTTAGGAGTGTGTTTATGGGAATTTTTGACCATTCTTCTAGAAGCGCATTTGTGAGGTTAGGCAGTGATGTTGGCGAGATGGCCTGGCTCACAGTCTCCGCTCTAATTCATCCCAAAGGTGTTCTATCGGGTTGAGGTCAGGACTCTGTGCAGGCCAGTCAAGTTCCTCTACACCAAACACGCTCATCCATGTCTTTATGGACCTTGCTTTGAGCACTGGTGCGCAGTCATGTTGGAACAGGAAGGTGTCATCCCCAAATTGTTCCCACAAAGTTGGGAGCAAGAAATTGTCCAAAATGTCTTGGTATGCTGAAGCATTAAGAGTTCCTTTCACTGGAACTAAGGGGCCAAACCCAACCCCTGAAAAACAACCCCACACCATAATCCCCCCTCCACCAAACTTTACACTTGGCACAATGCAGTCAGGCAAGTACCGTTCTCCTGGCAACCGCCAAACCCAGACTCATCCATCGGATTGCCAGACAGATAAGCGTCACTCCATAGAACACGTCTCCACTGCTCTAGAGTCCAGTGGCGGTGTGCTTTACACCACTGCATCCGACGCTTTGCATTGCACTTAGTGATGTAAGGCTTGGATGCAGCTGCTCAGCCATGGAAACCCATTCCATGAAGCTCTCGATGCATTGTTCTTGAGCTAATCTGAAGGCCACACGAAGTTTGGAGGTCTGTAGCTATTGACTCTGCAGAAAGTTGCCGACTTCTGTGCACTGTGTGCCTCAGCATGCGCTGACCCCGCTCTGTGATTTTACGTGGCCTACCACTTCGTGGCTGAGTCGCTGTTGTTCCCAATTGCTTCCACTTTGTTCTGATACCACTAACAGTTGACCGTGGAATATTTAGTAGTGAGGAAATTTCACGAATGGACTTATTGCACAGGTGGCAACCTATCACGGTACCACGCTTGAATTCACTGAGCTCCTGAGAGCGACCCATTCTTTCACAAATGCTTGTAGAGGCAGTCTGCATGCCTAGGTGCTTGATTTTATACACCTGTGGCAATGGAAGTGATTGGAACACCTGAAATGATTTGGAAGGGTGTCCCAATACTTTTGGCAATATAGTGTATATGCATGTGAGGCAGGTGTGTCTATGCTATAATAACTTAGAATTATATATCCGTTATATGAAAACAGTATGTGTCTACGTACAGGTCCCTCAGGATGAATGGGGAGGGAGAGATGAGGAGATCCCATGCAGAAGGATGCGGAGCAGCAGTTATGTTAAAGCCATGGGCGATCAGGACAGCGGAGACTCAGACGGCAGCCCTAAAAACTCCCCGCAGAAAAGTGTGCGACCCGACGCGCTTGTCAAATCCGTACTGCAGAGACAACTTTCAGACCAGAGGTAGGAACTTTGATCAGCCCATGAATCTCATTAAAAACGCCATCTAATCAGAGATTAGAGTGATTAATGCACAAAGTCATAAAGCAGAAAACAGGCATGCAATCATTAACCAGTTATTTATCCATAATCACGGGGGCCCACATTCTGCAACATGTGAGATCCTTTTTGTTGAATATGCAAATGAGTTTTTTATGAGCCATCATAAAAGATATGCAGTCACAGATTGTACATTACAGACTGTCTGGGTATGAAAATGGTACAGCCTGGTTTACCACTTGAAACTGCCGTTTAGCAATATCGGTACATTTGAGTGAAACGCTGAAGCAATTAAGATGACAAACACACATATAATCTTAGAGACGAGCTGCTGAAAGTGATTTAGTACACGTTGACACCTGGTGCAACTGAATTCACTGTGTCTGTGTCTTCATATCAAAAAGCAATGCTGTCTATTACAGAAAGCAACTGTGAGTCAGACATCTCTGACTAAAGCAAGAGCCTTCTACAGTCTGCTGGTCATGTCGGGCACTGAATTTGAATGCCGAATGCTAAATATACTTCACAAATAGACTAAACTTTCAGTATTATCTGCAACAAAGAAGTCATGTTCATTTTGTTTCACTTAAATAAATTTCAAGCACACTAAGAAGTTAAACTTTTGAATATTTTCTCCTAGTCTTTGTAAACATTCCAGATATTGTTCCATTTTCAGACAGCATTAAATTTTGGGATATTCCTGTTACACTGCACCCGCTCTCTCGCATAATACCACCTGGTGCCTTTGTTCTCCCCCAGACGTGAGGATTATTTTCTGCTCTGTATTACAGGGCCTGTACTCCATTATGCAAAGCTCTGAAACATGATGTTATAGATTTGGCAAGACTGCCTCTCTCAAAGTACATCTAATGAAAGAGAGTGTAGCACATCAAATGAGCTCTTCCCATGAGTAGGTGCATGGAACAGTGCATTCATTGTGTATTATGAAAAAGTATATTTATACAGTATTAAGATTGTAAGGCGGCAGGGATTCCACATAAAGATGTGCCCCTTTATATCTAGCTACAGTGCAAGTTAGCATCACATTCAGGTAACAATTAGCACTGGCTGCTTTTGAGAATTTCACAGCCCCTTTTAAAAAAAGTAGACCTCATTCATTCTCCAGAGTGCTTTTTTTTTTTTCTTCCATCTTAAGAAAAGAAGCAGGACATAAATTAATACCTTTATGGGTTAGATCTAAGTATATAAAGTGTTAAAATCTGTCTTAAGTACATGACTGTGATTCATGTTTAAAGGTGTTGAAATGTAATCTCTACCAAGAAGAATATGCTCATCTGTAAAGCTCTCTTCATGCGCAGCAGAAAGCCAGTGACCTTTAAGAGCAGTAAGGACTACTTTTGCTTGTTAAAAAACTCTTGTTTGTGTACCCTGTGCCAATCAAACTGCATTCTAATGGTAGAAGACAGTAAATTACTATTTTAAAGGGATATTATGTAACTTTTAGCCCTCTGTTGGTTAAAAAACAAAACTGCATGCATTTTGCAGAAGAACATTGTTTTGTTTGTGCTTTGGCTCTGCGTGACTGTGTGGATGAATATGTGTATCCTACTTCTCATAAAACAGAGATATAACTATCACTTTAGATGGAAAGGATCTCAGGCTGATTAGCTGAAGACGTTACTGTAGCTAAACCCATTGAAAGATGTGGTACTATCCCTTAGTTCTCGCCATCTCCGAAAAGCTCTGTCACATTCTCTTTTTGCCACCCATTTTTTTTAAATGGGTGATTCCCAAGAGGTTTGAAATTTAGCATGCTCCATGTCAACCTTTCTTGCTCATTGTGACTACCTGAGTTGTGGCTACCTAAGTAGACATATACGAAAAGAGATGCATGTATTCATTTTCTTGCAAAAAAATAAAAATAAAAAATAAATAAATACATTTATACAAAAATAAACTTACTATAGTGAGTCAATGTATAGTCAGACAAAAACATGTTTTGGACAAGGGATAGACAATGTATTGATTGTATTGAATGTATTGAATGTATTGATTTCACTTTTGTTAATTTTGGGGGGCTGCTGTTTCCACTAACAGCTGTGGAAACAGCATTTCGATTTTTATTTTTAATTGATTATTTCTATTATTATGTTATTTCGCACTTCCATTAAGTCATTTTAATTAACAGATTAGTTTAATCTGTCTTCATTTTTTTTTTTACAGCTAGCATGCAATGCTCACCCTTTTGGAGAATGAATGTGGTCCATGTTCCAGTGGTCACTCTAGAGATGATTCTGCACACAATCCAAACTAAATGTTGGGTCATGTTCTGGTACTTTTTGTATATCCAAACCGAGCTATTGAATCTACAGGAAATGAGCTACACCCATTGTTGCTTTCTGTTATGAAAATCAGACTTGAGAAGGCAAGCTTAAGTTTCAAACAGGCCATCTGATCAGCTCCAAACAACATGTGCAGGATTATGTTGCAGGCCAGCAGTCTGCCTAAATATGCTCTTGTTGATCTTCCATCTTATGTGATGCATGCTTAAGCATTTCTGATTGCCCTTACTGATTGTAGATTACTGATAAGCTGAAGGCATAATGGCTGCTTCCAAAAGCTGAAAAATGCTGACACTGCAGGCAGCATACAGAGATAGGAAGGCAACAAGGCATGTCCGAATCCGATGATAGTTCTACTCAAAGTATCCTGTCTACTGAGATACCTTTATCTAATGGATTTTTGAAAACTGCATAGATGAATACTGCCCTTGATATCCCACAATCCTGTTCATTCCATTACTTGACAGATGAGCTAAAAAAATAAATATGGCGTCTGAAAATTGTGGTTTTTTTCCACTTTAGTCATTTGAGTAATTACTGTTTTAGTAATTAAATACCGTATTCGCTTAGTTATCACCAAAGCTCTCTTTATTTTGTTGAAAATCATTACGCTACTTCAGAAGTCTGTCTGAAATCAGTTTTGTGTGGTATCTTCATGCTCAAACAATGCCTACAATGTCATTGCCTGATAAGGCAGCAAGGCGACAAGTCAGCCGCCTAAGCCGCGCAGCAAATGTCTCTGTTTCAAAACCTTGCACCTAAAGAGATTAATAGTTTTATTTAACAATGAAACTTTACATTGCTCACTGCTGAAAATGTTTCATACTAATTCTGTTTTTCTATTTTTGATCAAATAAGATACTTCTTTCAAAACTCAAAAAATTAAGGAAAAATTATAGACACCAAACCATATATATATATATATAATTTAAATATTTCCCAATTTAAATGATCTGGTGGTAAGCCAACATGAAGAACAACAGAATTCAGTCTAAATCGTCTTTCATCCAACAACAGAAATACATAGGAGAACAAACCCCCCACCCCCCAGGCACATTCTCGCGGCGTAAACAGTACAACAATGGAGGGAGGGTGGGGGCTCTGGAGAAGGATGAGTAAGGGACTGCTGAGGACCATAATCTGGAAGAGCCGACAGAGGTAGGAGCCAAGGTGGAGTCCTAACGGGTGTCCTGGATGGGGCCTTGGGGCCAATCGATGGAGCCAGTGCTGGGCAAGGTGGAGATCACAGCGAAACCGCAGAGACAACTGCCCGGGCTGACATTGCAGACCCGGAAGTCCAAGACGATGCCGCTGGCTTGAGGGACCAGGGCGAGGATGGGGGCCTGGCAGAACGGGGTGAAATTGGGAGTGAGGACCAAGATGGAAACAGAGGGAAGAAGGATTCCAGTGAACCTGGAGGGGTGGAGGGCTGAGCCACAGACCTTGGCAGAGCTGAGGGAGCGCAGAGCCGACATGGAGACATGGACCTGGAGGCCCGATGTGCAGCCAGGAGATCCACCTCACAACGTCGAGCTGGTGGTGAAGTGGTCCAAAGTGGCGGTAGTCAGCTGTGAGAGAGGAGCCAAAGAGCTATGAGACATCAGTGGGGAAGGTAAATCCAGGGAATTAGTCAGTGGTAAGGATGATGACAATGGGGTGGGCAGGATATTAAGTGTGATCGGGTCATCTATGATGTAGTGTGTAGTGGAGAGGGATGTGCTCCGTGGTAAAGACATGGATGGGAGATGACTCTGTGGCGAAATTGACGAGCCAGCACTCCTCTACTGGCGATCTGCTCCAGCCTCGGGACGGGTGCGGCGACCTGCTCTGGCTCCAGGGGGATGGAGGGGGTTCAAGCTCTTGGTCCGTGGCGGGCTCGGGCATCATCTCTGGATCCGTTGTGGGGATCTCTGTGCTTTATCGGGACACTCTGGGCTGTCTCCTTTCTGGAGCAGGCAGAGAGATGACTGCTGGCGATGTGCCTGGGAGTTGGAGATGATGGTGGCGTCGTTCTTGGCAAAAGGACAGTTATCCTCCCCCAACAGCAGCATCTGGCTGAGGATTTTGTCCATCCCGCTTCAGTAGAGCTCTTTCAGGGTCTCATGACTTGTTGTAAAGTTGTGGATAGGTCTCCAAATATTCCTCCAGCGTTCGTCCGTCTTACATATTTTTACTCTTTTTGAGGGTTAGTGATTCTGTAACGGTCTGGTGGTAAGCCAACACGAAGAACACCAGAATTCAGTCTAAATCGCCTTTAATCCAACAACAGAAATATACATATTTGTATAATCTCAGGAGAAACAAACTTTTTTGACACATAATGTTAACAATCGCTGACAAAGAATTGAACAAAACAGGGAGTACTTCTACTTGTAATGTAATCATTAACTCATGAGAAACCAAGGAAACTAACAAGGGAAAGGAGAAAGGATATACAGGAAACCAAAACAAATGAACAAAAACACAATGAAACTGAACATAACTCTGACAGCAATATTGTCTCTTTTATGTTTTTAATTATAGAAAACACAAAACAGAAGCATGCACATCACTAGCAAATTGCTCAAAGTTAATTATAAAATTTGTATTTATAATTTTGTTTTATTCAGTTTTAAAAATGATAAAATGTAGCAATATCTTTTTAGAACAACTTTGCAGTGTTAAAATGCTGGAGGTTGGCTCACTACCTTTTGGAACAGAATGAATGCTACATTTTCTACTAAGGAAAGAACAGTGGTAAATTCTGATGCAACAGTGCAGACTTGGAACGGCAGGGGGTGTCATGACGCAGTGACAACATATCAAAGCATGGTAAGCCTTTAGCTGGCATGCAAGCTGATCACTCAAGACAGCATCATTTATCTCTGCGTGGCCCAGACTGTAAGAGAGTGCTGACGACACACAGCCAACAGCAGCTCAAGGAAATGATGAGATACACTGACCTTCTGAGGGGCTTATCACTTATCAGTGTTTTTTAAGATCATCAGTTCAATACAAAACTGTACAGTGCAGTGTTATCGACCAACCACACATTTGAATGGCACCAGGACATGAGTACAACCCACTCACAACTGCTTTAGAGTCCTTTGCAATTTCTCAGTATATTTGTAATATGCTTAGATTTTTAACAACCTGCTGGGAACATTACGAAAAGTTCATTTAATGACCCCCTTTGTGTTCTTTGTGTTGGTAAATTAATGCATCGTAAAGTCCCACATTTTCCTTCACTATTTTAAAAAGATTCAAAATAACTTAATACATGATACAGCTCTAATGAAGCTCCCTGCAGTGATGAGCTTACACATGCTGAACATCTGCCCTCTGCAGTTTAGCTGTGGAGGTTTAGAATGTGTTGTAGTTACAGCATGAGGCAGAGCCTTAGAAATCATCCTCGCAGCAGCAGAGAGGCATGCACACCGTGCAAACCGAGGGAGACACATTGATTGTATTGATTTTTAGGAGCTCAGAGCTCAAGAATCACCAAAAGCAGCATCAAATCTGTCCCTGCGTCATGAAGAGTCTCTTCTCGCTCTGTAACTTCATCGGCAAACACTCCAATCATGTTTTCTTCCTAAAATCTCAGATTAGAATGAGCCTTGGTTTTATCTGTTGGCTCTCCAGCAACTAAACAATAGCTGAATGGTAATCATTTGAGCTGTGCTTGTGTGGTCTGTTTTTTACTTGCCCAGCAGAATCTCACAGCAGAAATGTCACCACGATCTACACTGAGCATTCAGGAATGTGTTTGTGTGCACATTTCTGCAGATCTCAGGAGATTGGAGTTGAGAGAGAGTGGGAGAAAGTGTGATTATATTCCTAGAGGGGAATAGCTGCAGTGTGAATTGTGCGGGAAAGATTATTCAACTAATCCCAAACTTCGACAGACATGACCAGAGTTTGAAACTATTTTATTAACTTTTATTTTCACCATTTTGATTTTCTCCAAAACTCAACTTGTTGATTGATTCAATCTTTCTTTCAGCCCTAAAAAGTGTCTCACCTCTGTTCACAGCTCGTACCGTTTGGACAAGTCAAGCCGAGACATGGTCAAATACCTCACCAATATCACCGCAGATTTAAGGTGAATATGAGCAGACACACACACACTTAGCTGCTGAAAACTACTAAAGGTAGTGTAGACTTTGATGCATGCTTAGAAAATAAAAGTCTTCTGATCTTATCATAAACTTCAAGTCACTCCCCATGTCACATTAATTTTATTAGGTTCTATAGAGTTTCTATAGAGTTCTATATAGTATTTATTCAGTAAATACAACTCTTAGAGTTATTTTGAATGATTAACTTTTGTAAAATAGAATTACTATTTTTTTCCCTTTCCTCCTCCTTTATATTTTGTGGAGTCATGTGGTGTTTTTTTTTCTTGGTAGTATTGAGTGCACAGGTACAGTGGCTTGTTACAGTTTTTCTCAGTTGCTTTGGCACATTTCTCGAATCATCCTTACAATTTGCAAAACAGTATGTTCATTTCTCGAAACAATTTGTACAAACAGCACAACAAATTGGATTACCTGCAAAAGCCTGTATCTTGCTCAAAATCCTTAGTTCATCTCTCAAAAGTAAGTATTTATGTCAATGAACATATCAGTGTCATCAGAATGACAAGTCCTTGTGTCATTGTTCTCGAACAAGATAGTCAAAATGCTTAGCCATGTTGTCAATATAACAGTGTACACTGTCAGCATTTTCAAATGTAAACTATGGCTACGGTTTTGATGGCAGTGATTGAAACTGCACAAGACTGCACTTTTTCTGTATAGCAAATATCAACTTTAACAGTACAAATGGACAAATTACTGTATATGGGATATTGATCGCAAAAGACAGGATTCAGAGTTTGGCTTTTACTGTTGGTCTGTCAACAAATTACTGTAAATGTCCTAGTGATAAATGAAAAAGACAAGACTATATACACTATTTATGTATTCATGTGTATGTGTGTGATATAGTATGTATCTGTATGAAGTTCATTTAGCCTACTATATACTGCAAGTGTAAAGCAAGTATAATATTCTACTGTAAGTGTAAAAATGCAACTGTAATATGAAGTATCAGAATCAAAATGAGCTTTATTCACCAGGTATGCACAAAAACACAAGGAATTTGTTGTAGTTTTCTTCAGAAGTTCTTGGTACATACATATACACATACATATGACATGAGAACAGAAAAAACATTTAAATAATTAAAACTAAGAACATAATAATAAATAAATAAGTTAACTAAAATAAATAATAATAATAATGTGGTATACATCTGGAACAGAAGACACAGATTTGTGCATTATGTGTTATATATATAGCAGGATGAATAAAATGTATATATTTATATATACAGCTCTGGAAAAAATTAAGAGACCACTTAACATTGATTTCTGAACTTGGAGTGGTCTCTTAATTTTTTCCAGAGCTGTATATTTACACAACTAAAATTTACTCTCTCTCATTAGAGTACAGTGTACAGAGTGTTAAAGTACAGTGCACATTGCTGACATACATACCTTTTATGTCTATGAAATGCTTGAATGATTAAGGAAAAGGTTGTTCTCCCAATGTTTGGCTGCACCTTTAGACCCACATAACCCAATGTAATGTCATAACTGAGAACGTAGTTCACAATCATGGCCCTTATTTCATCAGAAATGTGCCTAAGTCCTTTGCCTCTTCCTCTGTTTTGCCTCCCTATACCCTTCTACCACACATTCTTACTCTTCTTCTTCCCAGCTGTTGACCCTGTTTGTTTCCATGTTGTTCTTCCATTATTAGAAATTGTAACTCTTTTGTTGTGCTCTGTCTATATATGCTTTCCAGTTGAAGATTGATGACATGCATCTTTGAGCTGCTTTAGAGAACTGATTGTGTCATTGGTGGATCTAATACTTTACATTCCCCTGAATATATTTGTGAAATTCAAGATTCACCTACAAAATTCATCAATTCAGGACACATTTACAAAAGTCTAATAGAAATGTATAGATAATATACTTGACACATTATGATAACAAGGTCAACCATTTTGCATTTAATGACTTGTGCGATGAACTAATTACTAGATGTTTTGAGGGGTAAGACTATTCAACAGAGAACCAAATAATACATTTTGAGCAAGATGACATTAGCAATTGATAATGTAGGAAATGGCTGACAATTGTACAAATTCAGTTGCATGAATGTACCAAAGCATTTGCAATTTGTTAAAAAGAATGAGAAACTGCTTTTATGATGTGTACAAGTGACTAGATGATATGGAGGTTGAACAAGTAGTTTTGAAAATTTCAGTTCTGATCTGAGAAATGTGCCAAAGCGACTGAGAAAAACTGTAAGTAGCTTCTAATTTGCATTGTGTTTAATTTTCCAGCATTGATTGAATGCTTCAGCACAGCCAGTCGAAATTCCATTTTTAGGTTGCATTGATGAATCATAAAGAGAGGATGCTGTAAAGGAAACATAAATAATGTATAAGATGCTACATGATCCTTTATGTAGTAATCTTTAGTTGTTATTAGAGAGAGATAGATAGATAGATAGATAGATAGATACTGTTTATAATTAACTTTCTTTTTTATTACCTTCTCTTCCTTTCATTGTCATCTTCACTGCATGTCTCACTGCATATAGTCAAAGCTACCATCTTCAGACCTCTAGGGAAATCCATCCCAGCATCACACTGGAACCGTCTCCCAACTACAACTCGCCGAAGTTCCGCTCCAGGAACCAGAGCTACATGAGAGCGGTCAGCACCCTGAGCCAGGCCAGCTGCGTCAGCCAAGTCAGCCAGGTGAGAGTCACATCTGCTCGTTTTCACAAAGCTCAAGCAAGGTAATCTTGGGTTTTTCACACTCGTCATCAGTGCAGAATAACACAACACTTACAGAGGATTTAGGCCCCATTTTGCCATTTATATACAATATAGTGTTATTGTGTTTGTCTGTTTCTAAACAGCCAGATTTATCAGCCTCTAACATCTAAATCTCTCTCTTAAAGTGAAGTAATGGGGGTTGTATTGATTTGTCTTGAGGTCTTGCAACATGGTTTTTATTTCTCCGGACCCCCATTTTGCACACACGCTCACTCTCGCTTTCTAAGCGTCATCAGTGCTTGCTGTGGTCATTAGAGGATAATTCCCTTTCAATGGAATTTGATGGCAATCTCGGATTTTAGAAATTGCTAAATGGGAATCTGATAGGTAGTAAGAATCCTATCAGACAAGTTCAGCTTGACTAGACATATCGCTTTATCGCAAAGATGCTCATCTCAGATTTTTCAAGTCAATCTAAGCAGGTACTGCTCGGGAACGGGAAGGATTTACAGAAAGCATTTCATTTCCTCCGACTTCTGCAGGAAGTCTTAATGTTTGATCTGCAGAGATTCAAGCCGTGGCAATATCGCAATTTTTATCTCATGTACTGTACAGTCCTGTGTAGATAAGATTAGACTGAACACTGGGACTGAGGGAGAGATATAGGCCTAACAGCAAATAAAGCCATGAAATGGAAGAAAGCAGCCAGATGAAAAAAATAAGGGGGGATGGTTACTTAGAAGAAACATGCTGAGATATATTGTCTCGGATTTTCTGTTCCTGCAGGTGAGCGAGACCGAGGTTAATGGGCAGTTTGAGTCGGTGTGTGAATCTGTGTTCAGCGAGGTGGAGTCTCAGGCCATGGATGCTTTGGACTTGCCGGGCTGCTTCAGGACACGCAGCCACAGTTACCTGCGAGCCATCCAGGCTGGATTCTCACAGGACGACGACTGCGTCCCCTCCATGACATCATCAACTGTCACCTCCACCATCAGGTCCACCACAGGTAAGTGGACTGTGTCTGTGGCTTGTGTTTGTGTCAAAGCAGGAGTTGTGGCAGTGGCAGTATTCCAGACAACTTAATTACTGTATTCAGTGACTTAGGTTTGCCTTTACCAAGCAAAAAATAGTTCAAAAGCTGTCAATTCTACATATTCTATATTACAATGGACTTTTTTTTTTACCTACATTTGAACTACATTGACCTACAGTAACTACATTTTACATAGTCTGATTCTGATCTTAAAAGCTTTAAGGCATACCTGAGTCGGTTTTAATGAATACAGTTTCTGGTAATACAATTGTAACCTTCAAAACGATGAATGAGCATTTTAATTAAGAAAATGTCAGTTTAAAAACAAGAGCGCTTAGCTCAGTGATTACATAATTTTATGAATTTCATGAATTTAAAATGTGCATGACTTAATTATTAAGAACATAAATGCTGGACCCTGTGAAAGAATTGAAGAGTATAGCGTTTCTCAGTTACATTCAGATTAGTGGAAAAGCCGTTTATCTAAATGATTATGTCTGAATGAATGCATCATATTACATGTAGCATGGCATGCATGCATGTGAACTGCTTACAGCGGAGTGATTGTTTTGTGTATGGCTTCATAACCCAGAGGTAAGTGCTGGTGTGCCTCAGAGCATAAGAATATGAACCCTATTGAATTCAATCCCCAAATATTGTGGCAAAAAATAAAATGGTGAAAAGTGAAACATCCAATTTTTTCTTCTTTTTTTTCTTTTTTCTTTTTTGTAATATTGTGTCCAAATTAAGATGACCTTTTTTATTCTTCCACTGTGTGTTTTGTCTCTCAAGATTTTCAATTTGGATCTCTACCTTGTCCTATTTTCTGCCTCAGTTGACTCTTGGCTAACAGACAGGGAGGGGGTGAAAAGCATTGATGGAGACACGAGGTGGTGTGTATTGCGATCCCAAAATGTTTCTCAGTCGGATGATTGTCACTCTGTGGGCATTCTGTTTCTCACTCTCGCACATCTCCTAGTCTCTACCTCTCTCTCTCTCTTCCTCTCTCTCACTGTCTCTTCCGGCTGTGGAAGCTGGTTTTAAACGCATCAGTTTTGAGTTCTCTCTCCCACAGGGTCCGCAACTGAAGCCGTGCTTGAGCGTTTGAGTTTTCAGATGGTTTAAGGGTCAGAGGTGAAACAAGCCGTCTAAATAAATATAATTAAGAGCATCAAAGTCCAATCCCTGGACAATTTAGACAGAGAATATAGAGTAAATATGCTCTGGCATTTTTTTGCACTGCCTTCTCACTGAAATATGCTAGCAGTATAACGAGCAATATTGGCTTTCTAACAAAGGGAGTCTCTTTAAAAACACTTGATTTTGAGCTTATTTTGACTAAATCCATTATAGTAAGTCTCATATATGTTTTGCAACAGTGACTGGGCAAGGAATATTTCAAAGAATATAATCACTGATCACAAAAATTGCATGTGTTAAACCATTGCCAAAGCAATGAGCTAATTTTTTTTGTTTGAATTTGGCTGTTTGTGTGTCGAGGTACCGGTTGAAGACAATGATTCCCCCAGTAAAGACCTGGTCAGTGATGGGTCAAAGTGGACCTCTCATGTTCAATAGGGTTCATACCTGCTTTGCTGAGACACACACACACACACAAAAAAAAGAGACTGAAAGCTTTTGCTCGCAATTGCCTCCTTTCAAGGCACAAAGCACAGACCTGCTCTGTCAGAGGGACCTGATAATGCTCTTTGAGATGCCGTTGTTATTATCCCCTGCAGGTGTCCTCAGGCTTCAGTTCTCTGTTTTGTGCTTTGAGAGATGAATATGCAAATAAAGGATGGAGTGAGAAGGCAGAGTAATAACAGAGAAAAAAAGCTGTGAGTCAAAATGGGATCTGTTTGCTAGCGTGATCACAATAACTCAAAACAATAACTAGCTCCCGTCACCTAAAGTACAGGGAGTTGAGATTGTGTTTGTTGCATACTGAGCAAAACTCAAAACAAATTGTACAATTTTACAAAGCCCTTCCATTTAAATTGTGTTCATACTTCTCTGAATCTTTCTCTTATAAATAATTAATTCCCATATCCCTGCATCGCACTGGTAAGATTTCTATCTGACCTGTGTGATAACATCATTCACACAAAAGAGATTTAACCCTGATCTGGCCTGAAACTTATTTTGGCTCACACATATTTGGTTGAACTCTAAATGGAGCCTGCAAACAGCACAAATCCCCAGCTGGCCTCACCACTGGGCACATTACATACACTGGCATTTTTATATTTTTCTTCCAGAGGGAAATGATGTGCTGGAGGGCACTGGTTTGCTTAATGAGGACAATTTACTCAGCGAGGGGCCAGACATAACCTCCATGGCCTGTGGGGATACGGGCCTCCGCGGGAGAAGAGATGAATCCAGCACCCTTTATGGTAATAGCTCACCCACCACGAGTCCCTCGTTACCCCCGCTGAAAACGAGCGCACCCATCAGGCCGCGCCCTGTTCAGTCAAGTGTCCAGGAGACGGCAGATCTGGCCCTGGCCATCAGCCAGCAGTGGAGGGAGGATGTGTCAGCCATGCGTAAGGAGTTAGCCGAGCTCAGAAAGGATCTGTGCACAGAGCTCAGAGCCTTTAACAGGAACTTTTCCACCTTCACACAACATTACAGCACCTGGTCACCGAGCTGGGTAAGGGAAACCCAGACAGCTGCACCTCAAGTGTCTGTCAGCACCCAGGCAGGAAGCAAGACACTGGTGCGACAGAACACGGCAGATGCAGCGGTTAACTGCCCCTCACCAGTTGATCCCAGCGTTTTATCCATGTCTCCATCAGAACCTGCAGATAAAAATGTCCTGCAGGTCTCGGCCTCTTCGCCATTTTTTCAAACTGACCCCAACTCTGAATTATCAGACATTGATGATCCTACTTTTGCTAATCTTACCCCTCCAGATCCTATTGATGTGGCATCACTTTGTTGGCCTGATCTAGATTCGGACTCCATGACTCCTCCAGATCCCCCAGAACCAGTGCCAGAGGTAGAATCGTATTGCTTTACGATGTCATCACCTCCTGAGCATGTGGAATCTGTTGTTTTAGACTTCACAAATGTAGAACTAGTGAACTTAGCCAGTTTGCAGTGGCCTAAACTGGATCCGGATGATACTGGCACTCCACCCGAAGAATCTCTTGATCGGCACTCTCAAGAAACTCCGGAACAACCTGGTCTATATACACTGGACCTTGGTAGCACGTCTACACAGGAACAGTCAGTTCTAGAATCCATGCAACCATTGTTGAGTCATACAGACGAAGAACCTATAGACTTCACATCCCTAGAACTGGACTCTGTTGTCCTGAGTCCAATGACCCCGGATTCTATGAATCTTCATGACTTAAAATGGCCAAGTTTAGAATCTCTTGAGCTCAATGTTTCTGGCTCTCAAAGCCCAAGTCCTGTAGATCTAGCCCTGCCAAACCCTCCAACCCCAGAAACTGTCTATGAATATTCCCGTGAGTCTACAGAACAAGAGCCACCCCTTCCAGAACTACTGGACACCATTTATCTCCAACCTGCCACTCCAGAGCCAGAATCCCGAACAGAGTCTGACATATCAAACCCAGCAAGTCCTGAGCCTCATTTTCCTACTTGTCAAAAGCCAGCTGCACATGAACTAGACACTCAGACTCTTGTTTTGTGGTCCAAAAAGGAAACATTCATGGTTTTTGCTGAAGAAGGTGGTGCCATGAATGTCCCGGAGTCCTACTCTGAAGAGGAAGATGACCAGAATGTAGATTCTCCTGACCCGATGATGAATTTCCCAATCCAGCCAGACACTGTGGACTCAGCTCCCCTGGAGTCTGAGACTCTCTACTCTGCCGTTCTCTGCTCAGTTGAGTCAGATACCTTTGATCCTGAAGTCACTTGCATGGATGAACCGACGTCACAGCAGCTGAATCCACCTGGACTTGCTACCATAGACCCAGCGACTGTGCACCCCTTCAATTTATCCCTGTTGGAGCTCCAGTCAGCTTTAGATGTATCTAAGAGCGAAACAAGTGATAATGGGTCACCAAAGGGAACAGCAGCCATAAGCAGCCCTTCTCATTCACCATCCAGTAGAAATTTCCTGTGGATTCGATGGCAGAGGAAAGCACGTGGACGGCAGCCAATGTCACGGAGTGCCAGTATGGAAATTTACCACAAGAAATACTCAAACAATTCAGAGATGTCTTATATGTCACTGTCACTCTGAGCTCTTCGAAAAGTGCATGAAGCAACACGGGGTGTGCAATAGATAATCATATATAATATTTACAGACAGAATGTAAGACTGTTAGGTTATGTAGCAAGATGTTTACAGGTTTGTGTCTCTCCAACGTGTGTGTGTGTGATTATATAAGAGAGAATGAGAAGTAGAGAGTGTTAAAAAGGAAAAAATAGAAGGGAAAAGACATTGTTACAATTGAGGCATGGATGAGGTTATGACAGAGGTTGTAGCTAAAAGCAGTCTGATGACAGCAATGGCACTGCATTAATGTACTTCAGACATTTAGCACCTATTTACACTGCAAAACCGGTGAGTCACCTTGAACTTCACTCCTCTCCAGGGACACTCTCTGGCTTTACATCGACTGAAATGTATTTTAGTAAATACTGTGATTGTTTTTTGGCAGAGAATGAAGACTTCCAGTCAAGACACTCTCTCCAATTAACTTTAGAAACTACAGAGTAAACTGTAAAATAAATCTCTGTACGAACTGGTCCCGGATAAACCAGAAATTTGTTCCTTGGTCATGCTCTGATAGGGTGGAGGATAGGGAGAATTCTTTTTCAGATGGAACAAGACAAAGTATGAAATGGATGTCGGCCAAAGACTACCTGAAACAACTGCATATTGCTTGGATACATTTTATGGATTTTGATAATCTTGTTTTTTCTCTGAATGTATTGTAATGGTTGTTTCTCTGGTATGAATGATGGAATTCTTTATTCCATTTTACTCAATGTCTTCAGAGCCAAAGTCTCACTGTAAAAGTGGAGGACAGATTAGTACTGTGAAATTTTCGAAGACACAATGTCTATGTTATGAAACTCTGTGAAGTGACTGCTCTTTCTTTTCTTTTTTTTTCCTTTTTTGTTTTTTGCTCAAATCTTATACAGATCTGGTGGGAAATAGGACAGGTTGAATGTGATATTTTTGGATTCTCTTTCTGGGGATATTCATATGTGGAAATATATCAGATATTAATATTAAATGGATATTTCTTAAGGTGACTTACATTTAAGGAATTTGGTTACTGAGGTTTGAAGCTCTGTTAATCTGCTGGGGTTTCATGATCATACACTGAGCATGTGGGTAGTTTATTTAAAGTTTATTTAAATATGGGATATAGATCTACAGACCACAAAACTGCATATGGGTTAGGAATGAAGAACTGTTGTATAAACATGCACTTTGAGGTGATTGACCACTACTTGTACAGTTAGCTGTAACCTTTTAAATAAAATTAATCATGCACAGTTCTTACAAATCGATACTAATCTTGTAAATCCACACCTATTATTATAAATTAGATAAAAAATACTGTGCATCCTTAATTTCCACATATAATATATTCCCCAATGATTCCCTATATTATTTTAAATGTACAGCCTATTGTATCCACTGATCGTTCCTGCAAATATTAATAACATTATACACACAGCTCTCATTAACCGTTATGAGAGCTCCCCATCTTTAAAATGATATGCCAGTTTATTTGTGCCAATATGATGACTGAAGCTATTGATGTCAAATCAGCAGTCTGTATGTATTATTATGAATATTATGTACATGTATGAGAGGGAATATCAGGGTACTAAAGAAAACACTCTGGCTATCTCTAAAGTTAAGATTTGGTTTGTTATGGACAAATGCATTGCAATGACCTTGTATCTGACAATCAGAGGAAATTTTGAAACCAGATACAGTGATGAATTATTAGCATTCTAATTATTAGCAGCAGTTTACAACTAATTAGTATGACAAAGTTATACTAAAACTGAAGTAGTTAATGTAGTGGAGATTGAAGTTTTACGTTATTAGTAGTAGTGAATGTATTTTTAATCAAGTGGTTGTAGCTAATGCATCTAATCATGTTTAGATTTATTTGCTTGTTTTATTTATTTATTTAAATCCTGGACTTTCAGGGCTCTCTGCTTTTTTGTTAGTCAGCCAGCCAACTGACAGACATTTACAGTGAGCCTTGAGAACAATGCAAATATTGGATGGTTTTTAAAGCTTATAAAGACTTTAAATGTGATTCCCTACAAATCAAACCATGGCAACATATCTTTAATCTGTAAATATTCAATGTTAGAATGGAAATCTTGGCTAATTCCCAGTTCGCATACTACAACTATGTACAGCATGGTCATAAAATGGTTTTAATACAGCATCAAAGAGTCATTACAAGCGGCGACCACGATTTCCTTGTGTAGCGCAAGAGTTTGTGGGAAATAGTAACCTATAAAGCACAGACAGATGCATATTTTGAACATTCACTAGAAATAGTATGCAATTTTGTGATTCGGAGGACACTAATTCTTATCTCATATACTATGTAGTACAACTAGCATGCGCATTGGGATTTAGCCATCGTTAACAGGTCTTCCTTTATTCATAACAGAGCTCTCAGGCCTTATTTTAAAACATTGTCCACACATTGCCCTCTGCTGTGCTGGAGAGCTATTTCTTGAGTAATAAAAGTGGGTTTTACGTACATATCTAGAACAGACCCACAGGTGCTTAAAGTGCAGGACAAAACTGACTGTAGCAAAACAAATAAACACATTAAGATGCTCATTGGTCCCATTCCCACTATATTAAGTCATTGCAAGTCTTTTCAGTGGGCAGGAAATACCTAACATAGCCTTATGGGTCATTTAAGTGTAGTAAAAGCAGTGTTTCTTTGGGGGGGGGGTTCTTGGTACTGCACATTTCATTGGCTGCTTGTGCATTGTGTGCCTTGTCTGGCTCATGAATGTGGGCATTTAACCACCCAGCCTCAATATTGTTGTGCCACTGTGATTTTTTTTTTTTCTTAATGGCTTAAAAACTTCAGAATGAAACCATTTTGACTGTAAAGTTTTCGAATATTTACCACAGAGATCTGAAGCCTGAAAAACCATAAGAAAATGAGCCTCTTTATCTCTGTGTTTCTTCACTTCTGTCAGCTGATTGTTGGTTTTTCTGAGATCATCTTAAATGTCTGCAATCATGATGATCTGTAACTAAGTGAATGTTATTAATTTCATTAAATAATAAAACAAGAACTTTTACATCAGAACCTCAACTGTTTTAGACCGATGGTCTCTGAACTAGGAGTGCTTTTAAAAACGTTGTTGTAAGCTATACAGTTGTAAGCTCTCTGCTTAGTTCTCTTTTCACACACATGTACGCATCCTTTTGATTCTCTGTACTGGTAAGCCTTATTATCCTGCCTGATCTGCTGTAATAATAATATTAATTTCCCTGTGAAGGCCCTACAGGTAGACAAGTTTATAGCTGAGCAAATTACCACAAGCAGTAACACTTTAGATGTCATCGCAAATAATTCAGTGTGACATTACACAAAAGCACAAGTGATCAGAAGGTTCTGTGAAGCAGAATTCATGTGCAGTTTTCAAGAGATTGCAGCATGCAGTTTTGGCATTATGATTTCATTTCTGAAATTGTTAGCTTTCTGACTAAAACAGATATTTAGTTTAGGTTGAAGTGACTCTTTTTTTGTTTTGGATTTTTCTTTTCTGATGTATCTGGTTTCTTAAATGCACAGTGGAAGAATTTTTTATATATAAAAGGATGATCACTTTTCATCAGTTGTTTCGTTAATTTTCTAATTGTAAACTACCTCTGTTTAAATCAAATCCCATGATGCAAAATTCAGTTTTGATGTATGTGTACTGAGCTCAGAATGACGTATGTATGTTTGTTTGTATGTTTGTGTCTGTCTGTGTGCGAGTGTGGTCTGGCTTCAAAAAGTTTGTGTATGTTTGCTTATAGGAATTCAGTTCCACCTCCCTTCTTCAGGCAGTGTGGACCGTCCTTCACAACAGCCACCAGGTAAAGGCACACCACTCATCTTTTTATTATAGCTTTAAATAAGTATATTCATCCTTCAGCTAGGGTTCATGTTCAGGTACCTGCATCAGAATAATCAAATACTGTATATTATTAATCCCATTCGGAATTTTAAAACAGCCTTTGTTTAAGAGTTATAAGCCATGAGCCAAACTAAGCAGCAAAGAGGTGAATCACAGCATTACAAACTTAAAAAGTACAACAAAAAAATTTCTTTAAAGAAGGAAAGACTTAGGAATGCTTATGAAGCATTGTGAATGTCATAATCAAATAAAAACCATTTGATTTAAAGATGTTGATTATGTATATAGAAACAATAAATGTATTGTTTATTGCAAAATATGCATATATATATTTATATATATATATATATATATATTTAAGTAGTTTG
>RJVU01059333.1:7332010-7369683 GCA_003731715.1 Anabarilius grahami | reverse complement strand
AAGTAGTTTGTTAGTGTAGAGAGACTCTATGTCATTCACAGTGCCCTCACTATAGTGCCCTCTAGAAAGTTCGCAGTTTACTGATTGATGGAAAATTTCTAGTGGATTTCCTTGCAGAATCATGCATAAAATAGTACCTCATCAGGAATCCTGCTGCTAAACACAATTCAATCATCACAACTTTCGGAATGAATTTAAATAGCATTTATTAATATACATGTACATAGGTTTGTTCTTGGCGGACTAGATCTGCTACACTGCTGCTGCAGGATGAGTGAGAATACATCTAAAATGCACATGAAAACATTGAAGTGAATTTAGGCTGCTGCAAGGAAACATAGGGAGAACCCCCGAGCAGATCTAGGCAGGTGGTGCTGGGGAAGGTGGAGGGCAAGCGAAATCCCATGGTGCGCTGCAATGAACTGATCCATTTCGAAGTCAGGAATAACTAGTTTACGTACTGTATATAGAACAAAACGGAACAATTGGACGACCAATTGAACCTATCAGCTGCTCTGAAGAGTTTCATGACTAAACTATATATTTATTTTAAAAATAAGTTGATATAATGCGGGCTATTGGTTTAAAAAACAAAGGCATAAAACATAAATTAACAACCTCTTTAAAGGTTTAGTTATCTGTAAAAATCCATTCCCCTGTTGAAAAAAATAAAGGGATTTTTACTTCCGGGATCCGACTGACCTGTTTGGATAAGAATGTTCAGCATTCATATTTTAACTGACAGTGATTTTGCTGTGGCATTTGCATACTGAATTGTGATTGGTTTAATTTCGTTACATCTATTTAGATACTGAATTTTGATTGGTCTTTTATCCCTAGCATATATATCACCATTTATAGCCGTCTAATGATTCTTGAGTGCAGTCAACTTAAAACAAAATGAGTGTCACCAACACTGTTCTTTTGTAGCATTGTAATCACTAGTTTAGTCAGTGTGAAGCACTCTCACAAACTCGTTCTCTCTCATTTCCCCCTTCCTCACTTCCTTTCTCTTCGTAACGATGAAAGCACGGTGTCATCGCTCTTAGCTCATTTGATAAAACAGGCAGCACAGAGAGAGTTACGAGTCCCTGTTGCATTATTTGTTTGGCTGTAACATCTATTTTTGTACCAGTGCTGAATCATTCTGCTCGCTCCTTCTCCTCCTTTCTCATTCATTCTCGGCCCTTCAAACTATCCCCCCCCCCCACCTCTTTGTTACGATCCATCTTTCTCTTTTAATCTCTCCTTATCTCTCTTTCGTTCAATCAGTCTTTCTGAGTCAGTTGTTCATATGACCTTTCTGTGAGGTTTTAAAGCTGGCTGATGTGATGAGAGGTGGTTTAGCAGGGTTTAATACTTTTTTTTTTCAGGATTCTTTTGATGAATACATTTTAAATGTCTTTTCTGTCACTTTTGATTAATGTATAATTAATTCCTTTCCAAAAAAGAAAAAGAAAAAAAAGAAAAAAGTACTGACCCCAAACTTTTTTTAACGGTATTTCATTCTCTCCTACAAACTCTAAAAACGTACACTCAATTAGAGGACCAATCTAAATCAAAGATCCATTTATCTGTCTGGTCCAGCTGTGTGGATTAGAGCAGAAAAAGATTTGTTGATAACCTTTTGCTCATTAGAACGCATGGCAGGCTTCAAGAACATCAGAGTGCTATTTCTCACTGTTTTTCTCCCTTGTTAATGAAGTGAGAATTTGTGTTATAATTATGTATACAGTATGTAACTTGCCATAATAAAGTCCGCAGGCTCATTTATGACACATTTTCTTCATTTTGAATGTATTTTAATGAATGAGTAATCAGTGTTTTGCACAATATGTTCAATATTCCGAATAGTGGCCGATTAATATGGTGGTTTTAACCATTTCTTAAATCTTTACATTTGGTCTCCCTCCGATCTTGAATATTTGGTAACATTGTGTTGATGTACAGGAGATATTTGACTTTAAACCTCTCCCTCTAACAGCGGTCACCTACACACCCAGTACACCCACCTATAAGAGGACGCCTCCACCCGTGCCCCCTCGTTCCACCTCCAAGCCCCTCATCTCCATCACAGCGCAGAGCAGCACAGAGTCCACGCAGGATGCCTACCACGAGGGACAGCTGGCCAGAGGTGATCAGTGTTATTCTAGTATTATTTATTGGCTTTTTATTTTTATATTTTCATAATTTTAATTTTTAGTATTTTTTCTATTAATTTCTATTTTTCTATAAATATTTCTTACATAGCTTTATTTTGTTTCTCAGTTTTAGTAATTTTAGTACTTAAATTTATTTTAATTTGTTGCCAAGGCAGCATTTCTATTGTTTTTCAGCTAATTTTTTTTTTTTTAGCTTTATTTCATTTGTCCAAATAAATAATTTTAGTTTTAGTTGACAATAACAACCAATGTTGGGGAAAGTTACTTTTAAAAGTTATGCATTACGATATTGCGTAACTACCTAAAAAAAAGTAACTAATTCCGTTACTTAGTTACTTTTTATGAAAAGTAATGTGTTACGTTACTTTTGCTTTTTTTTTTCTCACCTGGGCTGTTATATTTATAAAGTTATATTTTGGGAAATGTTAAGGCCCTTTCACACCAAAAGTGAAATGAATTAGCCTGAAGGAAATGCATATTCACACCTGTACAGTAGAGGGCGCAGCTCAAACAAACTTTTCAGCTGTGCTGACATTCTGGATTAAAGAAGAACAGGATACAGAAAAATTAAGTTCAACACTCTTATTTCTAAAGCTAATCTAAAGTAATTTTTGCTTATTAGTATGGTTGAATTAGATCATTGAAGATCAGCAGCAAATACAGTAGTTAATAAAGTGAGATTAAATACATAAAGTATATTTGTGTAATTTAATAGTTAATTATTACAGGTTTGCCTAAAATTCTGAGATTGTATTTCAATGTTTTTATTCATTTTGAGGAATACTGAACGTATTCGTGCAAGTGAGATGAGTAAATGCATGTTCACATTTAGTCTAGAACTACAATAACCATCATGTTCACACAGCGCACACAACACCTCTGCAGTCAATGAATGTGAAAAAGTAACTTGGTTTCGTTGTAAATTGAAAAAGTAATGCATTACTTTACTAGTTACTTGAAAAAGTAATCTGATAAGTTACTTGTAATGCGTTACCCCCAACACTGATAACAACACTGCATAAACTAAACAATACATGCGTTTACCATACTTCTGACTACAGTATGTAAACAATAAGGGAACATCCAGGTTTAATACAAGTTAAGCTCAATTGACAGCATTGGTGTAATGGATGTAAAATTGAATGTAACTTTGCACAGCAAAGCCTAGTAAGCGATTTCCTTCATACTAAATGTTAATATGCAATATATGTAGTTTTCTATCTTTTTTCCCCACAAATTTTCCTTTAATTCTGAACATTGCATCATTCACAACCTCACTTTATATTTGTCCTCAGAATGACAGAGTCTTCTCTTTATTCGTATCCCACAGGCATTTGGGGTTCTGAAGGGTTGAGTCTGAGTTTGGGTCGAGCCCTTTATAACTCTACTGACAGTCTGGACAGCGCCAAGGCCGTCACTATTGCCATGGAAGCGGCTGCCATGGCGATGGCAGGAAAGAGACATCCCTCCACAGACAGCCACAGCTCAGTAATGACCTGTGATAAAGCTGTGCTGGTGTCCAAGGCGGAAGAGTACCTAAAAACACCAAGGTCTTCAATAGGAATACAGGTGAAGTGCAATAGCTTAATCTAAGATCCTCCATCACCACTTTAAAGAATAGTTCATCCAGAAATATAAATTCTGTCATCATTTACTCACTCTCATGTCATTCCAAACCTCTATGACGTTCATTCTTCTGTGGAACACAAAATAAGATATTTTAAAGAATGTTTCAACAGTTTTTTGTCAGTACACTGATCGTCAATGAATTCCTCTGACATTTTCAAAATATCTTCTTTTGGTTGATATGGTTTACCAGTGGCGAAAACTTGTTTGCAAAGAGTCATATTTTTGGTTTGTTTGTTTTTGCCGTTCTGTTCTGTGACTTCAATTTGAACTGGTTTGAATAGAAAGCTGCCTTTTCTTACCACCTCCCTGCTGTTTTGAGCTCCCGTCTGTCTGTTGTGAGCAAAATATTCTTGAACAGAGTGCTGACTAATGATATATCCAACCCACAGGCACTCATGCAAAGTGAATCTTACCTAACCAAAGCAATATAGGTTATTTTGAAGTCCAAACACAGAAGTATATACAAACTCATACACATCCAGTCTGTGTTGTCATGCTAAAAATAGCTTCCTGTGAGTCATCATACCGCAATCCATTAATTAACATTCATCTCAGGCTTCACTGAATGGGCTCTCCCTCTCTCTCCTTCCCTTAATCTCCCTATTTCCCCATCCCTCTCTCTTTCGTCCTCCCTCCCTCTCTCTCTTGCTGTCTCTCGCCAGCAGTTATCTGTCTTTGCCTTGTGAATATCTGTGTTGAGATCATGTCCTAATAATGTTAAATGGGTTTGCCTCTCTCAGCCCTTTGGTGCATCTGTTTTCCATTCATTGTCCACACTACCCCCTAGAGGTTACGCACAGAGGTAGCACAATTAACTGCCAATGGGGGTGAATTGAATCCATAAATATTTATTACCGGCCATGAAACAGAATTTAGCATTATTATATTTATTAAAAAATATGTTTGCCTCAAGACTGCAATTATTTTTGCTGTTCTCCTTGCATATTAGTGACAAACGGCACAGGTCTCTGCCACTCTCTGTCGCACTGCATGATGAGCCAGTTTCTGTTGTTCAATGTAACAAAATCCGTTACAAAAACACATTAAAAACACATTGTTTTTTGGCAGCTTAATTCAAGGAATATCCCACATAGATCTGGAGAACAACTAGGTAAATTTATAGTGGTTTTAGCCAGTTTTTAACCATGAAAATAGTTGTAGTTGCTGTGTTAAATTACCAAAAAAAAAAAAAAAACTTTAATAAATGTTCTACTAAAGTAACTGATTGATACATGTCTTTGATTTGAGTTTGAGTTTTAATCATGCATTATGTTGAATTTCCTAATATAGTGACCAGCCCTTGGTTTATTTACCAATTTTTATTCAGCAAAACCCATTTTTAATTAAACATGGCACTTGCCAAGTTTTAAACTTGATTCCTGGTTATGTTGGGAGTACACTGGTGAACATGCTCTATTAAACTGCATGCCATGAAAGTGTAAATGTGATGTGTGTAATTTGACATTCCAACTTAATGTACAGAGACGACTCTAAGTAAGCTGTTTAATCTGTAAACACTGTGTCTCTGTGGCACTTTCGACTTGCCGTAGCAACATTTGATCAACAAATGGCGTGAGTTTGTTTAGCTGAACGACGCATGATAGACTGATGCTGAAATGCCACACTAAAGTTCAATATTATGTGAATATTTTTCAGATTGTGCAGAAGGGAAAGTCTTGGTGTATCCTTTCAGGTAGATGCAGAGAGATTGTAGTTTGTGAGCTGTGTTGGATTGCGTCATGAAAGTGGTCAGATCTAAAGGAAAAGAAAAGCAAGCAGACATCTTCTTTATTGTGTCAGTTGTCATCTTCCTTTTTATCCTGCTTGACTGAATCTCATTTCCCGGGCCAGTCTGCTGATGATAATCCACTATTTCCTGGTTCACTGTTTAATTCATTTTAGGGAGTTTTATTCAGACTAAAATGGCATCTAATTTTAGTTGACTATTGAATGAATGAGGCATATATATAGCGCTTTACTATGTACTACTGTACACCCAAAGCGTTTTACAGTCAAATGAGGGTGTTTCCTCAACCATCACCACTGTGCAACATCTTCTTGGATAATGTGACAGTAGCAACAGAACAACAGCGCCGGTGCGCTCACTACACACCAGCTATAGGTGGAGAGGAGAGAGAGTGATAGAGCCAATTCAAAGAGGCCATGATTGATAAAGGCCATTGGATTGAATTTGGCCAGGCTGCCTTGGTTACACCCCTACTCTTTACGAGAAGTGCCATTTTTAATGACCACAGAGAGTAAGGACCTCAGTTAAGTCTCTTCTGAAGGACAGTGTTTGTTAAAGTTACAAAGTCACTACGCTGGGACATTACGACCCACCACTGGGTGAGCTCCCCCTGCTGGCCTCACTAAAACACCTTTTCCTGCAGCAACCTGGTTTTCTCAGGAGGTGTCCCATCTAGGTACTAACTAGGCCCAACCCTGCTTAGTTTTAGTATGCAACCAGTCTTGGGCTACAGGGTGATATGACTGTAACAACATTTTCAAAATGCATGTTATTGATCTTATTTTGAAGGATTTTTCCAAGCATGTTTTTTTTTTTTTTTGACCGTGCATTAATTAATCAAAACTCAGTATATTCCGGTCAAAAGTCTTCTCTCTGTTGATGTATGCCAGACTTCTCGTATCATTTAGTCCGCTTAAAGGGATAGTTCACCAAAAAATGAAAATTCTGTCATAATTTACTCATTTACAGTTGTTCCAAACCTGTATGGATTTCTGTACACAAAATAATTATTTTGAAGAATGACAGTAACCAAACAGTTGATGGGCCCCATTGACTTCCATAATATTTTTTTCCATACTATGGAAGTCAGTGAGGTCCGTCTACTGTTGGTTACCCATATTCTTCAAAATACCTTCTTCTGTGTTCACCAGAAGAAAGAAATTCACACAGATTTGGAACAACTTGAAGGTGAGTAAATGATGACGGAATTTTCATTTTTGGTTAAACTTTCCCTTTAATCCCATACCTGCCTCTTTCTTACAATCAACTGCAAGTGAAACCCGCTCTGCGCAGGCCTCGAACCTGAGTCTTTGGCGTGGGAGTCGGACGCTCTAACAAGGAGGCTAAAGGCTGCAACCTCTAGCCTCAGTCGCTAGAGCATCTCTTGAGATCAGAGGAGTGAGGTTTACTCTCACAGCGACTACTAGCTGGCCTCTATTACACAAGCTTGCATTCAGATCTGCCTTCATCCAATCAACAACTGATGGATTTCTTTCTTTTTTTTAATAAGCCGTTTCACTCAGATGTACATCACAATATGCATGAAAAGATCTGTTGCTACTTCTGTTACATCGCAACTTTATCAACAATATTAACACTGATTCCAGGTCACCTGAAGCCGCATAATTGCTTTCTTTTTTCCTCACACAAATTTATCATTTTTGATCATTCATGACTTCAGAACACTTGGAATATAGTGCATGAGTCATATCAAGTGCTTTTATGGTGCTTTTTTGTCCCTTCTTTTAGCATGACACTGACAGCCCCTTGTACCTGTCAACCCTTTGCACCTTCACCACACCAGTTTTGAGATTTGTTTAAATGTGTCACGGTGACTGAAGTGACCACAGTTACCCCAGAGTGCTGCAGTCCAAGGTGCAGTTTTATATCTATGCAGGAACCCAGAGCACACAGAGTGCACTCCCTCACACATTATCAAACAGTGGAGGGAAGCACTGCTCACCTAGCCGTAATCCTCGCTCCTTCATGCCTGACAGTCTGACTCACTCAAACAGAATTCCTGTGCTCAGCCTTTCTGCTTTTTTACATTCTCAGCGGTCAGACCGATAGATCAGTGACAGCTGATTTGTCTGATCTGTGATGTGAATCATCTTGTTCTCTGATTCTGAGGTCACCCTTTCCCATCCTGTCCTTTTCCAGTGCTTGTGTGAGTCACACTTTCTTCAGATGTTCTTATAGTGACAGACACTTCTATGTAACAGACATCTTTTTTGATATACCCGAAAGATTGACCTTCAGTTATTCAAGTTATTACAGGATTTCTTTTTAGCTAATTTGCCATCTCAGGAATCTATTATAACTGCCTACAGATCATTTCAATAGTTGTGGAGTGATAATTGTTAAAAATAACTGCTTAAATATTTAAAATAAAATTAATAATTTATGAGACAAATGTTTGTGGTTGGTAAGATTTTTAAGTGTTTTTTTTATGCTCACCAAGGCTGCATTTGATCAGTTTCACATGATCCTTCAGAAATCATTCTAATATACTGATTTGCTGCTCAAGAAACATTTCTTCAGTTGCACTGCTTAATATTTTTGTGAAAAACATGATACAGTCATATTCTTTTATGATTAGAACAGCATCTATTTGAAATAGACATTTTTTGTATCAATTTAAAATCTTTGCTGTCACTTTTGATCAATTTAATGCATCTTTACGTGTGTGTGTGTGTGTGTGTGTTCTTGTTTATATTACATCGTGGGGACCAAATGGCCCCACGATGTAATAAAAACCTGAGTTCACCTACATTGTGGGGACCAGCCAGCGGTCCCCACGAGGGAAATGGATTAATAAACATACTAAATTATGTTTTTTTGAAAATGTAAAAATGCAGAATGTTTCCTGTGATGCTTAGGTTTAGGGATAGGGGTAGTGTAGGGGGATAGAAAATACAGTTTGTACAGTATAAAAACCATTACGCCTATGGAGAGTCCCCACTAAGATAGCAAAACAAACTTGTGTGTGTGTGTGTGTGTGTGTGTGTGTATGTATATTTTATTCATGATACATTTTTATTTTATTGTGTAAAAATTGCTCCAAAATTATTTAAAATATGTTGTCTGGAGCTGTGGTTCACTTGACTAAATGACATACAGTGGCATGCGAAAGTTTTGGAACCCCTTGCAGAATCTGTGAAAATGTGAATAATTTTAACAAAATAAGAGAGATCATACAAAATGCGTGTCATTTGTTATTTAGTACTGTCCTGATGAAGATATTTTACATAAAAAATGTTTACATATGGTCCACAAGACAAAAAAAAGTAGCTGAATTTATTACAATATCTCCGTTCAAAAGTTTGGGAACCATTGATTCTTAATACTGTGTGTGGTTACCTGGATGATCCACAACTGTTTTTTTTGTTTTTGTTTTGTGAAGGTTGTTCATGAGTCCCTTGTTTGTTCTGAGCAGTTAAACTGAACTCTGTTCTTCAGAAAAATCCTCCAGGTCCTGCAGATTCTTCACTTTTCAAGCGTCTTTTGCGTATTTGAACGCTTTCCAGCAGTGGCTGTATGATTCTGAGATCCATCTTTTGTTCAAAAGTTTTCACCCTCCGGCTCTTAATGCATCGTGTTTCCTTCTGGAGCATCAGTGAATGTTTGAACCTTTTTTAATAGTTGTGTTTGAGACCCCAGTGACCTCAGTGTAAAAAAATGGATCTCAAAATCATTCAGTCACTGCTGGAAAGGGTTCAAATATGCAAAAGATGCTGGAAAATCAAAGAATCTGCAGGACCTGAAGGATTTTTCTGAAGAACAGAGTTCAGTTCTGCTCAGAGCAAACAAGCGACTCATGAACAACCATCACAAAACAAAAAAACAGTCGTAGATCATCCAGGTAACCACACACAGTTTTAAGAACCAAGGGTTCCCAAACTTTTGAACGGGGTTATTTTAATAAATTCAGCTATTTTTTTGTCTTGTGGACTATATGTTTATTATCTTTTATGTACAATATCTTACTCAGGACAGTACTAAATAAAATATAACATGCATTTTGTATGATCTCTCTTATTTTGTTAAAATTATTCACATTTTCACAGATTCTGCAAGGGGTTCCCAAACTTTCGCATGCCACTGTAGTCACCCCAAGTTTCTCGAGAGTATAATGCAAGTTTCCATCACCAGTTTGTCACATTTTTTTGTACTTGAAAGAGAATTTTTCACTAAATCAATGTTGAAAACCTTCTTATTTATTATGCCAGATTACATAATGAATACAATTACTTAAAAATGAGCCTCTCTTACTCTTTTTGAAATATTTGGATAGCACATTATGTATTATTTATTGAGTTGCTTGTGGACTAGAAACTGTGTGGGTGTTTGTGTGTGTGCATTTTTATCTTTAATTTTCTCAGCCTGGAAATCAAACTGAGCTTTATCCCCCTATAAAACAAAAATCGTTTTTGTGTTATTTGTCAGCATGTGCACGTTGCCCTGGTTTCTGACTTGTGACTGAACTCAAGTCTGACACTAAATTGAAAATACAGAATTGAAAATTTGATGTAAACTTTGAAAAAATAGTTTTAGGAGTTAATAAACAAAAACAGCATTATGATGCAACATATTTACAATTCTGCTCAATTTATAAGTTACAATAGTAATGCTGATTATATCATTTGTGATCAAGTACATGGTCAATAATCATCTTTTAAAGGTCTGTGTTGTCATTGTAGGTGGAAGCGGCGACTGATTCTGAGTGTGAAAGCAAAAGCTCTCGAGAGTATCAGTCTGTTGGGATTCAAGTGGAAGACGAGAGACGGTAAATATCGAGCACCTCTGTTTTATCTCTATGTGTGAAGGGTTTGTGAGGTGCGATTTGCTGAAGTACCAGCTGAGTGTGAAATGTTGTTGTCTCATTTGAGATCTTTCTCTCTCATACAGGCAGGGCCGATTTAAGCGGTCCAACAGTGTCACCGCCGCCGTTCAGGCTGATCTGGAGTTGGAGGGTTTTCCTTTAATGGAGGATAAAGGTCTTCAGTTTGGTGGAGGTTTCCAGCGTCACAGTGAGCCCAGCACCCCTACACAGTATGGCGCCATACGGACCGTCCGCACCCAGGGTCTCTTCAGCTACCGTGAGGACTACCGCACCCCCACGGAGCCTCCGAGTCCCCAGCGTAGCCCCGAGCCCTGGCTGGAGCCCTCGCCACGGGAACCTATCGCCACCGTGGCGGTTACCGTGACACCGCCCCAACCTACGGATTCGGGAAGAGCGTCGCCCTCGTGCAGGAGAGACGGAAGCTGGTTCATGCAGCTTCTTCACACGGAGACGAAAAAGATGGAGGGGTGGTGCAAAGAGCTGGAGGGAGAGGCAGAAGAGAACGATCTGTCAGAGGAAAGTGAGTTAACAGAGCTCCGGATTCATGAGCCGTTAAATCTTTATATTATAATATTTGTTTGCTGGAGAGTTTGGCTCCAGGTTTCAAAGTGTCAGGTATGAATCCAAAGAAGTGTCACATTTAACCGTGAAACGTTTGCAGAGCTCCAGGTTATTAGAGGCTCACACTGAGAGTGCTGCCATGTGAGCAATTACGTCTGTCAACATCTGTCAGGTTTCCATGGCAAAGAGCTCAGAGCAGCGCTGAGACTCTGAACCACAGTCTGAGAGAGACAATGCACAGAAATGAATGTGTGAGAATGTTTATGAGAGTATTCACATACTCTCAGAATATATTGACAGTCACATACTACACAGTGCATCTGTCATGTTCCCATTGTACTTTAACCCTGCTGAAAAAGCTGGTTTACTGGTCTCAGATGGTTTATGATGGCTTTCCAGTTGGCGTTTAGCTGGGCGGCCAGCCTGACTAGATGAAAAGTACCCAAGACCCTTTAGAGACCAGCTAACACCAACAAACTAGGTTAAGCTGGTTTAAAAAAAAACACAAAGACCATTTAGTTGGGTGTTAAGTACAATTTCGCTTTGAGCAACAACTTTCTTGGTACAAACAGCACTTAAACTTGAAAAGAACAGATGTAGTACACTGTCAAAAGTTTGGGGTCGTTTTTTTTATGTTTTTGAAAACTAAGCCTATTTAGTAAGCTTAAAACCTTTTTTAATATGAAAACTATTTAAATATATTTAGGAATTTTATTCCTGTGATGCAAAGCTGAATTTTCAGCATCAGTCCAGTCTTCAGTGTCACATGATCCTTCAGAAATCATTCTAATATGCTGATTTGGTGCTCAAGAAACATTTCTTCTCAATATTATTATCAGTGAGGAAAACTTTTGTTCTGCTTAATATTTTTTTGTAAACCATGATACATTTTTTCAGTATTCTTTGATAAATAGAAAGTTCCAAAGAACAGAATTTATTTGTAAAAGAAATCTTTATAACACTATAAATGTCTTTACTGTCACTTTTATTTAATTGAATGCATCCCTGCTGAATAAAAGTATTAATTTCTTTCATAAACAAAACCGACCCCTAATTTGTATTGTTCGCCTACACTCAATAAAATGATTTTATGATATTCATCGAAGTAAAGAATACAAAAGAAGTGCTGCACGGGGTATGAGTTCCTTGTCTCGGTGCTCTTTGGGTGTAAGGGATGGTTCAACTCATAATGATAGTCCCAGGCACTCGAATCTTATTGAAAAAGTTTTTAAAAAGTCTTTATTTCATCATGGCTATAAGTTTTAAAATCAGGTGACAAGTGCAAATAAATGTTAATTAAATGCAACATAACCCAGTAAATCCAATGTATCATTTTTTTGAGTGTACATGAATACTTACTGATTTTACATCTTCAGCTTTCTAGCAGAAACATGCATGTTCATGTGCAAGTTCGCTGGTATATGAGTGTACAGACACTTTATGAACTCCATTAACTGTATAAATGTGTGAGATTTTCAATAGCTCTCAAGGTTATTAAATATTTATCTCTTTCCCTGTTTGTGTATTAGTCCTGGGGAAGATCCGGAGTGCAGTAGGAAGCGCACAGCTTTTGATGTCCCAGAAATTCCAGCAATTTTATTGGCTTTGCCAGCAGAACCTAGTAAGTAACATCAGTGCACATATGCCAATTTGTACACGAGTTTGTGTTCTATTTATGTTATTGTGCTACGCTTTGTACTCACGGCAGCTCTTCCCCCGATGCACCGACGCACTTCCACAGGGATTGTCTATGCTGGAGTAATTGTGGTGTAGTTGACGGCCTTTTGTTCTGCTGTCATATTTATTAAATATGATACACAGCAGCACATCAGCTGATCTGAGCCAGGCATGCAGAGAACACAAATGACCAAGTACTGTGGCATGCTAAATAGAGCAATGTTTTTGAAAACATCCTAAATCCTTTTGAATAAAATACTTCTCTATTCAGTGGCAATTTGGCAAACACTCACAGTGGTTGATTTGGCCACATACAGATTTATGAAATAACAACAAATGATAGAAAAATATAGTCATTGCATCAAATAAAATTGGTTACACTTCAGCTGTCGACTTTAAGCTCTGAAATCTGTAAACATGATAAAACTGTGCAACCGCTGAGGACTAGTTGTGCCACTTAAAAGTAAAGGTAACACTTAGTTTATGGAACACATATTCACTACTAACTAGGAGTGTTCCCTCAATAAACTCCTAATTACTGCTTATTAATAGTTAGTAAGGTAGTTGTTGAGTTTAGGTACTGATTAAGGGATGTAGAATACGGTCATGCTAAATTAGGCATTAATATGTGCTTTATAAGTACTAATAAACAGCCTGTCACAGTTTAAAGTCCAAAGATGAAGATGTGTCAAAAGGTTCCAATACGAATGTATTTAATAATGAAATAAACTCAGATAATCCACAACAGCGTAACTGTGCACTTAACACAAACAACAACCCACAAAGAACTGAGGAAACAAAGGAACTTAAGTATACACTGATAACAAACTCAAATACGAACAGCTGCGATGATTAAATGAATATCCATGGGAATAAACAAGTGGTGGGAAACATGAACAAAGACAACAGGAAATAATAAGCGAACTAAAAGTCCATGAGAATGAAACTAAACTGACAGTTTGTGACATTGCCAAAATGCAAGTATGCATGCTATTAAGTAACTAGTTAATAGTGAATATGTGTTCCCTAATCTAAAGTGTTACCAAAGTAAAATGAAGAAATCAATTATCAATGCATTTAATGCAAAAATAAAAATATAAATAATTAAATATCTAGTTTACTTTTTTTTTTAAATTCATGTTAAAAAAATAAAGTTTCATTAAACAATACATAATAATTTGATAAATGCCATGTTTAAATGCCATTTAATAAAGCATTTAAAGTAGGTTTTCTTTATGTATTTGCCAAATGCTTTTGTTTATACATTTATGAATTGAGTTTTAAAAAATGCCATACAGTTCACACATGCAAACTCTATCAGCAAATGGAGAAGGAAAAGTATTTGGCAAATACATAAAGAAAAGCCAATTTAAATTTAAATGCTTTATAAAAGGCTATTTTAATGTTGCATTTTTCATTTTTATTTATTGTTATATTTAACTATTTTTAACATGAATTTATTTGTCAGTTTTTTTCAGCTCTGATTTATTTATTTTCATTTTTACTTTAAATGTGCATATTTATTATTTAGGTATAGTATTGCGTTTCAAATGTTTTTGTTGTGTTGCAGGACCCCAGCGCCATGCCTCGGCCCACCTCTCAGGACCTGGCCGGTTTCTGGGACCTGCTGCAGCTCTCCATCGATGATGTTACCTCCAAATTCAATGAGCTGCAGAAGATCAAGTCCAACGATTGGAGGCTTATTGAGAGTCCTGTGAAGAAGGTGAGTGCTGATTGGTTAGAGGATTTGTGGTGGTCATATTAGGCATCAGACCTAATTTCATACTTCTGATTGTACTGATAAAATGTTGTTTTTTGACATATACACTACTGTTCAAAAGTTTGGTGTGAGTAAGATTTTTTTATATTTACACTTCAATAATATTGCAAATAAATGCTGTTCTTTTAGCTTTCCATTCATCAAAGAATCCTGAAAAAAAAAGTTGTCACCCCCTGACTCTTAATGCATCGTGTTTCCTACTGGAGCATCAGTGAATGTTTGAACCTTTTTTAATAGTTGAGTTTGAGTCCCTCAGTTGTCCTCAGTGTGAAAAGACGGATCTCAAAATCATTCAGTCCCTGCTGTAAAGGGTTCAAATATGCAAAAAATGCTTGAAAACTGAAGAATCTGCAGAACCTGAAGGATTTTTCTGAAGAACAGAGTTCAGTTTAACTGTTCAGGACAAACAAGGGACTCATAAACAACCATCACAAAACAAAAAAACAGTCGTAGATCATCCAGGTAACCACACACAGTATTGAGAACCAATGGTTCACATACTTTTGAATGGTGCCATTTTAATAAATTCAGCTATTTTTTTTGTCTTGTGAACTAAATGCAAACATCTTTTATGTAAATTATCTTACTCAGGACAGTACTAAATAAAAAATAACATGCATTTTGTATGATCTCTCTTATTTTATTAAAATTATTCACGTTTTCACAGATTCTGCAAGTGGTTCACATACTTTTTCTTACCACTGTATTATTATCCATATAAATGGATATTATTTGTTGTTGTTCCAGCTCCCGCCGCCAGTACCAAAGAAGACATTACGTAAGAGTGTGACGAGGGAAAAATCTTTGGATCTCCCCGATCGTCAGAGACAGGAGGCACGAAGGCGCCTCATGGCGGCCAAACGCGCAGCTTCATTCCGCCAAAACTCAGCATCAGAGCGGGCCGACAGCATTGAGATCTATATACCGGAGGCCCAAACGCGGCTCTGAGAGTCGCAGGGAACACCTTTATAACACCATCATTATCATTCTCAGTAACAGAGCCAGTTTGAAGTATCTCAATACATTCATCAAGCAAAACAAAAGAAACAGAAGGGTTTTGTAACTTGTTTCAGAACTGCCTACAACATCCATATGAAGTTTTTCCTTTTTAGGGAGACATACTTCACCAAAAGAAACATATTGCACAACATATCGCAATTGTAGACCCACATGATAATGACATCGCTTGATGAAGCAAAACTTTAGATTTAAGCTGTAATCACAGCGGAATAACATGTCCAATCTGACGATCCTTCTGTGAGTGTCTTTATGACATCCATTTAGCACTTTCAAAATGGAGAAAATGACATTTTTAGGCCTCAAATCTGAACAATTCATTTATTTTCATTAAATTAAGAAACCTGAAGAAAAGTCTTTAGTTCCGTCTGGTTCAATTCATTCAAGTTTTGTAGCTTTGTATTTCCATGGTTACATTTCATTTCTCTCTCTCTCTCTCTCTCTCTTTATCTTGGTATTTCTTTTTTTTCTTCTACTTCTTTCCATCTCTCTCTTCCCAGTGAAGTTTGTAGTATTTTTCTCATGAACTCTCATGTGAGCATTTATGTAAGTGCCAGTGCTGAAATACCTCAATCATACATTTTAGACTGAAGCCGTAGGCCAGTGCGGACAGTCACAGCCTTTTAAAAAACGTTGTTGGTCATACACTGTTATGGGAGAACTTAAATCTCAGCCTGAGGGTTTACACTGTCGGATTAGAGATCAGTTTTTATTATACTCCTACTTACTGATATCAAATATACAGCTGTCACACTACTACATACTTGATGTTTATGTCATTCTAGAGGAATTACTGTAGGATTTTGGGTGCA
This sequence comes from Anabarilius grahami, assembly GCA_003731715.1. Taxonomy (NCBI): domain Eukaryota; kingdom Metazoa; phylum Chordata; class Actinopteri; order Cypriniformes; family Xenocyprididae; genus Anabarilius; species Anabarilius grahami. Next base: position 7,353,455 of record RJVU01059333.1, on the reverse strand, counting down.
ATTGCTTAAAACCTAAATTCAACAATGTAAAGGTTCAAAAATGCATTTTTGCACTTTCTTCTTCTAAATGTATGTTTGTATGTATTTCCAAGGGAAATGAAGTTCTAAAAGATATTGTTGCAGTTGAATTGCAAGGTTTTGTGTGACTATTGATTTATCATTTCAGGTCTTTGAATGTTTTCATGCCTTACATTGTCATTCATCAGTTTGCATTTGTTTTTACTGAACCATTTTCCTCTCCATCTGCTGTTATCAAGCATCTGACCCATGTCCTCCACCAAAAAAAAAAGAAGCTTTTTATCTCCTTTCTGTATGTCTTGACAGAGAATCTATGATCTTGTCTCAGTTGAAGGAGATGTCGGGTGTTCCCATAATTATCTCGATGACTTTGTGGTTGGTAATAGATGTTTTATCTGTTAGACCGTCTGCAGTCCACATACCACACATCTGTGAGAGCGTGCAGAATGATAAGTTCAATTTAACTCTGTAATCAAAGTAGAACTGTTCACGAGTCTATTTGATGGCATTTGTCTGAACAGGCGGCTGCAGTAAACAGGATGGTTGATTATATTAGATGATCAAAACTGAAGGTCAATGCTGCTTTGGATTGTTATACAATCATTGAATTTGTTTTAAAATGTAGGTTTCGTTCAGAATATATCACTAAAGATATCCACTATAAGAATTCCATCTTCCAGAGATTTAAACTTCTGCTTAAACATCCTGCATCCAACACTCCAGCTAAAAGAGTTTGATATTCTATTAATAAGAAGTGTAAATGCATGAACACTTCTGGTTGTCTTGTCCTCGACTTGCAACCGCCAAAGTGTAACTGCTGACAGACTCAAAAGCCTTCACAAAGAATTTTTTTTTTTTGATTGCTATATTTTATCCACTACATATCATTACAAAAATGGACTGTCTATCAAGCGCGGTCACATTTCATTTCAAATGTCAAACTGTTTCCCCACTTTCTGTTTAGAATGCCCTGTTCTTGCCTCTGCGTCATAGAACGAGAAGAGGCCAGAGATTAGAGGAGATTAGTTTTATCACTTCCACTCAAATTCCTTGTAGCTTTATATTCTCAATTTCCTTTCTCGAGATGACCTTGAGAAGAGCTTTCCGTATAGAAGCAAATATTTTCCTTTAATTTCTCTGCACTCTGTACTTTTCTGCTGCAAGTCATTGTTCAAACACAATTACAGCATTTCATCCAAGAGAGGTTTGTAATCGATGAAGATGACTTCAAGCTAGAGGAAATTTTTGAAAGTATTTTCTCCATACGTGAGCCAAAACACAACATTTCTGTTGTAAATTGCGTCTAAAGCTCTCATTTCACACCAACAAAAGTTTTGATTGAATATTTTGCTAGTCATTATTTGAAACAAGTTCTGGACAATTTACAGCTTTGTAGTGCGAGTCGTGGCCCTCGGGGTTTACAGAAATCCACCGGTCATTACTGATGTTTTCCTGGCCTTACAAACTATTCAGGCTGTTGAAATACACACTAAACTGATGGTTTACACCGATGGTACACTTTACAATAAGGTCTCATTTGTTAACATTAGCTAATGCATTAACTAACAATAAGCAATATATTTTTGCAGCATTTATTAATCTTTGCTAAAAAAAATATAGATAGATAAGTGAAGTGAAGTGAAGTGACATGTGGCCAAGTATGGTGACCCATACTCGGAATTTGAATGAACAACTAATTTGTGTAGTTGTTCATTGTTCATATTAACTATTGAAATTGTTGTAAAGTGTTACCAACTGATTATTATATGATATTACATTTTTCATTATGGCGAAGTGAATTGATTCTGAGCTGATTATTTTAATCACGTTTTATGGTAAGTTTTTTTTCCTCTATATCACGAGTAATTATGGTTGATTTTGCGGTCCTGCAGTGTGGCAGCTGTCCTTTCTGATTAACCTGCTCAATTATCAATATGCAAACATGCCAGTAATGCAGGCAGTGTTTATATGCCAAATATGCTTATGTGCCACATGTTTGAACAGCTTCTGCTGTTTATAGATCCTCACACACACCATCTTCATGTTTCATCGTCATCCTTTCAACATGACAGCCTGAAAGCGTTATGGTGAGCTGGCCTTTAATAAACCACCTGGAAGAACAAATGCTCACTCCCCACCTTTTAACAGTGGAATCATGTTATCAAATGTTGATTTGTTTGTATGATGGCCATATTTTCTTCAACAGGGTTGCACATCTTGTTTAAACCACATGTACATTTATGCTACTCATATGTACATTTGCTCCATTTATTTCCATCAGAACAAATCATGTGCCAGTATTTATCAAAAAGAAATGATTCATTCAAAATGCTTTACCCTCCGAACCACAGTATTTGAAAAACAGCCAACGGGCCTTTGGTGCCGGTGTGGACTGAGATGCCCCGGTTTCGGTTTCTTACTGTAGAAAAGCTTCGTTTTGGGACTGGACTAATCCTGGATCTCAGAATGTGAAAAGATTATAAAATCTTAGTGAAAATAACAAATGAAAAAGGTAGTTGTTTAGCTGAGAATATTTTCATTTATTATACTGTATATCATATCTATATGAAGGGTGAATATAATACCAAATATTCATTATTTGTACAGAATTATATAAATATAAATAGTTATATATAAATCTATATATATAATATAAATACATAATTGATCCTTTGTTGAAGCAAAACTCTTTTTCTGCTCTTCCTTATTGGTTGAGTTGAGTTTCTTTGGGTGGCATGCACCATTCTGATGCTGAATGTGGGTTTTTCTGCTTCATTGCTTTTCCAAATCCCTTTTTTGAATGTTGTTTATTGTTACACTTATCAGTTTAGTTTATTTTGTATGTATTCATGAAATGTTTAAATTGTGTTATTAATTTGTGTTACGAATTTGACTCTTTTTGTTCTTGGTCATCTGAATTATTTGTGTTTCTTTTCATGACTTGATTATTGCTATGATCATACATTGTAAATAATTCAGTCATTAAATTTTTGAAGGAAATGAGCTATGTGGATTGTCTTGAATTATTTTTAATGCAACACAACGTTATCAACACAATGATTTTAACTTTTCCAGACAGAGTTGTCTCATTCATTTCATTACCAGTTTTGACAAAACATAAAAATTTTCACTAATTTAAACCTGATCTGATTTAAAAAAAATAAAAATGAAATCTAATCTAAACATATTAAAGGCACAGTATGTTTTTTTCGCCGCTAGGGGTCGCTAACCTCTTCAAAACAATAACAAAGGCATAGATTGATGACGCAGTCAAAGAGCGTGGAATCATGGAACTTGTCGTCATGCCGATGGATCTAATCATGTTTATGGGGAAATAATGTTTATGGATTAGTGAATGCATTCATGTTTTTAACATGTGGCCCCGACAAAACCTTGCAAAATGTTTTTTAAACGGAAACGGTGGTGCATTGAACACCCCGCTCTGATGACGCAAGAGCTGCAACTATGGCAGCTGAGAAGGACATTCTTTGTGTTCTTATTGAAGAATTTTCGGAGCCTGATGAAGTCGGTATAAATATGTGTTTAATACTGCAAAATACGCTCAATGTTAGTCGCTGCCCTTGCCGTCCAGAATAAAAGAGAACATCCCAATCGAGTGAAGGGATTTGTGGAAACTGTGGTTCCTAGTTATTGTGATCTAACATTTGCCTTTATGTTTATGAAAGTATCACTCCACAATACAATAGCAAAATATATAAGTATAGCATTTTTATGTTACATTAATTCCTAAGGAAAGGATATGGACCAGAAGACATCGCAATTACTAAATGATATTTAGACAGACTTAAAGAAGTTCCAGATCTATACTTGTGCTCTTATTATTTAAGTTATTTTGCCATTAATGTAAATAAACATGTGCAAATAATATACTTGCTCTTGTGAATTTATTTTGATGTTAATTACATTTACAAGCTGTTTCTTTAATACCGCGTGGTTTATATGCACGCTGATTGGGCTAACATTTCTGACACACCCACCAAACAAGAGAAAAGGTATCTCAAACATGTAGTTCAACTCGGAAACCGTAGCAAAACATTGCGCACCGGTTTCAGCTTGAACGTTTTTTTTTTTTGTTTTTTTTTAATAAATAAAAATAATAAAAAATAAAAATAAATAAAAATAAAAACCTATGAGCCAGAGGTAATATAACTTAAATTATACTGAAAAAAGAAGAGAAGGGTCCCTTTTTTTTTTTTTTCCTTTTTTCCTTTCCCTTTCCTTCTTCTTTGAACATCATAAAAAGGCATAAATATTATACTTTGTGCACAACGAATTGGACTTTAGGGCTTTGACATTGCTGGAAGAGGAAATAGTGCCCAAATAACATTTCAAATCTTGACAAAAAATTATAATAAGAGGTTTAAGAGACAAAAATTTACACTTATGTATAAAAAACTTGGCAAGAAAAATAAATAGATTTATAAGAAAGTTGTCTTTTAGATTTTTATCAGAGTTATATAATCCAAATAATACATCCTTAAATGTCAAAGAAATATTTTCAAAAAAAGAAGCATGTATAAATAAACAAAATTTCTTCCAAAAAATAGCTACATGAACACACCCAGAAAAGGTGAGGGATAGACTCATCTTCCGCCCCACAAAAAGAGCATAGAGAATCCTTCTCAATTTCAGCTTGAACGTGCCCCAGGGATGTAACGCAGATATTACGTCATTGACAGGCGACAAGTGACACTGTCTATGGGAGGGACCCTATGGAGGGACGGGCACGATTTAAAATTGTGAATTTCTCTGAATTTACAAATTCTTGGAAACATTTAGGATAATGTAAGTACACAATTGAACGAAATATATAACACTGTGCAAGTGGTTTTTGGATATTTTAATATAAAAATCATTAATATTGTGCCTTTAACTAAATAAGTTAAAAATAAAACACATCCATTATCCAAAAGAGATTTTAGTTTTGCAATACAAAAATTTTAAATAAAAAAAAGTTTAAAATTGGAAAAAGTGTTTAAATTTAATTTATTCAATATAATAAAATCAAAATGAAACATTTCTGTAAGTGACACTTTCATTTAAAGTTTATTAATTTAATTGTTCGGGGTGAAAAAAAAACACTGAATATTTATGGGTAGCATAAATCATAAAATAGAATTTACTGCTATTTCCTGGCAGCAGACGGCGACAGAGCAGCGTTTAGATTAGTCATGTGACTAGATGGGGTCACATGATGCCTGTCGGTCTCTGGTGCTTTGTAGCGAAGCGGTTGTGCGAGTGACAGTCTGTTAGCACCCCGTGAAGGAATGTGAGCAATGTTTCAAGTCAAAAGACAACATTATTAGCGTAAATCTTTCATATGCAGGAAAGAATGAGTTTCGTGAACGTTATTTCTTCTACAAGAGGTAAGAACAAACTAAGCAGAGACTTGTAACGTATAAAAGATGTTTTGTTAGTAAATGAGCTGTAGAAAGCATACAGCTGAGTGAACATGTGAATGATGTTTAGACTCCAGCTACTTTTTACTCCTTCACATGGTGTTTAATGTCAAAATTTGGTAAAGGGCAGAGCATTTTCTCTTAGTGACCAATGCAGATAAATGGGACAGGGTGTGACTGTATAATATAATGAGTGTCTTTCTCATTCTAGACTGGTAATTGGTTTCATGGGAACTGACTGGCATCTGAGCAATGTCTTCCCAGCCAGATAACTTAATACTGTCCTCGGGTCACAACTTTAGCATGGACTACTCTTCCCAGGATATTCAACTGAAAATCATCAGCCTGAGCTTCATCTTCTTCACCTTCATCTTCCTCCTCTCTCACATACTGTCTAACCTGCTGTTTCGCACCTACCGCTCACTGTCAGCCAAAGAAAAGGTGCTCATTAATCTGTTAATTTAATGGTTGTTTTATAAAACATTCAGTTTTTGTTGATATGATCATTTTCCTAACATTCTTTATCTTTGCTTCAAGGTCTTCTGGGATCTAACTGCGACACGGGCTGTGTTTGGCATCCAAAGCATGTTGGCAGGGCTTCGAGCGCTCATGGAGGACTCTGCTGTCTTTTCTGATAAGATTCTCGGGCAGGAGGACTGGTCGTGGTTCAACTTGCTGTCCGCTACGGGCTTTTTCCTCTTTGAAAATTTGGCCCTTCATGTGTCTAACGTGGTGTTCCGGTCCTTTGACCTGCCGTTAGCTATGCACCACTTCTTTGCCCTGGCAGGGTTTGCTGGGGCAGTTGTGTGTAACTGGCTGGGTCATTTCTTGCCTATGGTGACCCTGCTGCTGGAGATGAGCACACCCTTCACCTGCATCTCCTGGATGCTGCTTAAGGTGAGACACAATGGTCCGGGGAAAATGTTTCTGCTAGAAAACTTAAAGGGATAGTTCACCCAAAAATGAAAATTCTGTCATCGTTTACTCACCCTCAGGTTGTTCCAAACTTTTTTTTTTTGTTGAACACAAATGAAGATGTTTTAAAGAATGTGGGAAACTGAACAGTTCTGGGGCACCATTGGCTTCAATAGTATTTTTTTGTTCCTACTATGGAAGTCAATGGTGCCCCAAAGCGGCCTGGTAACAAACTTTCTTCAAAATATCTTCCTTTGTGTTCAACAGAACAAAGACATTTTTACAGGTTTGGAACAACTCGAGGGTGAGTAAATGATGACATAATTTTCATTTTTGGGTGAACTATCCCTTTAATATTTTAGTTTGTGAGATTTAGTGCAGTTTGTTAATATATAATATGTTTTGCGCATGGAAAATCTTTGTGAGCAAAGCAGCAAGTAAACTGTTTGTCTGTAGGCTGTAGTGATCTTCTGAAACACCTCTGCTTTCTCACCTGCAGGCCAGTTTCACTTCTATTTTGATGTGGGGAAAAACATGTTTTGCTTCCTCTATTCAATAATTTATCATGCTTGATTGCTGAGAACACTTTTATAGTTCTGCTATATCTGTACACTGTTCTTAAAAAGAGGAACTTTTTCTTTTTCACTGATAAGTTTTACCTATTTAAGGAGCTGTAGGTTTGTGGTCTCTTCTCGGGCACAGCATTCTAAAAATGCGATGCTCAAGTTAAAAGTTCGACTTTCAAAAAATGCATTTATAGAACATTTTTAATTCCACTGACTTGTGTCTTGCATTTTTAAATGCAAAAATGCTTTCTGTATGAACAACCTCTTAGGGGCCGTTCAAACAGAATGCCTTTGTGCATTCCACTGCACTGCTTTTTCATTGTTTTTCTTGGTAAACATGCACTAGATGGAAGCGTTTGAACATCGCATTTATCGCCTTGTGTCTTGCCGAGTCTCATGCATGACACAGCGTTCTAAAAACACAGTGCTCAAGTTAAAAGGAATTTAAAAGTTTGACTTTAAAAAATAAATATCGACCTAGTCTCTGGACCATGCGTTTTTTCCCCTCATTCCACCGCTCTTTTTCTTGCATTTTTAAATGCAAATATATTAAATCTTCTAGCTATGTAAGCTTAATTTCATGCGTCATTGCTTTCTAAAATGTTTTGTCTTGATGGATCAACAGTTTGAAGACTCTCTTGCTGAGCCACTTAAAGGGGATAGTTCACCCAAAAATGAAAATTCATTCATCATTTGTTGTTACAAATTTGTATGACTTCCTGTGGAGCTAAAAAAAAAATCCATACAATGATAAAACTTGTTTTGAACCCTATTGACTTTGATTGTATGGACAAAAACTGAGGAAACATTCTTCAAAATATCTTCTTTTGTGTTCCACAAAAAAGAGAGAGCCATACATGTTTGGAACAACATGAGGGTGAGTAAATGATGACATAACTTTAATTTTAGGTGAACTACTGGTTAAATTGCTGATTCAAATATTCCCCCTTTGTAGCTAATTGTGAATAAACTACATTTGAATTAATAATAAGACCTTGTTTTGAACTTGGTTTTAAATGATCTCTTACATTCCTTCTTTTCTTTACTAAGGCTGGCTGGGCTAAGACTCTGTTCTGGAAAGCCAACCAGTGGATAATGATTCACATGTTCCACTGCCGGATGGTTCTAACCTACTACATGTGGTGGGTGTGTTGGAATCACTGGGAGGAGATGAATACACACATCCCACTGTTTCAGAGACTGCTGTTCTTCACAGGCCTCTTCCTGCTAACCTTCTTCCTCAACCCCATTTGGACGCATAAGAAAACCCTGCAGCTTCTCAATCCTGTGGACTGGAACTTTGACAACATGCCCACACCAGAGAACGGACCAATCCAAGACCAGGCACGACACAAACCCCATGCCAGCTGATTAATGCCAAGATCAAGGCCTCATGGGAAAAATAGTCTGAGGAAGACTACAGCTATAAAAGTCAGATGGGAGCAGAAAAATATTAGGCAATTTTGTGCTCTTTTAGTGAGTATTGCTTGTAGGTTTGTTTAAGACCTTTAGGTTTAGCACTAACTATTAAAAGCCATTTAAAAGGCAGTTTTATTATTTTTTAAATCATCTTTTGTGTTTTAGAAAACAAAGAAAGTCATACGGGTTTGGAACAACATGTGAGTACGGTGAGTAAATGATGAGTAAATGATTCTAGTTACAGTATATAGTTTTTGGCCTTTAAAAAAATGACCACAATTCTGATGCATGCTTCAGGGAGACTTCAATGGGCCTGTAACTATCATGAGATTCGTTTTATGTGTCTTACTTTCAACTTCCTGTTTGAGTTGAGTTGGGTGTCCTGAAAAAGCCTTTTACTGTATGTGTGTTTTGGAAGTGGCTGTTTGAGTCTCTCTTCTCTTTGTACGTTGGCAGTTGGTGCAGCACAGCATCTCTCAAGCTGTGAGATCCTTGTCTTTTTCTTCAGTTTTGATCTGATAGGCTGTTATTTGTTACTCCCAGTGATTCGTTGTCATGTGATGAAGAAAATCGTGACTGCATCATGACCAAACATGATCTTTCGTCTCAACCACTCTCTACTTCACTAAATGTCACTCAGTATTTGCTTTGGAAACTTCAGCTCAAAGCCATCTGACCTTTTTTGTTTCCCTTTTACTAAGGATTTTTCTTTCACAGATGTTGTGCATTTGTGGTGTTCAATGGCTATAGGCTATGTTTAGTGAGCATTTGTGGATGTTTGACTAAACTCTTTGTGTTCTGCATAAATAGGGTTTGTTCTGACTGAGACTGAATAATCTTTGTAGGAAAGAATGTGTGTGTGCGTGCCAGGGAGGCATAAGGGATGGAAAAGAAATGTATTTTATGATTTAGTGTTTCATTTTGAGGACTAGATATTGAACTAGAGTTCCTCAGTGTATGTATGTTTAGTTATACTTGATACTTCCTTTTTTGTTATATTTTTAGATTCTTTAGAAGGCGTTGAAGAGCAAAAAAGCAGAGACTTCACATTAATGGCATACAGCATATTTAAAGCAAATACAACAGACAATGCAAAACACGACAGTGCCAAATTTATGTGCATGCATACATACCTTAGCTAATGCTGCTACCAGAAATGAATGAAGGAAAAAAACTACGCTTGACCTCTGTATCGGCTCAGGGTTTTGTTAACAAGTGAAATATATAAATATTAAGAAATGTATTTATAACAGAACTACTTTTTAATATAACAATGACAAAGCAGTGCTAGTGTTGAACCTATTGATAAACCAAGAGTTTAACTAATATTACCAGCTGCTAAAATACCTCAGCTTCAGTTACTTTTGTCTTTTTCACTTGGGTTTAAAAACAGCATTTCAATCTGTTCTTTCACAGTGTGAGTCAGAACTGCTGATTTGTGTTAATTGTAGGCTTGTGTCACAAATGTAAAGCAGGTTAACTAAATGTCAGCTACTTCAATATCATTATTGTCTGAGAGGGGAAAAATATATAAAATGTCACTTAATCTCCCCACCGCAGTACATTTCATTGGGGAATTCATGTGTGCCACTATCCATACCAGAGTCATCATCATTATTTATATGTATATTTCTGTTATATTTCATAGTTAATTTAAAATTCTGAGTTCTGAACAGTATTCTGTAACAACAAACTACTGCTTGTGATTTCACTATTGACTCCAGCATGTTAGCTGGAAATCCGTTGTATATTTAGTATTGAAATGCATTTGTTTAAATTAAAATATTGGTTTTAAAATTCAAGATTCAATGCTCCAATGCTGCTGTTGATGCTCTTATGTGTTTAAGCATATATTATAAAAAAACAAACAAAAAAAAACGAATAAGTTTTATTCCAAAATATGTTTGTTTGTTTTTCCTCATTACAAATGTTTTGTTGTCTTGCAGAAGTGTCATGCCCATTTGAACCGTTTACAGTTTAATGCAGCAGGTGCGACTCAATTGCACGTACCAACTTTAGATGTCAATGAGTGATTTCGGCCACAGTTTTTTATCTTTTTTGGTAACATTTTGGGTGATTGCACATCTTATCAATGATTTAGGCTAGTGAAAGCATACTTATTACACAAGTTAGTTCATACTACGATATAATGTCATATGCAAGATTGAAGCTTGAAGTCCAAAAGTCATTGAAAAGTGGCGTAAGCAATAAAAAAAAAATCGTTCAGGACCAAAATTCTTTTTTTTTTAAATAAACCGAGTCTTTAGCTGAGTCTTTGAGCACTGTCCCAATCACCCCAAAACATGCTCGGGTGGATGGGGCAAAATAAAAACAACCTAATTCTGAAAATAGAAACATGAAATTAACAAATTTTTACTGATTTTGTTGCAGTAGTGCATCTTATTCATGTTTCAATCAAAGGTTTGTGTAAAGTAGTAGTTATGACAATTTTATGACCTTATTATGAAACTAGTAAAATCTTGTCATTTTCCTTACTTCATGCATTTCAGGGTCAACTTCCTGTTTGATGCCTGCCCCGCCCACCTACATGATGTCATTGAATGAGGGCATTCAATTTTGATTATGTGGTCTCACAGCTAGGGCTCAGCAAAAGTTTTTATTTTCACTCATTAGGTGAGAAAATAAACTCTATTATTTGTTATACTGTCCCTTTTAAACTTATGTCCCAATCCCCCTTAATTCACCCACTGATGTCAAAATAAAACTGAGGGGGCAGATTTGAATGAGCAGGATACTTCTGCTAAAACACAGAGAAAAGTTGTTAAAAAAAAAAGGTTTTTATCAAAATATACTGGGCCTCCCCGTCGGGGAATCGAACCCCGGTCTCCCGCGTGACAGGCGGGGATACTTACCACTATACTAACGAGGAGTGCGTAAAACGTAATGACGTCACTCCTATTCTTTTTTTCATCTAATGACTATTTTATGATTCCATTCGAAGATATCATTTAATACAGAAATTATATATATATATATACATTATTATTTAACGCAGAAATTAACGTTAATCCCTCAAATTGAAATGAAAAAAAAAGTGCAGCTGATCAAGGTTAACAAATATCTCTGAGAAACAATACCGAATTAGTATCAGCAAATTGAATGCCCATTTTAACGGATTAATAAGGATATGAATTATAAACACTGATTCCGATTCGGTACTACACATTAAAGTTTGAAAGCATACAGCGAGTTTGTGTGTGACCACTAGGCTGCAGTACAGCACCACAAACACACTGCAATGCATTCATTTGCCAGACTGTTTTTATGACATTTGTGAAAGGGATCTACTAGCAGCACGAAATATGTTTTAGCCAAATGGTAAACAAAATCATGTGACTTCGTAGCTAGCAGGAAATAACAGAATATTATAGTACTAAATTAAACTATTAAGTGTGTTTTGTATTTAGTGTTTTATAAAGTGTATATTTTAGTGTATGTATTTTTTAAATATAGCTAATCACAACCTACTTCAAAATAATCATAATTTAATTTCCTTTTTTTTTCATTAGGCGCTAGGAAACAAGTAAATGTGTGAAATGCGTTGATCCTGTATTTAATCTAAGTGTCTATTTCACCTATTTATTATAACAAGCACAGTAAGATTTTTCCAGCAAATGTATTAATTTATTTTATAATTACACTAATTAATGTGAGACTGCATTTGAGTGAAGCAGAAGGTGCAGCGGAGCGGTTCACACACATCACGTGACACATTGGAACGCGTGTGTCCATCCACACGGAGAAACGCAGGAAATTTGATTGACGTGTCTTGAAGCTAATGAAAGACTGTCACACAAAGGCTCCACCAATGAAGACGGAGTGGAGGGCGGAGCTATGGAGTGGTTGGCTCGGGTTTGGGAAAAGCAGTGGAAAAGTTGCCTACAGTCCTTAAAAAATGATACAGAGATTTTATGCAGTTGAGTCTGTTCTGCACCTAACCGGTGTTGCGGCACCGTAGACGGGATTTAAACTTAATTTATTTCAAAGATCCAAAAGATGGTGAGTAGATAAAGCATGCGTATGAAATTTCCAAACACTTGAGAATCCACTGAAAGTCTATTATGTGTGAAATAAGTTTGTAATTTGTAACGCGCATATATTCAGCGTGATATTGATTTCCCTTGTGCAGATTGCACCCTGTACCGAAGTGTATTGCCTGAGCGCGGTCGCACTGATGAGATATTTTTAATAACAATAACTTAAAAAGTTTTCAACATCTTCGGCTGATGGGGCGGCTGCGCTTTTCCTGTTGAATTCCGATTTACGTGGCAAGTGACAACTGCGCGCAGACATGTTAGACTGTATTAAAAATCAATACAATTCAGTATTAGTAAACACCGAGCTTTCATAATAACCGCCTGATACAGGGGGCTCGTGTAATGTAACAGTGTTTCACGTTCAAAGACAACTTGGAAATATCAGGGAATTTTAAAATTGTGATTTTTAAGAGCTTGATTTTTTTTAAATGATTATAAATCGTTCCAGTTATGACCTAGAAATGGCTCTTTGTGGTGATTTAGGTGCACTAATTTTACTTATTAAAAAGTTTGTCATATGAAGAAATTAACCAAACATTTGAGAAATATGACTAATATGATTTACTCATGTAAGATGAAGATTCCAATCATATCAGTCTTCTAGAAAAAGATGCTTTATTTTGAATGGAGGGGTCCCCCCTCTTGGGCCCCCACATGTTGACATCTCATTACCAGCACATGTCATGTAATTAACTCAATGTCAGAAGTACCATAATACTCAAATATTTACTTTATATAATACTTTAAGTCATTTGAACAGAACGAGTCCAAATGTTCAAACAAGAACTACATATTAAAATTTTATTCAGTACTAACAACTAGAAAAGTAATTTCTCAAAAAACTCTGCTAGAATACAACAATCAATTTACTGTGTTACAAAAAAAGGGAAATAATTTTTAATACCACAGGTGCTTATAATGTCCTTCAGTATAAAAAACATAAATTCAGATTGACTCCTCGTTCTTGAAATGTTTTGTTTTTGTCCTTCACAATATAGGCATTCTGTACTAAAGCTGAAGGTTACACTCTTGTGCGTGACTGTTGAAGAGAAGGTTTCCGAATAGTTCCCAAGCAAAGGGCCTTTCTAAAGATCTGAGCTCTCATGCACACAGTGTGTCATTCAGTTCAGAGCTTCATACCTCCCAGTTAAACATGGATCAAATGTTTGGAAACATTTAAGGAATGCTCTTTTAATTAGTGAAACTTTTCCACCTCCCCTCAGTTTTACTGCATCATTTCCTTCCCTGGGAGCTGCAGTGCTTTCAGGAATCTGAGGCCCTCTGGCCTTTTCCTAGATGAGTGTGTGTGATACGGGGGAAGAGCTCTCTCATGTGCGACTGCATTGTTTGGCTCCATGCTTGTCCGACTCACTTTGCATCAGAGCGCAGAAGAGGACAGGATTTGCTCAGATTGCAGGCAATTTGCTTAGCAAATAGCCACACCACTGGAGCAGGGGGCTTCTCCGCCCACAGTGATCTGCTCCGTAAATAAAGTCTGTGGATTACAAGCTTTTCAAGCTTGCTGAACATTGCCTGAAGCACACTGGTTCAATCCACATCGAAAACTAACATTTCCTTGCAGCCAATCAACAATTCTTTGAGTTGTTCTCTAGTGGTGCCACACATGTGCAGAGGTTGATATACAAGTGAGCTCTTTAGGAACGAATTACATCATATCTCTGGGATTCAGTGCAGAGTGGCACGGATTTCCTTCAGGAATCTGCAGGGAAAAAGGAATTTATNAAAAAATTTATGATGGGGGGGGGGGATTTTGACACAGTGGGAGAAAGAGACAAAAGTGAGAGAAAAAACTCTTTGTTTGCTTCATATTCATTGGGTTGTCTTGTTCTACCAGAGTCAGGGCAGATGGTGTTTTGTTGGGTGATCTAACATTGTGATCATGCAATACACGTGGGATCCATGTTTGTTAATTGTTAGAGCTCCGTGTCCATGTATGAGCTTGTGTTTTCTGTGAAGGATTACTGAAATCCGCTGAGAATCCACAGAGGTGCCAAACATGCCGTTACATTCAGGAGTGATGCAGCTTCTCAGAGTTCATTCGGTTAAGCATTACGAATTTGCCTTCTCTGAAACTCTCTGAAAGGATTAGTTCTAAAAAATGAAAATTCTGTCATCATTTACTTACTCTCATGTTGTTCCAAACTTGTATGACTTTTGGAATATGTTAAAGGGTTAGTTCACCCAAAAATGACAATTCTGTCATTTATTACTCACCCTCATGTCGTTCCAANACATGCCGTTACATTCAGGAGTGATGCAGCTTCTCAGAGTTCATTCGGTTAAGCATTACGAATTTGCCTTCTCTGAAACTCTCTGAAAGGATTAGTTCTAAAAAATGAAAATTCTGTCATAATTTACTTACTCTCATGTTGTTCCAAACTTGTATGACTTTTGGAATATGTTAAAGGGTTAGTTCACCCAAAAATGAAAATTCTGTCATTTATTGCTCACCCTCATGTCGTTCCAAACCTGTAAGACCTTCGTTCATCTTCAGAACACAAATTAAGATTTTTTTCATAAAGTCTGAGAGGTTCCTGTCCCTCCATAGAGATCCAACGCAACTACCACTTCAAGGTCCAGTAAAGTAGGAAAGACAAAGTACTGACTCCAGTGGCTTAAACTCAGTTTTATGAAGTGTCGTGAGTTCTTTGTTTGTGCAAAAAAAAACATAATTTACCACTGAAGAATGTTTTTTCCCCCATACAATGAAAGTAAGTGGGGTCCAAAACAACACTGATCTCCACTGACTTTCATTCTATTGATCGACCAAAAAAAAAAAAAAAACCTGATAAATTTTTCAAAATATCTTCTTTTGTGTTATGTAGAAATCATACAGTTTGATGAGTAAATATTGACAGAATATTCTTTTTTGGGTGACCTGTCTCTTTAAGATGTATGTGAACTTAGAATCTAAACATTATTTAGCCTTCATGTCTGATTTGCAGTTCTTTTGTTACCATGGTAACACTGATAACAGGATATCATGGCTGTTATGTTCGAGTGCGTACATCATCAAACTTAATTTCTCGCCTCCTCATCCTCTGTCTTTAATGTCTAACCCAGCAGGATTTAGACTGTCTTTGACCTGTCTGCGTGTGTGTTCTCATTGGGTGTGTTTGCTTGAGGTCACAGAGTTTGCTTTACAGGTCCATATTTAACACATTTCAAGCTGGTTTATAGAAGAAAATAGATGGATGGTTTGCTATTCCAGGTCATTATTTAGTGGTTTGTTAAGTGTACTTCTGTTAGGAAATTCTAACTGTGAATTAAACTTTTGACCCTGAGCGGCAGCCTAGACATCTTTGCAGACTCAGCTGTAAGACTTTAAGGCATTTATTGTGATAATGTGTTATGTGAGATTTTTACATGTACTGTTAGCAGTCATTCCTTAAATTTGACATGAAATGGAAATTCAACCTATTTTCTAAATGCATGTTTTTGATTTTATTGTGAACAATTCATCCATGCATTTTATAAGCTTAAGGATTTGAGCGAGTTTGACAAGGGCCAAATTGTGATGGCTAGACGACTGGGTCAGAGCTTCTC
The DNA here is from genome assembly GCA_003731715.1 of Anabarilius grahami. Taxonomy (NCBI): domain Eukaryota; kingdom Metazoa; phylum Chordata; class Actinopteri; order Cypriniformes; family Xenocyprididae; genus Anabarilius; species Anabarilius grahami. Next base: position 7,337,492 of record RJVU01059333.1, on the reverse strand, counting down.
CAAAACTGCAGCTCTTGTGGGGTGTTCCCGATCTGCAGTGGTCAGTATCTATCAAAAAGGATCCAAGGAAGGAACAGTGGTGAACCAGCGACAGGGTCACGGGCGGCCAAGACTCATTGATGCATGTGGGGAGCAAAGGCTGGCCTGTGTGGTCCGATCCAACAGATGAGCTACTGTAGCTCAAATTGCTCAAGAAGTTAATGCTGGTTCTGATTGAAAGGTGTCAGAATACACAGTGCGTCACAGTTTGTTGCGAATGGAGCTGTATAGCCGCAGACCAGTCAGGGTGACCACGCTGACCCGTGTCCACTGCCAAAAGCGCCAACATTGGGCATGTGAGCACCAGAACTGGACCACGGAGCAAAGGAAGAAGGTGGCCTGGTCTAATGAATCACGTTTTCTTTTACATCTCGTGGATGGCCAGGTGTGTGTGCGTCGCTTACCTGAGGAACACATGGCACCAGGATGCATTATGGGAAGAAGGCAAGCCGGCAGAGGCAGTGTGATGCTTTGGGCAATGTTCTGCTGGGAAACTTTGGGTCTTACCATCCGTGTGGATGTTTCTTTGACACGTACCACCTACCTAAGCATTGTTGCAGACCATGTACACCCTTTCATGGAAACATCATTCCCTGGTGGCTGTGGCCTCTTTCAGCAGGATAATGCACCCTGCCACAAAGTAAAAATGGTTCAGGAATGGTTTGAGGAGCACAACAACGAGTTTGAGGTGTTGACTTGGCCTTTAAATTCCCGAGATCTCAATCCAATCGAGCATCTGTGGGATGTGCTGAACAAACAAGTCCGATCCATGGAGGCCAAACCTCGCAACTTAGAGGACATAAAGGATCTGCTGCTAACATCTTGGTGCAGATACCACAGCACATCTTCAGGGGTCTAGTGGAGTCCATGCCTCGATGGGTCAGGGCTGATTTGGGGACCATTTGGTCCCCATTCACACCTCTGGTCTGATTCTGATCTGCCTGTCCAATCAACAATTGATGGATTAAACCAAGTCCCACCCTTTTTTTCATTTTTTTTTTGATAATCCGTTTAATTTGGGTACATCACAATACAGACGAAAAGAGCAGTTGCTACTTTCACTACATCAACGTTTTAAGTGTCAGTTGTTTGCTTATGTTAAAGTTCACCCCAAAAACACAAATTCCATCATAATTCACTCAACTTATGTTGTGGAATGACTAAAAACAAAAGAACATTATGTAAAAGTCATTCTTTTGGGTCTGATATCAGTTCACAAAACCGCTTTGAATCATTAATTCACAAATTCGGTTCTCTCATTCCCAACAGCGGTTCCCAGTTCCACAACAGCTGGAGGCTGTCCATCCTGGACGTGACCATTGTAAATTTATTTGTCCTTCCTGCCGGAAGTGACGCAAGCGTTTGGAGCATATCAGAAATTGAATGGGGCATCGCGTCATGCCGCATCCAGTATAGACAGCATAACTGATTATAGTGGCTTCTATTATCTTTATCGTCACGTCGTGCCACTCACGTCTGGTGTAGATACGGTGTAAGAGAAGATTATCAGTGAACAATGACTTATTTCGCTCCGTATCACATGTGTGCTTACTGCTGTTGAATAAAATCCTTTCGTTTATTTACTGTCATCTTTAGACATTAAGAATTGTTGTTTACTCTGTATGAATTAAGCTTGAGTAGCATGATCAAATAAATTCTGATTATCTGGTCTCACACGTTCCATAGATTTGTATTAAAAATGAAGGTAAATGTGCGCAATGAGGCATATCAGTGTATGTTACACTGACAAACTGACTTCATTCTCTCAGACGTGTCTGGAGTGATACAGGAAGCGGCAGACTGGTAGAAGCCCTGCAGCCACATTTTAACAGCAGGGTTTTTTCCTCGCCCTGCACAATTGCACACCCAGAAGTCAAGCTGAAACTAAACATTGATCAGCTCATCATGGTCAATACTGACACGTGCACATGTACTAACACATCTGTTCCTAACTCTCTGGATGTTTCATGCACATTGCACAAGAACTGTAAACACAATTTATCTTCTTATGCATTTCATAAAAATAACCCATTCGATTTTCAGGGTCATATTTACAGTAAAAATGAAGACATTAATATAATCTTTTTTTAAATATCCCTTAGATGCTTAGTTTCAGTGTCAATTGTTTCACACCAGCGGTTGTGAGTTTGTGTAGTAATGTGCTCTGCAAAATTTACATTCTGTTGTTTCATCAGAACAGAGAAAGAAAGCTTGAGACTGTCATGTAGGAATGAATTTATCTTCCATTGTGGCCTTTTCCTAAGCCACAAACCTCTGAAACTTGTCATTTAAAGCTCCCTCTTGTTAACTACCTGTCATTTGAGTGATATATTGTCATGGTGTCATAATGCTCTGAAGGCAAATGTGCTGTGTTAATGTTGATCCGTAAATTAGTGTTTCTGCACACACGGCTCTGATTTTTGTGTTGTTCTGCACAGGTGTGTTGTTATTTCAAGTTTCACACATTCTGTCATAGCTCTGTTTCCTGTCAGTTTGTGTGTGTGCGTGGTCTGGGTAAACCCTACAGTGTGGGAAGTAATACCTGAAATTTTTGACCTTGGGAAAATGTTTTGCTCCACATGAGGAAAACGGCTTATAAATATTATTATTATTATTATTTGTTTCATGTAAAAATGCAGAAAGTTTTCTGTGAGGGTTGTGTTTGTGGTTAGGGGATAGAATATACAGTTTGTACAGTAAAATTATGTTTATGGAAAGTCCCCATAAAACATGAAAATCCAGTTTGCTGTCTCCTCTCAAAGTACAGTTGATCAGGAATTGTTTCACAGTCACACTTTTTTTTTTTATCAAAATGGGGTATATGCTATCAATTTCTATAGATTTTATAAGAAGGTAATTATAAATAGTCACTATTTTCTTTTCTTTTTTTTACTTTTAATTCATTTTTTAATTGTTTTTCCGTGTTTATGTATAAATCATTTTTCCAAGAGGACATTCCCAAATGTCTAAGTTTTGTCAGATCTAAGTATTTGACTTCAGGGGACAAATTTGTTTTGAGTTTTTATCAAACACATATATGGTTGACTTGAAATAGTTTGCACCTTGACTTAATTTTTTTTGTCTGCTTTTCCCACCCAAAGTTAGGTAGACATCTCTTATATCTCTTTTCTTCGTTGTTATGGCACATGGAGTCTGTGGGGTGTGAGAAAGAAAGATAAGCTTCAGAGTGTGTAGACTAAACAAGCAGTCAGCATCCTGTCTTTTTTTTCCTTTTCTCTTTTTTTTTTAGCTCATTGACAGACTATGTCATGAGGATCTGCTGTTATAGTGCTCAACAATCAAGTTCTGGAAGTAAAAAATGTCATTCATCCTCTCCATGGAGAAAATTATTTTCATAAACCTGAGTTACAATGAGCTCTGAGTTTAATACATGGTATATTCTGCTGTATTAAAGCCACAAGTGTGTGTGTGTGTGTGTATGTGCTTATTTACAGTATATGATTTATGAGGACACAAATTTGTATAATGACATGGGTATTACACTGGTATTACAATGTAAACGTGGTTTATGAGGACAATTCTTGAGGTTTCGAAATTAAAATGGCTTAAACATACTAAACAATGTTTTATTAAAAGTGTAAAAATGCAGACAGTTTTCTGTGATGGTTAGGTTTAGGTTTAGGGGTAGGGGTAGTGTAGGGGGATAGAATGTACAGTTTGTACAGTATAAAAGCCATTACGCCTATGGAGTGTCCTCATGATAGGTGCACAAACGTGTGTGTGTGTACATTACTGTTTAAAAGTTGGTAGGTAAGATTTTTTAAAATGTTTTTTGAGAAGTCTCTAAGTTTTTTTAAAGTTTTTTTTATGCTCATCAAGGCAGCATACAGTAATACAAATGGCAAAGCTAAATTTTCAGCATCATTACGCCAGTCTTCAGTGTCACATGGTCTTTCAGAAGTCGATTTGCTCAAGAAACGTTTCTTCTTAAAGGGTTAGTTCTCCCAAAAATGAAAATAATATAATTTATTACTCACCCTCATGCCGTTCCACACCCGTAAGACCTTCGTTCATCTTCGGAACACAAATTAAGATATATTTTTGTTGAAATCCGATGGCTCAGTGAGGCCTGCATAGCCAGCATTGACATTTCCTCTCTCTAATATTGAACAACTGTACTCACATGAACTGATTTAAAAATGTTTTTAGTACATTAATGGATCTTGAGAGAGGAAATGTCATTGTGGTAATCGTTTATATACAATTTAAAATATATCAAATGTTTTTAATAGTTTACATAACTATGTGAAGTGCATACTCTTAGGTCATAATGAAGTTGCAATTCATCATGCTTTATTTTATATTTTAAAAATGTGTTTTCTTGAAGACTAAAGTTTATGCAGGTGCAGTGTTATTGCATTTGGTTATTTACTGATTTATTTACACTGCCTTATTTCACCTGACAAGTTAAACAATGTAAATAAATACAGTTAGTCAGTTAGTGTTATACAGAAATATGAATCAATTATTATTGCAAATGATATTGGTAAGTTCAAAATAACATTTATTATTATTGATTTAAACACATGAAACTGTGCTGTGTTATCACACCATCGAATTGGACAAACATTCTAACATCTATGACTAAAAATTTCGATGTAAACCTTCCATTATTCGGGTCTAATTCAATATAATAAAACTATGACATCAAACACAACATTTATAAAACTTTACCTCATCCGTTAAATCCATGATTTATCTTTCCGTCGGATTGATGGCCGTCAGCGGTTGGGTAGAAGACAACAAATCCCATCATTCCACGCACCTTCTTAGCATCATCAAACCACGCGATTGTTATTGTTTTGGTAGTGCGCCCTCAAGTGGCAGAATTTACGAACTGTAGCTTTAATATCAATGTTGAAATCCTTGTGCTTGTTAATAATTTTTTTTTTGTGAAACTGTGATAGTTTTTTTCAGGATTCTTAAATGAACAGAAAGTTAAAAAAGTCTTTACTGTCACTTGTAATCAGTTAATCAAAATTCAATTCAATGCATTAATTTAATGCATTAGTGTATATTTCATATATACATATACATGTTTGTGTACATATATTTTTGTTTTGGGGGTGGGGGAATACTCCTGGAACCAATGCTGCTAAACAAATTTTTCTGTCACTTATATGATTACAATGACTGTCAGCAAAACAGATTTTCTTCTCGTCATGTTTGTTAGTGACTCGTGAGTCATTGTGTGTAGAATGTACTGAGTACTGTGATAATGAGAAAACAGCTTGCGTGTCTGTGCCAGGATCTTATTGTGTGATAATACAGTCGTGCGTCAGTCAGTCCGCCTCGTCTCTCGCTGACCCTCAGGGTCGCGCACACATGAGCCTCATGAGAAACTCCTCTATTCCACAGAATGACTCACTGTTCCACTGACCCTCGTCTGGAAACACAGCTGAGAGGAAAGCACTGTTGCATC